>VZRN01003133.1:320217-330464 GCA_013397935.1 Dasyornis broadbenti | reverse complement strand
AAAAAAAAAAAAGCTTGGTGACATTTAGACGTTTAGGAAGAGTCAAGAGTCAATTTAATATATGATCATTATATAGCTATGCAAACCATAGGTTATGCCCAGGCATATATACTACATGGGTGGTCACAATAACTCCTGAAGAAGAAAGACAATTTATCATCAAGGGCTATATATGTGAATTCATTTAATGCTTTCACATTTTTTGCTACTTTAATGGTGCATTTTTTTTCATTGTATATTGCTTTGATGTAGTATAAAATCTGTGAAGTAGTCAACATAAATACTAAATGTTGTGAATGTTGGGCAATACAGAATATTAATGTAGCTGAGTTCAGCAACATATGAGCAGTCCAATTGTTCATTGATCTTGCAAAACAACTAATTACATAACTTCCCTGCTATACTTAGCAGCTGATCTCTGGCCTTTGAGTCAACTTTGTGTGTGTTGGAAGGCAATGGATAATTTCTTTGTTCAGCTGGGGTAGCTCACTCATTCATAGTTTTATTAAGGATGAAAACTTTTAGAAAGCCAAGGTTTGGTACACAGTCATTCTTCTATTCAGATTTCAGACTGATGTAATTTTACAAATTTTATACGGATGAAATTAGGATTATTAAATGTAAAATCCAACAGATCAAATTCAAGATAATAGCATGTCAGGGTATAGGTTACTGCATCAATTGATGCACTATCAATGAAGTTCCCTGCAAGTATGAGGATAATGAGGAAGACAGTGGCTTGAATCAGTGAAAATATTCATTTAGGAAGAGGAGTTGCTTTAAGTAATCCAAAAATAATTACAGGCATTATATTCCAGCTTTGATTTTAGCATCTCTAGAAATCAGGTCTCATTATTAACAAATGTACTTTATCAAAGTTTACACCCAGTGTTTTGGGAAGTTTCTCAATGTGTTTATCTATTTTGGTCATGATTATTTTTCATCATCCACTCATCTACTTCTCATAGTCACAGGGATATTTCTGTGATGACAGTGGCTTTGTATCAGGTATAATCTACATACACTTGGGATTGGTTTGTTTGTTTGCTGCCTTTAGTTAGTAATGACATACTTCAAGTATTGGAAAAATGGTTGCTTAGATACTGATTCAAACCTATTGGAAATTAACAGGAATCTCTCACTTACTGATGTCCGAGATTAGTAAATAATATATCAAAACTCATGCATTATTTTGTAAAAGAATAAGTTATTTTGGGGAGTCTCAGATTATAGGAAAAGGCTCTTTGTTGATGTTTCCCTCCAGTTCTATATTCCTTCTTTCTCTTTCCCTGTGTATGAAAGACACACAGATATATCCAATTTATTTTGCTAAAATAACTCTATTTTTATTAGGAAAAAAAACAATCAAAACCCCTGTTTTTAACTTGTGCTACATGTAACTACTTGATAGGTCCTGTAACAGGGGGATAAGATTTTGTTCTGTGTTTGGTTATTCCTTTTTTGTGACTGCTATTCTCCAGATACTTGACTCCCTTAACAGCTTCATCAGTGGTGCTGCTTTCATGTTATGAGAATCGTGTTTATATATTGTGGGTTTCTTGTATGTTTCTGGTTTTAGAAACTCTTTCATCACACAGCCAAGCAGTCTCATTGCTAATAATTGCCTACATTGATGACACCTGTACATTTGCAAAGGTTACAAGTCAAAAATGAATAGGAAACTCTGCCAGATGGCTTCACCTTTCTCACATATTCCATTAAAAATGATCCCAAATTTCATTATAAGAAAATATAATCGGTAAAAAAAAATGTAAATAATAACAGACATATAGGCCAAGGAGAAAGAGTGTTTTCTGTTGGAAAAGCGAGTGCTGTGTGGGGTGGGCAGAGTAGTGGGAGTCAGGGCAGCACTTCCAGGTGGCATGGTTAAGGAGTAGGTCTGCTGAGGATATCTGAGCCCTGGGGAAAGCCTTTTGAAGGAGAGCGTTGGTAGGCTTTCCTTTCTCAGCTTCCTTCTGAACTTCTAGTGGCGGAATAGCAGAATTATATTTCACTGGGGACTGAGAAACCCAGTCTATAGAAATGTGTGAACAGAGAAATTGGATTGGCTCATACCATGGCTCATGCCATGACTTTTCTGGCCAATTCTGTCCTTTTCCAAACCCATGGGAGAAATGGGAAATAAATGCACGTGGTAGCACATGACCGTATGAATCTGTTTCTAAAATTAATGGGAGAAACTTGAAGTTCTTTAGCAACAATTTAGCTAGGTTCATCAGTTGTTTCTAGTATCTGCATTTGAACATCTGGAATTTGGGGAATATTGAAAGGAAGAAAATTACTGTAATTCAGAAAGAAATGTGGGTAAGGGGATACAGGGATTTCACAAAGAAATAGTGAAGACATAAAAGTGCTTCCCTAAAAAAGCCAAGGCACACATTTTAGGGTACAGGTGACTGGGGGATCGCTGTTGAGGTGTCTCTGAATGAGCATATGCCCTTTAGTCTGGACAATTGACCACCTCATTTTTCAATCACTGGTATATTTGACTGCACCAACCCATGCCCCCAGGGATTCTAACATAGGAAGAGCGAGGAATTTAATGAACAGGCATGCATGAGGTTTTCAGAAGTTAGGAATTTAAAAGCTGAAAATGGGAAAATCGTATTATGACAGTGTTAGAAATAGTAGAGTAATGAGGCTAAATTGGAAGATGGAGACATCAAATGTTTCTGCAGGTTTATTCAGTACTCTTCTACTCTGTTTGGGATGGAATAAACATGACTCTGGTAGCTTTTCCATTCATTATCAATATTCAAGATCTTTACTAGTGTAGTGTGCTGTTCTATTAAAATTGTTTCATTTTTTAGTATTTGATGGAGGGGGGAAAAACGCCCAAAGATGACTTGCACATTTGAGAAGAAATGTGAAAAGAAAATACTTGGTGATATAATTGCTGAGATTCAGTGAGAAGCAGTTTTCACTAGCTGATTTGAAAAGCACTGATAGCATTTATTTGGCAATATTACAAATAGTGCATATCTTAATCCCATTACATTACAGATGATTTTTGTTTCTTAAAATCAGTGGTTATTTGCTGAACATAACATGACAACTTTGATACTTGTTCAAAGTTTTGTGAGAGAAAGGTTTTAACTTTAGATAGGGTTTCATAGGTTGACAGTTTAATCTCCCCAGCCATACTCGGGGACTTTGAGGAGGGAAAATCTTTAATGAATATTAATGGCATCAGATGGCAGCTTTTCTTGGATAAGTCCATTTAACATGTATTTCTCAGTTTGCTCTTGTTTTATAAAATCAATTATATGCTTTTTCTGTTAAGTCTGTACGTGATTTGAAGTCAGTAGGAAGAAATGTTTAAGCGCTTTGTTGACTAACAAAAAGTAAAGCACATACTTAATAAGTGCTTTACTAAATTGAAACTCTTCTGACGTTTTCTCCAATTCTGATGAGAGTAGAGTGAAAGAAGAAAAAATTTACCTTTGATCTCACCGAACCATTTAAAATAGAGGTATGGCTCTCTAGGAACCTATTGTACCAAATCAGGCCAATTCAGCAGAATGAAGCTTCAAACTGCATATTCTTATTACATGTAACACTAATTTCACTGGGTGTGAAATTGTTTTTTGCTAATCCAAAAAGCATGAAATAAGCACTGAGCAAGGAATATCTCATAGAAGTAAAGTACCATACTGATGGTGCCTGACAGGAAATAATGATTAAGGAGAGGGGAAAGATGTTATTATGACACAGAATTGCTGCAAACTAAAAAATTTCCTTGCTAGTATCCCAACTTATTCTTTTCCAAAGATGTAATAATTTTGATTTCACAAAACAGTAAAACTGTCAAAAGTGAAACTGTTAATGCAAAGGAAATGTGATATTAGAAATGAACATTTTTGTGGTTTTATACATTTGCTGAAAATATGAATTAATTTCTTGCCAAATGAACCTTACAGTGCAGCACAGAAATAAAAGACTGGCAACTGATACATCATTGACAGATGTAGATCTCTGTGCTAAGGCCTCCCAAATAGTTAAAATATTTTCTATTAATTCACGCATGTTAATATAATCTAAATACTGGCTTCCCCTTTATTATAGATATAACTGAAGTTGTCACTAGAGCTGGTTATTCATCAGGTATCTCAAAATAAAACAGCAGTGATAAAAATATCCTGAAAATATTCTTTGCATAAGATGAAGGTCTGCCTGAATTCTGAGAAGTGTTTCTGCTGAAGCTGTGGGAATCAGTCAAGGCCCTGAGAATACCTACTCTGTGGTGAAGCCTCATAAACTCTAAGTAGGGAATTATTATTATGATGGGGAAAACTATATGACCTCTTGAGCCCTTCAAGATCTCTTCCAATATACAACAGAAAGATTTCTGCTAGTTTCTGTTTGCTTTATTTAGCAAAGCTTTGTGTCATTACAATAAGGAAGTGTTCATATCATAGCTTTTATGAGAATCTTACATGTGCGTCCAAAAAACCCTCAAATTGTTAACTCACAATTTTATTCTTTAGATTTTTGCCGTTCTAAAATGCACACACAAACATAAAGTGGCATGTCAATGATTTCACTCTAATTCAATATTCCTGTGTATGCTAGTAAAAATTAGATAATTTCTAAACAGTTCATTTACCCACCCCAGGAACTTTACAACTAGATTAGAATCACAATTTATATTGCCATGTTTTAGTTTCAAACAAAATGTTTCAAATTTAAACCAAACATTTATTAAGGGTCTAATATTTTTCTTCTGAAGACATATTAATTACTTGAGTGTCTCTTTGAGCTATGCTTTCCACTTTTTAAAAAGCATGTAATTATGGTGTAAAATGCCACGATGAAAACTCATAGAAATTAGAAAGAATTTAGAAATCTCATAGAAAAAAATGTTTTTCACTGAGTTTTGAAAATAGGCACTTTTATTCAATATGGAAAACAATTTTCTGAAAAAGAAATCCATTTTTGTGAGTACTAGTGAATTACTGTTTTTCATTTTGCCTCTGTAAAGTTCTCTCTGTTTCTCCCTGAAGACTTTGATTACTTCTGTGGCATAAAAAGAAGAAAGAATTAGCACTGCTAACTACACTAACATAATAATGAAACCAGACTTGCAGAGCCCAATGCACTGAGTGAGGAACTAGTAGACATTCATGAGTGAGTGGAAGTCAGAGAAGGCAAGGGCAAATGTGGTGTGGACAAAGCTAAACATTTACCTTTGATATGCAAATTATTAGTATACAAAACCAAGATGGAAATGCAGATGCTTTGTCACCTCAGCCATTGGGGTAAAATGAGATTCAGGCCAAGTTAAGCAGTCCTCAGCTAATTGTTTCGTTTTCCCTCAGCCCCTTCCACTATGTTCCCTCAGCTGTGCAGCCACCCAGTCAACAGTCCTGGCAAAGCCATCAGACTGAAAAGTGATTCCATAGAAAGGGAGAGCTTTTTCCAGCCTCACCAGTTCCTTGGTTTGGGTCACCACACTATTACAATAATAGCTCTCCCAGAAAAATGGAAAAGGTGATCAGGAAAAGAGGAGGTAGGTGAGCCACATGTGATGGTGCTGCAACTGAAGAAACCCACATAAGATAATGATCTAACAGATGTATTTTTGTCAAACTATGTCTTGCCATTGACTTGCTACAGGATATAGTGGAGTGAGAACACTTGTATTCTAAATCTAAATGTAATCTAAAGGTGTTTTTAAGATCCATTGTTCTTAAAAACAGAACAGCTTACATTTGCTTGTCTACAGTTACTTATGAAATTGGTTGTTGTACCTAGGAAATAATCTGGCTCACCAAAATTAATAAGAATAGTCAGAAAAGACACAAAGATAGTGAAACTTGTTTTTAGTGATTTCTAGCATTCTTAAGACTGCATTCACAGTTGAATTGTAAACTGTAGTCCTTGACAATAAGCTCCATGGTTTCATTCCAAGTGATTTATTTTGTGTTCATATTTCTTTTGCATTCCTATGGTGCATTAACCACCTTTTATAACATAGACATGGTGTTGTATTCTTTTTCTTCTTATTTTAGCCTTATTATCAAAAGTATTTGGGAAGAGCCTGTCTTCATGCAGTTGGAAAAGAAATCTGACATTTTAATGTCTATTTATTTTGTTGTAGTCCTATTACTGCAGTGTCTCATTAGAGCCAAATTTAACTCAAGATCTTGCCAATCTTGGCTTCTTTTTATTATTCATAATTCTTTACTTTTGAAACACATTGTCACAAATATTGGGCAGATACCTATATGAATTTCTCAACAGTTATTATCAAGGTGCTATTATATTTTGTGTGGCTTTTTTGACATTTTCCAAACTTTTTCCATTATTTCACATCTCTATTTTTTTCTATATTTAACAATCTCTTTTCTTCTGCAATTGCATGTCATTATTTATAACAGTATAATATAATATAAGTGAAATCTATCATGGCTGTTGGTTTGAAGACTAAACCCTGTACTACCATCTGAACTTAACTGTGTTAGGTTTTGCTCTTCCTCATGACATATTTAGCATTTATATTTCTCCATATTTCTCCCTATCTTTAATCTATTTCATTTTTCTGGAATATAAACAGTTTGTTGTGGAACTCTTACTACTTTTTGGTTTTTGATAGCCTAAAAACTTACTTATCCTGCATTCTATCTATTTTTCAGTTCTGTAAATCATAACAATTTCTGGCATATTTCATTCATTCTCACTCACAACTGTCTTTCCTTCTGCTGTTTTAGATTTATTTCACCTTCTGTAGCAGCATTTGTATCTGTTTTTGTAATGCATATGTGTATTTAAAAAGTATTGGTATAATGATAATTCAATATTTTACTTATTTTGCAATAATATAAATATTTAACAGATTTTCTATGCCTGGCAAATATTGTCTTTGCGTGATTAATGGGTTGATTAATTATTGCTATTATTGATGATAAATCAGCATAAATACAGACGGTAGCTGTATCTCCCTAGAAAGGATAGAAAATAAGGAAAAAGTTGTAATTTTTTTTCACTGTGAAGTATGTAAGAGAATCCAACCTTATGCTTAATGAAGATTTGTGAAGCAGTGAAGACATGCAAGTATCCAGCTGACAGGTCTTTTTAACTGTGGTGCAATTATGGATAGTGCAGCAATGCTGCTTCTGTGTTTTACCAGATGAATTTAATAATTATTTAATTAAAATTATATTACTTAGAAATTCAACAGAAGAGTAGAAATATGCTGACAGTGTATGCTATAAGCTATGTAAGTTATTATAAAGTGAGGTGCTTTAACTGCATCTTGCAGCCCAAGGTATTCATTTCCCCCTCTGGCCTTACTGTGCTCTTCACAACAATGGAGTCAACCTCACTACTAAGCTTTGTCTAGCAAAAGACCTTGGAGAAAAGCCCTGCAGAGTAGGAGCAAAAAAATTAAGTGAAATAGCTTCAAGCTTCCTAATCTTTTAATGTTGAGAACAGTCCTGTTTTTTGATCCCTGCATCAGTAGCTTTAGAAAACGGACTACTCAATAACTATTTCTTCTTTACTGTGGGATTCCTCTGACTATGACATTTTTGTACCAACTTAAAGGGGCTGGGTGATGCCAGAGGAGCAACCAAGCCAGTCTTCTGCACTGCATGGGGGAAGAAATGTACATGCAAGGTCTCCTTCCAAGTTAACTCTCAAAAGAAATCAGGCAGTTTTAGAGTTTCAGAAGTAATTCTTGCCTGGAGTAATAGAAGATTCACAGATCAAATTATATATTTCCTGATTCTATAAGTGCTCTTCACACTTTGTGAGAGCTGCTAATTGACAAGCAGAATTCAGGACTTTCTGACACATCTTCCAGAGATCTAAGCAGCACTGGACGGTTTAATGTTGTCTAGCAGATTCCCAGGTCCTTATTAATATAAGAATGAAGCATATTATGTGGAATTGTTCACTTGAGAACAAGTCTTTTGGTCTTGTTTAGCATTTATAACTAGAACTTAAAAGTGAAGCTGGCTTAGGCAGCTACAAGAATATGTTCCACACTCCTCATATTATTTCTAATTGGATGTTCTTTCCCCTAAACTTAATTCTTTTTACTAGCATTTAACTTTTGTATTCTTCTGATTACATTATTCTGAGTGAATGCTGTGTTTCATTACTTATTTTGCACTCTTTTCATGCTTGTTACAGAGTCTTGATCGATTTTTAAGATCGTTGTTCCTGCTTTAGATTGTAGTAGAAAGCAAATATTGATAAATGGAGTGGGTATGACAGTGGCTGTACAAATGTTATCCTCTGTTGCCCAGAAGTTATCTACTCTTCTGTTTTCCCCAGGAAATAAGTTATCATTGTTTTAACATAATCATATTAAAATAGTGCTTTAAGGTAATTTCTTATGAGGATTGATTTTAATTCTGCTGTACTTAAGACTGAAAGTTCACTTTGGGCTCCTAAATTAAGGTCTGAGTTTTGTTAATGCTCAGTGTCTGTCAATTTCCCCCCAGACAGTTGCTGCATACCCTGCAACATCAGAAAATCATGTTATTGGTGTCCCTATGTGGACATAGGAAGCCAGTTTTATATTTGGTTGAATTAGAAAATCTCATACATTTTATTTTTGCATTTTCAGGAGGAATTCACATTAGGTTTAAATTTTTAAGGATGTGACCTCATTTTAAAGGACAGAGATTGTCCTATAGAATGCTCACTGCAATTAATTAGGAGTGACAGTGACAAAAATACCATGTGTCCATCAAACTGCTTAGACTTTCAAATTTTCTTGGAATTGTCCCTTTTTCAAATTAAGGAAAATAAAGCAGATATTTTTATCACCGGATATTTAATAAATCATGAATAGCATTTTCTACTAAATCTGGAGTCTGATAACACTGTGTGATTTTTAAAAATAATTTAATAAATACTTACATTATTTAGGTGTCTTATTTTTCATTATTTTAAAGAAATGGATAAATATTTTGTTATATTAATGTCCATGTCTGATCATGTATACATTTCTAAGACATGCTACACCTTTAATTTATGTACTTTTTGCAAGAAGATTCCATGGTCCTTTGCATGGAAGGCCTTCACATTGCTACTGTAATTAGTCACTATGTAACCCAGAGCCTAATAATCATATATAAATTCCCTACTAATTACCCTGTAATCTACTATTTGTTGATTAGAAGACCATGAGACAAGTATTTCTGCTATTATTAATCTCAATTTACATGATAATTATAGGGCTGTTACAGATTTTTCTTGTTTACTTGCTTGGATATGCTGTGTGGCCTTTTGTTGTGTTAATAAAATACTGCCTTTTTTATGTTCATCCATTTTAATCCATACTCAGCCAGCTTCTCCTTACATGCACTTGTAGCCTGCGTTGTTCTTGGGCTGGTACACAGGCAGGTCACTACAACAGGTCATTCTTTGTTTTCCCTGAAAAGCACCCAGGCAAGTTTATGAGAAATAGTTACAGTGATCATCTAGTTTAAATATAGGGTGAAACCCTGCCATGCTGAAGGAAAAACACAGGGAACTGTTGCTCTGTGGAGCAAGAATGTACACATACCTGCTCTGAAGTTCAGGAGGAGGCAGTGTGGTTGGATATTTGGGTGAAGATGAAAGGGAAAAAAGTACAGTTAATTTAATGGTAAGGATATACTATAAACTGCCAAACAGAAGGAGTAGGTGTGAATGAGGCTATTTTTGTGTAGCTATGTAATGCAACAAAATAGCAGGGTTGTGGGAGATGGTTTTAATTAAGTTTGTATCTTTGAAAGAGTAATTTTGCTTTTCACACAAGGAATAATAACTAGTCAGATGGACACAATACTTTTATTTGAATAAATGGTTGGTACTAGCAGTTTTAGGTGTGATTCAAACTCGCCA
This sequence comes from Dasyornis broadbenti, assembly GCA_013397935.1. Classification (NCBI taxonomy): domain Eukaryota; kingdom Metazoa; phylum Chordata; class Aves; order Passeriformes; family Dasyornithidae; genus Dasyornis; species Dasyornis broadbenti. The sequence goes on along the minus strand of VZRN01003133.1, from coordinate 320,603 downwards.
GACAGTACCACTTAAAAATCCAAAGACAGGAGACGTTGATCAAAATGATTATGATGTATTTGGGATTCTAGGAAGAGGCCACATGTATGGGTGAGGAGATAAGCACAGAAATATACTTCAGCAAAGGAGACTTAGCAAATTCAAAATGTTGTTAGGTACGGTCTCGTGGGAAGATAGAATGAAAGAAGGGTAACTATCATGGTAAAAAGTTATAGCTTTTAATTAAGGAATTCATTAAATTTTGCAACAGCAAATATCTAAATTTAAAAAAAAAGTGAGAAGCTAATGAACATGATAAATTAGAGAAATTATCTGAAGCCAGTAAGTTGAAAATCAGCAAAGAAAAATGTATATTAAGGCACTAGAGGATAAAAAAAAAAAAAACC
>VZRN01003133.1:288419-320149 GCA_013397935.1 Dasyornis broadbenti | reverse complement strand
ACAAAAACCAAAACAAACAACAACAACAACAACAACAACAAAACAACACAAACCCAAAAACCCAACCAAGACAAAATGGGGAATCACTCTTTCAGCAGAAGAATTGTGAAAAGGGTTTTGAAGAGATTGCATACAGCAACGTAATAAATGTAAATCAATAGTTTGATGTGGTTAAAGGAAAAGCAAATTTCATTCTAGGAGGTATTAGCAGCTGTGTTGTCCTACTAAAGACAGTAGTTTTTCTGCTTTTTGCAGATCTTGTGAGGCTTCAGCTAAAATAATGTGTCCATGAATGATGTCAGCAAGTTAGAATAAGTTCAGAGGAGAGCTAGAAATGTCAAAAGATTTAGATAGTATGATCTTGGAGGACAATTTGAAAACACTGAGTTAATTTAGGAAAATAAGATTGTTAAAGGATAATCCTCCAGTATATACAGGCTATTGCATTGTGGTTTTCATCTACCTTCCGTGTCCATCCGAGGACAAGGACAACATTGACTGAATCTGCAACAAGAGAGGTTTAAGTTAAATGGGAAAAGATAATATTCAACATTTATAATTAATAACAGGAGCAAGCCACCTAGTGTAACAATAGTGTTTCTATTACTGGAGGCTTTGAAAGAGAGTGTAGGAAAGCCTCTGTTAAGAGTGGTCTAGCCTCTTTCAGTAGAGGGAGATAAACTCAGTAACTTTCTTGTTCTTATGCCATTCTAATATTTCCAGTTGTTTTGGGTTTTTTTGGTTTTTTTAAGTTAACAGCAGTAACTCCTTGGACTTTGGAGAGTATTTTACCTGCTAATGAGGTTGATGTGACTAAAAGTGGACCTACAAAATAGCCCTGACACATGGAAAATGTAGAGGCAGAATACATGAGTATGCTTTAGGCCTCCATTCCTCTTACCAGCTTTTACACTAGATCATGGGATGTAGAGTATGACCCCCAGAAACCACATAATCAGACGAAAACAACACTGAGTGTGTAGTAGGATATTACCTAGCTGGGTTACATCATGGTATTTGAAAATTTTTGTAATTATGTGAGTTCTGATTGATGCTCACAATTTAAAATTAGATGATTTCCCCTTGAGTGCCTACTTTCAGGTTCAAATTATAAATGACTCATTCAAAGAAAATTTATTCTTGTGAGTGATACATTATCAATCTTATTTGAACCATTGTGAACAAATGTGGAAATTAGCAGAAATAAATGTTAATTTATTTAAATATAAATAAATCCATATAAAATTATACCTTTGGTAATCAGATAATGTTCCATATAAAAATCTCACACACCTTAAGTATCAAAGAGAGACTGGCTTTCGTGAAAATGCTTGGAATATCTGAACTCTGGAGCCTTCATTATCTTAAATATTTTCAGTGTAAAAAGAAAATTTTGCTTACATATCCCTACCAAATAAATGTCAGTCATGAAGTACAGAGAAACCATCACTCAAGAGTTAGCCCTGTACAATGGAAGCCACCAGCACCTAGTAAGTGTTATAATTAATACAAGGATCTAATTGTTGCTTTGCTCTGAAGAAATGGAAAAATGATAGTTCCACAGAGTAGAGGTCTATGGAATGAGTGATATATTAGTGTACTCTTATCATATAAGATATTGTGAAAGATCACATTAAGATACACACGTATAGGATAGTTTTCCCATTGGCTTCTGTCATGTAGAAGAAAATATTAGGGACATTTATTTTTGTGATAAATAATAGGTGTTTTAAAAGCAATACATTCGTTAGTACTAGAGTGTGAAAGTAATTAGAAGAGACGTATCCTTAAATTGCTGTAAAATTTATTTCTTACAGGCACCAAAACCCATATATATGGCTGATTGTTTAGAAACAATAGCAATATTCAGAATGTTCCTTCTTTTTGAACATTTGCTTATGAAAACAGAGGTAGTGCACTGTGCTAAGTTTCTTTCATCTTTTGCTGTCCCTTCTGAAATCCAGCCTTTTCAGGTTTTGAAGGACTGCCGTATACAACCACTGGGTAGATTACCCAGATTTCATCAGTAAAAAACTTAAGATTATATCACAGGATAAATAACGGAGCTCCCATCATTGCTGTCACTGCACAGGCACTATAGGTGATGCATTTACCAGCTAAAATTAGGCTTGCAAGATGAAAAGTCATTTAGTTTTAAAATTCTGTAGAGTTCATGAAGAGAGAGAGCTTCTGTATTAGGTCTCTTCTCTGAAACAGAGGGTAGTTTTATCAAAGTCTCTCTTTGACTGCCTGCCTCAGATAGAGGTGGAAAGTCCTGGTCTGTCAGCTGGAAGCAAAGGAGAGGACTGTGATACTGAGCTCAGCAGAACTGGGGCAAAGCAGGGAGGAACACAATCTTATCAGCCAGGATCATCAGGGACAAATCAGGTTATTAGTGAGGTATTGAGACAAAATGGACAAACTGGGAGTGAGAAGCTGAAAGAGGGAAATTGTCATTATGAAGTCAAGAAGAATTGAAAAGGAAAAAACAGATAACTCACAGGGAAAAGCCTGGTGTGGAAAAAATTGGAAAATATGTAAAATAGTGGGTAAAGACTGCAAAATGCTTTGTGACCACAGTCCCATGCTCCTCTTCAGAAACTAGGGTTGAAGTAGACACACATTGAATGTCATCAAGCTTCTGCTGATGACTGATACAGACCATCACCATGATGCAACAGTTTCTGGTTTATTTTGTGTTGCTTCAGTTTACATTTTAGAAAATACACATAGAGAAGGACATATTGAGGAAATACAAAGTTTCCAACTACTCAAGAAATGTGAGAGGCTTGTGTCTTATGTTAAAGTATCACCTTTATTTGCATGATCCAGGACCTGGTACCATGGGTATGCTCTTGTAATGGAGGCGATTGTCATCACAGTGCCTTAAGTTTCATTTTCACTGCAGCTGGAGGCTTTGAAAAATTACTCCCTTGCTCTCTATTAAATAAACACCCTCTATACTGTGTACTGCAATTATTCATTGTGTGTAGCCAAAGAACAATGAACATGTAACATCCTTGCTATTGCAGATGACATGGTGGGAGACCGAATCAAGATGGTATAGGTGACCTTAATTTAATTGCTTGGTCTTTTCTGAAAACTTGATTTTGTCCATTGAGTTCTACTCTGGGCTATTCTTTGCCTTGACCTTAGTTAGATTCAGCAGTCTAAAATTGCCTGGGAAAAGTATAAATTTTTATGGATAAATATCTCTCTGCAATCTAACTGTTGGAGGTTTTTTTATGCAGAAGAGGAAACTTTGTTTTTAAAAGCTGCTTTCTCACTCAAGTGTCACCAGAGCAGTTTGTCTGGCAGAGTAATTTTGCCTTACTGCCTGATTTGTGTTGTTCTTGCAGCATTATTACAGTAGTCACAGAGCTTTTACTAGTTGCGCTTGAGATGTGCATCTTGATTGTAACTAGACAATCAGTCAAAAGATTTCATTTTTATAAGCAGTTCATGAATGAAAAGCAGATATTTTTGATTCAATTGTGTCTTTATCCTTTATTTTTCCTTGATCTGTCCTCCTAGAATCATGAAAGTGAGAAGCAATCTATTTGTACATTTAGGGAAAAAAGTCCCTCATCAAGTCCCTCATCTTGGCCCTCAGTAAAAAAGGAAAGAAAAGAACATTGAAAAAAATATATAGTTGATTGAAGTAAAAGGAAGCAGAAATTAATGAAAATTTCCTTTAAAATGTAAGAACAAGTAGAAAGTAAGAGTGCAGATGAGGAGAATAAAATGAAAGAAACCTAGTAAAAAGATGGTGTCTCATGGAGAAGGGGAAGAGCTTATATCTGGAGACCTCAACATTTGCAGAATGCAACATTACTTTTCCTGAACATTTCTTGTGTACACAACTGGGAGAAAATCTGTCATGACGTGTCCTTGGAGCTGTTGTGACAATACAGGTAAATCAGAAACACAACCTAGCAAAAAAAAGAACTATTCTCTGGAAGCTGCATAAAGCCATACTCTCCAAGGCTTATTGCCTTCCTCTTTCATCTGAACATCTCTCTGCCCTCTGGGAATGCTGCTACCTTGTAACTGTAATCCCAGAAGTCTGCTTCTGTCATGAGCTAGTGCTTCATTTGTGGTGACTATATTTAGCTTGTAAACTATTTCGTTCAATGTACCAAACACAAGTATTAGGATTGCAAAGGATGTGACATGGCAAATGATCAAAAATACTCTGTGTAATGCAATTTCACTCATGTTACAAAAATAGCTACATGTAAACCCTGTGGGCAATTAAGGAAAAAAAAATATATTAAATAGTGCCAGAATTATTCATCTACTCTTAGATTTACTGTGTGGGAAGAAAGACAGTGATTGAAAGTACTGTGATAGCAAAACCAACTGATCAGGAAACAAATAAACAGACAGAAGTTGACTTGCTAATTATCACTACTAAGAAATGGTTAGTGAGTTGTCTGTGTGCCAAATGCCTCTTTCAGAGGGTAGGGTACAGTGTATTCTACACTGCCTGCTCCCTTCTTTACCCCCTCTTTTCCTTATGTTAAATAAATGAAACTAAATTATTTTCAAGAAGGTGGCAGCATCTGTTTTTAGTAAATAATACTGTTTCTGGCTTTTATTTTCCCACCAACACAACATAATCTATTCAACTGTTCTTGATGGATGCATGGCCATAAATTTGTCAGAAAACAGAAATATGACTGTGGCACATTCACTGTATTCACTGTATATTAGAAAGCTGTAAAGTTTTCTGGGAAGGTGAGGAAGATTTACATGGTGTTTCTCTGGAGACACCCAGCAATAACCTCTTCTGGTGCAGTATAAACACATGGATATCACTGACAATTTAGATACAACAGGTACACAGTGCCTTTTCACATGAATTGCATATGAATTGTATGGTAGGCACCAGGAAATGCAGTGAAAATGCAGTGAATGTCTTTAAATTCACACAGCAAACATTTGCCAAAAGCTGTAGGTACATCCAGTGTGGGCCATTATCTAGTAGTGACATGGTAGAATCAGTAGTGGAATAATTGATTTTTAGAGAATTGTCACCAGACTTCAGCAATAACATCCTGCCAGGAAATAAAAGGCAATTTATGCTATTTCAAGCCATTGTCCCAGACTGTAAACTCAGAGAGACATTGCTGCATTGATTCTGCAGTCATTTTATGTTTTACAACACTGGGACTAGAGGCATTTTAAATATAAATCGTGAATCTGGAAGATGGCATTTTAAAAAAAAAAGCATCTGACATAATGCAGCAATGTGCTCAGGTCCGTAATCATATTATAAACTTTCCCTGGCAGTAAGACTTAGGCAAACTAGATAGGATATATCTGACAGCCATCACCCTTGGCTTTATGCGAACAATAGAAAAATTAATATCATTATGACCAGTCTCTCTGGTACTTACAATATCATGGATCTTGTGGCTAATTATTGTCAGGCCACTGATGACATTTTTAATAACTAAATAATGTTTTGAAAAACTTCTTTACATTTGGACAGTGCTCTGGAAACCAGAACCAAAATCTGCAAAATCAGACACTTGGCTCTGTGGAGGTCCTGTGACCTTGGTAACTGGTGTGCCTGAGCATGGATCTAATTAACTGGTGTTAGGTGTACGACTCTGACATTTTATAACTGCTTTTTTAGTTTATTTCTGACGTTGCATTTCACTGTGATATAATTTTGTTCTCGTTGATCAAAACAATAGTAGTGGTTAAATATCAGGCAATATTTTCATTCCATTCATTTTCTGCAACCAGGAGAGAGAAGGCCAGTATGTCAAAGCTTATTGTCGTCTCTGACTACTCCTAAAATTATCTGTCCTGGAGAAAGATTTAATAGGTAGAGTTACACTATTAAACAACACTTAATAGTTAGATATAAATCATTCTAAATCTTTTATTGAGAGCTGTTGTTTACAAGTAGAGTAGGGACAGCATGTACCAAGCTGAAAGGAATTTTGGACTAGGATCTCCTGAAGTGTTTTGTACACCTGCAGGCCTGGAGTAAAATAAAATTAAGTCTGATGGCTAATACCAAAGAACAGGAGGTACTGTACTTTGTTACATGTGGCATGTCAATGTCACCCTTTCTGTCTCTTTGTGCTTTGAGGGAGCACAAAGTGAGCTGCTTCCATGTCTTTGCTGGACTGGTTCTTCTGGCCAAGGCAGAGGCAGAGAGAGCCAGGTTCCTGACCTTTACTTTTACATCCGTTTCTTTGTGTCAAGGCTCTGGCTGTTTTCGCTATTAACTTTAAACAAGCTTCATGAGTAGGAAAACCACTTTGTATTCTGATGTCTATGTATTTTATAGGATTGCTTTAACTTAAATTATGGTGCTAAGTTACGACTTAAAATACTGGCAATCTCAGAAGCACGTGATGGAATTCAAAATTAAAATATGTTATTATTAGACATTTTTGTATTCTCTTAACTATGAGTATGTTGTCTTTTGAGGCCGGTGTTTATATTAAAACTCTCACTTGGTGCCAAAAAAAGCAAGGCTTGCCTCCCTAACAATAGGAACCCTGTTATTACATCTCGATGAGTGCTAAGAGAAAAATGTCTCCCTGCTGCCGTTGCTCAATTAGGCTGGAACAAGCAGTGTGAAAGGAAAACATGGGACTCATCACAGCTTATCTATGAATGTGACCATATCAAGAAAGTGGGGGTGTTTTCTGCAGCCTGTGACACAGAAATACTCCAACATCTGTGGCTATTGTTAAGGAACTATCAGCGCCGTGATAGCCTGGCTCCACCAGATGGCCGTCCAGAGAGTGTAAGGGGTTAATGCAAAATAAAAGAGATGGAAAATGGAAGACAAGATGAAAGAAATGAAAGCAATTAGTCAGCACAAATGGTGCTGAGCCTCTTTCCAAAAATAGCAGATTTAACATTTATTACAAGCAAGAACAGAAGTATCTTAGTGACATTGGCTTTGTGGTAGGAGAAATATAAATAGAAGCAAGCAGTTTTGAAAGCAGTTGAAAGGAGAACTAGAAAACACATGAAAGACATTGGAATCACTTAATCTGATTACAAAGAAGTAGGAACCACAACATTAAAGCTAATGTTAATATTCTCAAAATTAATTAACAAAATAAAAATAATTAAGATCAACTAGGAAACAGGCATCCTCAGTAGCCAACCTAATTTGGTTAGGGTTTTTTTTGTTTCGGTTTTTTTTATAATTAACAAATTATGAAATCTAGGAGGATAGGTGGACTTGACTTTTCTTTCTTCCTTTGGCTTATGTGGACTGTAGATCAGTTGTCTGCTTACCCTTTCTCATTTGAATCACCTCTTTATTTTTTGGGAAAGGATCTAAAAAATCTCCATTTTCCTTGTTTCCCGATGGATTGTATCATTACAGTTTCATTTGGGAAAAAAACAGAACAAGGATGATAGTGGTAGACACAATGCAGATTCTTATTTTTAGATCCCTGTTGTGTTTTGGCACAGTTCAAACCTGAGAGTCAAGTTGTTGGATGTGAACCAGAGCTCTGAAACTTTTGATGAGGTTTAAATCTGATGAATCCCACCCTTAAACACTACCCACCCACCCTGTTCAGTCTGAGCCCACATTTCTCCGATTATATCTTGAGGCAACATCCAGCGACGTTCTGGGAAGTCTTGCACATTGCTGTTACCTTCCCCTCCTTACGAAGAGGTAACACATTTTTATCGGTCGTGTTTGAACATAGTCTGAGGTCTGATGCAAATCAACAAAAACACTTAGAACTGACATGCTTTTGGCTGAATCTTTGGTCATACATTACTTTGGCACTGCAGATGACTCAGATACACTAATGAGGTTGTAAGGAGAGTGATCAGCATTTGTGGATGTAGGTGTGGTATGTTCATAAGAGGTATGGTTTCGGGTTTTTCTAAGGTACTCTTGGGGTTTGCATTAATACATTATTCAAAATGAAGGATGATGAGTACATCAGTTTTTAATGCAAAAAAATCCAGGCTCTTTGCCAACAATAAACTCAATTGTAATATTTAAAAAAAGGAGAACCTATTAAGTAGTATTAAAAACCCTACATAAAAAAAGTAGGAAAAAAGATACCTGTCCCAAACTCATTGTAGAAAGAAGGATTAATATAAGTAGCAGAGCAAGGAATTCAGAGATGTCCAATGGATAGAAAGCCGCCATAGGAAAACAGCTCTAGTTTGCTCCAGTGATGAAGGACCAACAGACAAGTGCAACCTTAGACAGGAATGTAACTTACTATAAGGGGTTTCTTCTATGTATCATGTTGCAGAGAAGCCGCAATGTTTTACCATAAACCTAGATTAGTAAATCTAGGAAAATCAAGCAAGCTTCAGCCTAAGTATGTGTAAGGACTCCTGCATTCACTAAAGCTCCTCAGACTCCAGGCAGCCAGCTAACTCCCTAAGAGGTTCTCAAGGCTAGAAATGTGGGTGAAACACAGTTCTTACAATTGCAGAGAGATGAAAAAAATTTAAATATTGATTAACTGAAATTATCAAGTACTTGCTAACTGCTAAATTGTAGTAAGATGACCCAGGAAAAGATCCAAGATTTTCCATTTAAAGTGCTGTTTGTGATAGGCAAAAGGAAACAGGCAAATGTAGGCTCTCTGTGTTTCTACTTGGGTCATCCTCATGCTGCATGTTATTGTGGATTTACAGTGCCTTCTAAATACTCCAACTAGAGCAGAGTTTACACTTTGTTCTGGATGAGGGAGGCAGTTAAAACCCGATGCTGGGGTAGGCCCTTACATTCAGAAGGCAAAACTTCCAGGTTTTATGCTCTACTTCTTGTCTTTCCATAGTAAACTCAGAAAAAAATATAGGTGGCGGGGAAATCAGTGCAACAAGTTGATGGTTAATAAGTTGCTGCTCACTTGAATGAAATGGAATAATTAGCCAATTAGTGTGATTTGTATTCAGCCTGTAGTCTAAGGTAATGAATTTTGGCTATTGAGATAAATTTAAATCTGCTAAAATGAAATAGAACAAAACTACTAGGATATAATACTTTAAATTTTCATATGTAGTTAATAAGCAATTTTCAGCTGCAAATAGGACAAGCTTCACTATAACATGATTACACTCCCGTGGATATCTTTGACTGTTCTAACAGAGCTGCAATTTGGATTGCAAAGCTCACAGCATACAGTAAATGTCTTGATGATCAGCATATGTCCCCTTCATCCAAATGGATCTTTCTTTGTATTCAGAGAAATGTTTGGCTTCTAAATGAATTCTAAACCAAGTGACAAATACTTTAACAAACTGAAACCCTAAAAAAAAAAAAAATAAGAAGGGAGAAAACCAAACTTTTTTTAAACTTTTGTCTCCTGTTTCCATTGCTAGAAATAGTCTTTCAGCAGCAGTACATGAAAAGGTACGTTTCAATCAGGGAATTATCAGTTCAAATCCAATTGCAACTTTCTAAACCATTTTCCTGTTAAAAACTATACTGGCCATGTAATCGCATTAGCTGTTGACTGACTTCTATCTGGGCAAGGCAGAATGTCATGATTGATGCAGAAACTTGGCACATGCAAGCTCAGGCCAAAAAGCATTTCTAAAAGGATTATCCACAGAACAGCCCTTGATACAGGATCACAGAAGAATCCACAGCTGTGTTCTCCCATCTCCATACTTAATGCTTTTTATGGCTATTCTATGGAGAATTACTGAAAAGCATTTTGTAGAGTTGTTCTCCATGTCTTGTGTATGTGTTTTGGCTTTAAGTTTTCATTATAGATTTATACCACCAAAATACTCTTTTTTAGGTCTAACTATTATTGCATGGATTAAGGCAGGAAGACCTAAGAAACTGTCTATTTAGAACATATAAACATCTATGGAAAATATATTTAGGTACTCAAAAAATAGAGGAAAGTTTGAATTCATGATGATGTGTAGATTGTTGTCTAGAAAATAGCTGCATGGTACAGGCAAGTATACCACATCAAAGGTACGAGATAGATCACTTCGTGGTCATCCTGTTAAGATATGAGGGTGACTGTTTAATTGCTTGCATATTTCCATGCATTATTCCTTCCAGTTTAGTACCAGAATAAACTCTATTAGCATATATTTACATATTCTGATACACCTCAGCCAGCCTAACTCTAATTTTTCTTTGGAACATCAGCACTTCCAGTGGGACTGAATCCTGATGGCGTCATAATCTCTAATTTTTATGGCGGTAGCTTACATTTGAGGACATCTCCAATCTTCCTTCTCCTTTTTGTGTTCTGCAATAGTATAGTTTTTCCTGTGGTCTTCATGTGGGTTGACCTAAACTGCATGTCTTGATCCTGGCAGTGCCAGGTACATTCGCTTCCCAGGCCACACCTATAGACCTGGAAATATAATGAAAGCACTCCACCAGCTCAAAATTGTCTGCATATGACTTGCATTTCAAAAGTGGTGTATGAGGAGAATCCTTGTTATTTGAAGGAATTCTAGCAGGGATCAGGATGCAGCCTGACAGAATAGATGATCCTCTTCTCTCCAAGGCATGGCATGGAGAAGAAAAATATTACACAGGAGACACAAACAAAAAGAAAAAAGGCAGGTCAGGAGAATTTATGGAGCAGAGTAGCAGGCATACAGCACATAGCAGACTCACAGAAAGGCAGTGTGCTGGCAGAGGCTTGGCATTGCATCTATTTTTCAAGAGAAGAAGGGAATTTTTAGTTCCTTTAGAAGTTTACTTATTGAAAGAGCCTTTATTATGCTAACTCTGTGATCACTGCCCTCTGAAAAATTACCCAAAGAATGTATTTGGAATTAGCCGGTGAACTTTGTTCTGTGTTGCCAGCATATTTTGTTTGAACTTCATGCACGAACATGCCCATTTCTCAATATAACACTCTCAATTTTTTTTCCCACTTCTCATGTAGTTCTGCAGCTGCTTGAGACAAAAAGCAAAAAGAACCATTTGGTCTTGACACTTATGAATGCCCTTTTTTAGTCACAAGGAGAAAAAAATCAGTGATAGGGTACTCAGACTGTGTTTAAGTCATCCAAATCTTTAACTATATCTTGCACTAACATCAAGACTAAAGTGTGTTTATGTGAATAATTTTCTTTGCTCTGTGTGTGTATAAAAGAAAATAAATCACTGAATCTACTAGAATAGAAAACTGATTTTCTAAGAAACATTGCATTGACTCTAAATATTTCTATATTTACAATTGGTGTAAAAATCAGAAAACAAAATTAGGTGAAAGGATGAGAGAAACTTGACTCATGCAGTAATGTGGTTTTTCAAGGTTCAGCATGTGGATGCTCTGGCAGTCAGAATTGGATTAAGTTTGTCTTTTGAAATGCTTTCCAAAATATTTTGAAAACACTTGTGTTACAATATAATACAAATCCAACTAATTTGAAATAGATGATAAACATGATTAACTTTGTAGTGGAAGCTATTCAGAAAGCTTTAGGCAAAAACTGTTGCCATCTTGATGAATTAAGAACAGGATAATATCACTGTAATGGGTATTTTTGTATTAGTGTATGGCATAAGGCTTTGTAATTAAATAGTCCCTGATGAAACTGCATATGCCAGTTTTGACAACAGTTTTGTTTTAAAAATAAATTCCCTTTCATCATGGTCTCCAGACACCTACACACTGATAATGTGTAGATAAATTTCCACTGTGCCCCTTTAAAAGGCCAAACAAAACCCAAGTTTTTCTGGATTGAGACGATATTTTATCCCCAAATTACATTTTATGTAACTGTTCTGGGTTTGGTTTTAATTATTCTCCATTATTTCTGTTTTCTTTTATTATGCACACAAATAGACTGATGGGCAATTTGAACAAAAATAGCCTTCATTTAAGCTATGAATGTGAATCCAAGTTAGACTGTCCCAGACTTTTTTTTTTTGTGTGTGGACTATTGCTACAGATTGCAGCTAGTATTTTGCAGGGGCTTCTTTAGCGCAAAGGAACATGGATTTCAAGGTGCCCTTGTGATACTGGAGACCAGTCTTGCAATGAGTGTGATATTATTCTGTGCTAGATAAAAAGAGCTGATTACAAAGCATTCACTCTTGTCAGTACCTGGGAAAATAAAAGTACAACCTCCTGTGGTCAAATCCTTCCACTCTTAACCATAGAAAGAAAGATTTTCCCATATATTGTCTATTAGTTTCTTCAGTTTGTACCACAGGGAGTTAAGTACTCTCTATAGAGTAAACAATACAGCATAAAGCAAATACCCATGACTTCAGTGACTGTTTTTCTTTGCCATGAGGGTGTTATACTTCAATAACAGATGAATAATAAATACATGTCTGTAGATTCAGAGTGACTAAGAACATGAGGCCAGATCTGCTGCCTAGAGAGACTCTGAACTCTCCATCCATGAAGCTGTTCTAACCCGGGCTGGATGAAGCCAGAGCAACCACTCCCTTCAGAACTTCACAGATTTAGGACCTCCAGAGTTCCCCTTCATTCTACATACATTCATGCTTATATTTATATGCTTTTATAGATACGTGTGAGTGTGTGAGAGAGTATGTGTGTGTGTGTGTGTGTGTCTTAACAGTTCATCTTGGCAAAATAAGAAATCTTGGCATAAGGCTTTTCACGTTTCCACATTTTCAATGAGATACATGCATGGACATTTGTAATTAGTACAGTTTTTGAGGTTTTGGGGTTTTTTTTGCCATTTCTATATTTACTCTTCACTGCTATCCAACCAGCATTCTGTACTAACAAATAGTCTTGTGCTACTTTTGCTGATCGTTCTGTCCAACTATTTCTACAGCTTTAAGAATGGTGCTGTCTATGTTCAGTCATGCAAGAGCACAGACAGGGACATTTTGGCCATGTAGTTCAAAAGATTGTTTCAAAGAGGTTGTACTTGTATTTATTAACTGTGTAGCACAGGAATTCCTCTTACAAAATTTAGCAACTGGACAGTACTAGTATCACTCCTGAGCCCTGTAACAAGATGCTGTATTACCAGCCTCAAAACCTGTGCACGTAGCAGGAATCATCCCAAGCTGTTCAATAGCTTTTGTATACGCCCTTTTGCCAAGCTGGTAATTTGTCTCTTTGTTCTAATTCTGTTTTATTGAAAGGCGACTGATTTATGGTGTAGGGAAAATTGGTTTTTTGGGTTATAAGATTTTAGCCTGCTGATTTGGCAATCACAGAAGGAGATCTTCACATGGAAGAAATTATGTTTGTGTGGCAATGTGAAGTCCTACGGTAGAAGACAACCGCTTCCTTATTATGTCACCTCTTATGAGATGACATTTCATTTATATTGCTTCTCTAAATTGCTTTCAGCACAGAATAAACTGGATGTAACAGTGCTCCATGTTGCTGCTAAAAAAAATTTGGAATAAAAATTCATTGACAGAGAGTAAGAGGTGAAAATAAATCTTCAAAGTAGAGAAGGCAGTGATGAAGGTAGGCTGCTGTAACTTCAATTTTCTGCTTGCTTGTCCAATATAATACTATCTCTAATTAAATAAACACAGAGCAATATTTCTAAACAAGGCAAATCCTAATTCTGTTTCATTGCAAAGTTTAATACAAAGTTTAATCCCCTTCACTCCTTTCTCCATTCTTCCCCCTGCTCTCTTAAATAAATAGCGCTAGACAAGAGTTTTATCTCCACAAGTGACCAATTGTGGTGACCTCAATATGCACAAACTAGGTGGGAAAAGTGTAATTATATATCAAAGTTTTTAGCTATTGAGTAGAAGCTCTGCTTACATTTTTATATTGAAGGCATTGAAAAACAGTATTGCAGCTTAAAAGTCAACATCTTTAATAAAAGTAAAAGACAAAATTGAAGGACTGGGACAGTTGATCCTGCCTGACAGGTGAGAAAAAACAGTCGTTGAACTTGGTGTCCATCAGCAGTGTGAACCTTCATGGATTGCTGTTGCATTATTTTGGATGTTGCATAAATAAAGGATGGCCTCAGTCTAATATTTAGGGATGAATGTTCATGTTACTTGAAATTTAAGTTAAAATTATGCACATTGTTGCATTCATTAGAGGACAACTACATCCCAATGGGATATTTCAGTTACAGTGATAGTATGGTATTGTTTATTTGGTGCATTTATTTGAATTTCCTGCATTCCTACTTCATCTTTCTCTGAAAGTATTTAATATAAGTATTTCATACTGTTACTCTTTATTTTGAAATACAGCAAAATCTGATATCAGACAATTTTCTACAATATTTCTGACTGAACTGAGATAGTCTGACCTCTAAAGGTAAAAACAATAACAGAAAAAAGAGGCAATAATCTGTGATTACCATATGAAATGATTTTTACAGAGGTAAAGCAAAATTATAAATTTCCATCTAAGTCCAAAGAATTTTTTCAGAGGAAAAGACATAATAAAAGTCCAGCACCTTTCCTACTGCTGTGAATGGGCATATACACATTTTAGTACTTTTGTAGGAAATGAATAATGAATATTCTTACTTTTGACTCTATGTCTCCTTGACTATTATTCCTTCTTTTCACTGCTTCAGAAATCTTAATTCAGTGAAATCTGTATGAAGAGCAAATATCCATTTGACCAATCCAAATATAAAATGTGATGCATAGTGCATACCAGAGCCTGCTCTATTTTCCAGTCTCCTGTGCTTTGAAATAGGTTTTGTTTTTCATTTGGCAACCTGGCAGCACAACTCCTCACAGCTGTTACAACATTTTCATGGCAAAGCATATTATTACAGACTCATAGTCTGTGCCTTATATGCATGACAGATGTTTTTTTTAAAATCCTCAGTCAGTAGGATTTTTATCTTCTTTACACAACAGAACACCTCTAATCCATGTATAGTAGGTATAAACATGCGTAACATTTTAATGAAAAATGACCTCTGCGTCGTAATCCTATTGTTTCTTTTAAACACCAAAATATTATACTCTTGGATTTTAATGTATGTTCAGAAAAATCTACATTCTGCTCTACTGACTCTCTTCCTTATGTTCATTTTCCACATAATTTAATGGAATTGCATTATTTAGTATAGGATTATTAAACAATCCCACAAATCTTTCTGTCTGAGATAGTTATCTGCTAAATCTTAGTTGATTTAATAACTGCTATAAAACATATTTAGTATTAATAGAAACATATATACTGAATTTCTAATACATTTTATCAGGTTTTGCTGTAAGACACAGTACACTAAAGAATAAACAAACAAATAGATTGGTTTATTTATAAACAATAAAATCCAAAGCAAGCACCTAAACAAAACGGTGATTAATTCTTCCCTTCCACATATTCTAAGAAGCTCCCATAGGAATACATGCAGCTGGGAGGAATTTCTGAACAGGGACATGCAAATGATTATTTGGCTTTTCCGTTTGTTTATTTGTTTGCTTTGTAGTCAAAAAGCTCGTTTCAGCCTCTATGCTGCTCCAGTAGAACTTTCTGTGCTTCTTTGTTTTTATTAGAAGCAAAATGGTGGCGTTCACATTTCAAAATCCTTTTCAACTAACCTACTCCTAAAAACTTCCCTTTCTAAATCTGTTCAGCTGTTCCTGTGATAATATGTAAATTCATTTTCTTAGGAGATACCTTGAAATAATTGATATGGCCTTTTTCTGACTAGAGCTGTATTTCAGGAACTATAAAATCCCACAAACAGACCTCTAAGAGGGAACAACGGTCACAATTATTTTGCCTTACTAGATAATAATTCAAATACTTTGCTTTGTGTGTGATCTAATAATCTGGCACATTAAAAAAATAAAGATTTCAGCAGCAGAAATATATATCCATAAGGCTGTCTGACACAGATGTGTGCAGCAGTTATTATTCTTGTTTGCTCATCCATGAAGTTTCACAGATTTGAAATACGGAAATGCTTTGCTCTTCTGGAGACACAATGCATCTTACACCTCCCAACACACTAGTGTGTAGGGAACATGAATCTACAGTGTTACAGGACTAGTGAAGGTATAATTCATTTTCCTTAAATAAAAAAGCCAGAAACATTGGGTAGCTCTGTACACTATGCAATTATATATTTAGCTGACCCAATAAATACTAATACCACCAATTTAAACAGGGAGAGATAAAATGTTTTCTGCCTGAATAAGCAACTAGTTACAACAATTTCATAGATGAAGAAATACTCTAAGATACAATCAATTTTTTCTTTTATTTGCCCCTTTCTTCTTATCCAAATAATTTAAGCATTTGTCACTGTAAGAGCTTGAAAAAATAATGATACAGCCTCCCAAACAGTAAAATAGCAGAAACTCTTATATTTGAGTTACATATTTGCCCACCAGCAATCTTTGAGGAGATGAAGAGATGAGTTTTTTACACATTTGGAGTGCCACATATAGACTTTGATGGATTTTTTTCTCTATATGAGTTTATGTTCATGAAAGTAAAATTTCTTTTTACTTTGGCCAAATTAAATCATTTAAAGCTACTTTCATCCAGAGGGTATGCAGATACACCATTTTGTATGGCTGAAACCTGGGAGAACCATATCCATTTTTTGCTTATAGCAGCAGTCAGCTCTGCTACTGACCAGCAGAAAGTTTGTAGGAATATGTTCATAAACCATGGATTTTTACATTCTCATTTTCCCTTCTGAGTGTATGACTCTGCAGAACTAGAATATGCAGCACATCCACACAACACTTCACAGGGAAGCTGTAAAAAACTAGCTTAAAAACTGGAACAGCCCAAACCACATTTATTTTTAAAGGGAGCCTGGATATAACAGTACATTTTCAGACCAACTAAAACCATATTGAGACTGAAGTAACAAGGAAAAATGTCTGTAAAATTTTTTGTCATCCACAGCTTCTGTAGAACATACTCTGTTATATCAAAAACCCACAGGTACCAGACATATTTTCTTCCACAAGTTTTTCAGAGATACCAGAGAGACTTGAATGACATTTTTAAGTTATGTGTTCATTCAATAGATGCAAGTGTTACTGTACTGCAGAACGGTTTACTGCATATTTGACAGAAAACTTCCCTTCTTTGTGTGTGTGTGAGTATCTTGTAGTCAATTGTGGTTGCCATAAATAGTGAAATTATTTGCACTGCTGTTCAAGGTGTCTTTTTTTGTACCTGAAGGTATAAGAATTCAATCAAATAGGGGCTATGAACTCTTCCAGTCACAATGAAGAAACCAGATTGTGTGACCAAAAGATGTAACAGATTGAACAGTGAGTGGTTCCTCAGAAGTTTTCATAGCCAGCTCCAAGAGTTAGCAAAATCTACCCCCTACCCTTGTTGCCCATCAACTGGGGTGATAGAGAGTAATAAAGCATTTGAGGGAAAAAAATGTATTTTGAGAATGTGGCATATATTTCATTAGCAGCATAGTTCTTTTGAGAAATAGTTTATTAAGAGCTAGTCTCCCAGTTATGTTGCTAATATGTTTTATACGGATGCCATGTGTGAATTTTCAGAGTACAGGTCTTAACTAATAACTAGGACATTATTTTTAATCAGTCAAGTCCACTTAAAATGCTAAATTCTCTGTGTATATAAGCATATAACTCTTACAAAGATAAATGACTTACGTTCCCATTGTGTTTTATTTTGGTAGTGGTCAGAAAAGTACAGATTATTTTTCTTTATACAGATTGGTATTTATTGTATTCTTTCCATTGATTGATGATAACTGATGCTGTGATTCCTAAGGCTGTATACAAAAATGGCAGGACTTCCTTGCATTTGCACTGCAAAATAAGCACATTCATTTCAGTATTTATGTGTGTGTGAGATGTTTTCATAATCTATGTCTTCCATAGGATTCATTTATTTGACATATGAGAAACAATTTTTCTCAGACTTTTCAGACATTTCAGAATGCATTTGGTGAAGAAAGAACAAAGAATAAAGGTAGATTGGAAAGCAGATTTAGTCAATTATACGTGATTAGTGTAATTAAAAGTATATAATTTTTATTATGACTAATAGAGTGATCTAGAAGAAATACTTATGAGGAAAAATAACTACACTTATCTCTTGGCTTTACAGTCATCCAGCTATAAGACAGAGGCAAAGTGTGTTCTCTCTTGCTCAATTCTATATTTGTGTTGCTGGACACATTCCCAGAAGAAATCACTGATAAAAGAGGAATCTCATCTGAATACTTTAACCATTAGGGTATAGAAAAGCTGGATGGTGACATGCATGCCTAAATGACATCCTCCTACTTTTTACAAAGCACAACTCTTTGCTAGTTTTTGGGGCAAAGACCAAGAGATGACTCTGGTTTGGATTCCCCAGATGGTCTGGGCTCAACATATCCTGCCAGGCAGCTTCTGGCAGTTTCCTTGTTTTTGTTTGTCAGTGTGCATAAACACTGAAGTGCCCCATCAGAGACATTTGGTTTTATATATGTGTTCTGTCCTAACTATGTTTGAAGTCTTGGTTGTATGGGTGAGTACAGACACATTCAAGCTGCTTTGTCCCTTCTCTGGGGTGCATGGACACACACAGGGACAGGCCCGCATTTAAACCAGCATTGAATTTTTCTATTGACTAATACAAAAGGTAAGTAGAGGGGCTATCAGGATGATTTACAATGTTAAAAAAACCACTTCAAAAAGTCCCGCTTGTTTAAGAGCATCAGGACTCACCTTCGTAAAGACAATTGTCTGTGGTTTAGGTATTGCTATTGTCTGCAACCTACTCCAGCCTTTAAACGTGGACCAAGTGATGAAATAGGTTTGAGCTGATCATTGTGATACATGAAGTTGAATTGGGACTCTGGGGGCTCTTGTTTAGGGAGGTTATAAAGAAGACAAAATGGGCTGCTTTTCAGAGGAGCCCAGTGACAGAGAAAGAGACAATAGACTCAACATGAAACATGGGAGGTTCCCTCTTAATATCAGGAAACACTTTTCTCTGTGATGGTGACTGAACACTGGCACAGACTGACAGGTTGTGGAGTCTCCATCTTTGTAGATACTTAAAATTTGTTTGGACGTGGCCATGGGTATGGCCCAAATCTAGGTGGCCTTGCCGGGGCAGAGGGGTTAGACCAGATGACCACAAAATGTCCCTTTCAACGCCAACCATTCTGTGACTCTGTGACCATATAATGTATGTTTTCTCAACAGGATTTTAGAGTTATGGCTTCTTTCACCGGTTCATTGTTACAGAGATTGATATCTAGCTCTTAATACCATGGACTAGGGAGAAAAAATATGCACGTGGCACTATTTTTATCTTATAATTTAAATAAAGATTTAATCTCAACACTTGGTTGGGTTTCTTGGGCAGGAATGTATCTGCTCAATAGTGCAATTGTTGGAACTAAATATTCTGTGCATGTTGGAACAGGAATTAGGACAGGAAATGGGATGGAGTTTTCCCATTCCAAAGGTATGGTTTTCAACCAGTAAATTTCAAATTCATGAAAATTTCCAGTCTGCATTAATTTTTATTTTTTTTTCAATATTGGAAAAAATTATTTTAAATGGAATCATTAGATGTATTTATGTCACATGACCAACTTGAGCTTTAATTAACTTCACTTCATTGACAGAAATCCTTTAATGCTAATCCACAGGAGTGTTATTAGAAGAGGCATACTGTGAAACTATTATTTGATTATTGTTGAGTTCCAAACATGCAACACCATCTCTACATTGCAAATGTCTGTGGGTTTTGCATATAAATATATTTCAGTTAAATTGTATTGCATATTTAGATCCCTCAATAGGCTTTCTAATTTTTTAAAAGGATTTTTCAGTGCTGAAAGCTCTGATGTCAAAGACACTGCAATTTCCTTGACATCTTTGCTCTTAAATTGCTTGTGTATTTTCTTAGTCCTAACTCTTTTTTTGCCTTTAAAGTAAATCAATTATGACTGTTTTATTCAATAAGGATCAGTTGCACAGTCTTTTCTTAAAAATATCAGTAAACAGAATTTAGCTGGCAGACCAGTGATCTACCACACTGAAGGCACAAACACACCCTATTGAGCAGAGGACATGGCTCAGGTGAAAAATATCACTCCACATAAACCTTGCTTGTTATTTTTTTGTAAATATACCCATTTTGGTAATTTGGATCACAGTTTCCACCCAGCCATAATTTTCCATTACTGTGTTCTGTAATTTTATGTTTTGTGAAGACTGCAGTACTCTGATTTTAAGAGACTATATGACTGTCTAAGGAGTCATTGCTAGCTTTGGAGAAATTATTTACAACTCTGCTACATTACCACAAAATGATAGTGATTCATGATCTGCTTGGCTAGCATTTAGCATCCTATCCTACTTGCTTCAAAGAGACATAAGTGATGACATAGAAACAGACTTACAGACACTGGGGGATTAAGAAAATTATAGAATATTCAGTATTTTTACTTAAATAAGACATACCAAATATGTGGAGAGGAAAAATAAAGCCACTGTAACATTTTTTTAAAGTCCCATTTTGCATGTAATTTATCATTTATAATCACAATTAGTGATTTAAATAGTATTATGGCAGATTATCACTCTGTGCACTTCCTGCATACATACACTCACAAATGTACATGTGTACACCTGTCTGGGAACCTGAGGAAAATGCACTTTATGACTGGATGTATATCACATGGCAGAGGCTCAGAGGAACACAGTTCTCCCACTGTATGGGAATGCATAAGAAAGCAATGTTCCTTTCTACAGTTCAAAATGTGACCAAGCATCAGATTCCCCTGAAGTTCACAAGGCTATTGGGGTTTGTTGAATTACTTCTCAGTTAAGTTATTCATGAGCAGCTGGGCTCATGGGTGAGCATGATGTGTGTTTGCATGTGCATGTGATTTACACAAAATGTGATGCAACATTGACAAGTAAAAGAACCTCTCATCAGGGGCAACCAGGCCAACAGAACAGGGTTGGTGTGACTTTACAAGAAATACACCTAAAGCAAAATTATATGTTTCAACAGTGGGAACGTTTCAAAACCTTTGGCTGTGGTTTGGCATACTTGTTAATGAGATCCAAAGAGAAAACTCTGTGTTTCTGTTTCAATTTTTTTTCGATCCCATACACTGGTCTTAACAGTTGCAAAACTGACATTGGACATGCAAAATTTTTATGTGAAAATGTTTAATGATTTTAAAAAGAAAATTAATAGTTCTTGTTCCCCCAAAATAACATCATTTTAAGCAGGTGATTTTTGCCTGGATTCCCTGCAAGGGAAGGAGGTGTAATGATGTAATGACAAAATTATTTCTGCGTAGGGTGTGCTGTGGAGACATAATGGGTAATGCGCAGTGAGGTGAGAACAGAGCTGCTGCAGGTGTGCAGCTTCACAAGGTGCTAATTAGAAAGCAGGTGAACACAAGTAAGGAGCAGATTTGGTACTTATAGAGGTGGTGGGGAATGAAGGTACAGTACAAATCCATGTCTTGTAATGCACAATGATAACTGGGTTCTGATTCTTGTGTTTTGCCTGACTTAGCCACAGCTGAAAAAATTTAGTCCAGAGTAAATGTTCAATTATATACCTTAGAAACAGCAATCCCTACTCTATTATAAAATGCTGACAAGAAATAGAGAAAGACTTCTCCTGTTAACTCATACGTTAGATTTTGAAAACTGTTGTGGGAAAGGGAACATTGACAAAGGTAAAGAGGTGGCTTTTCCAAAATTTGTGCAATAGGCTGCTTAAGTTTAAACTGTCATTTGAATGCCACCTGCCAAATAAATCCAGCCTGGTATTTCCTGGTGATAAAAACAAAACATCAACTTTAACTGTTATTAGGAAGGCAAAGTAGGAAGAAAATCTCTCCCACACTTCAAGTCTAAAATAAATGTTTCCACCAAGAAAATAAATCAAAGTTCCAAGCACTTTCATGATCCAGTCATCAAACAGAAAATTGTAACTGATGAATCAAATATTTAATTTTGATTGTTTGAAAGTCCTGAATTCCAATTTTGCTAGGTATTTATATTTTTTCATAAAACTAAAATTGAAAATTAAATAATCATATTCTGAATCAGAAAAAGAAACTTTTTATTGACGATATGAATTTTGAATTATAAAGTTGAAAAAATGTGGAAACATGACATTATGTCTTCTTTTAAGTTTCATATTTTTCAGTATCTGTAACACTTTTCCAGAGATCAGTTTTAAAAAGAATATCATCACTGTACTTTGATGAGTAGGCGGAGTGTATTTCTTTTGGGGTGTGTTCTTTGCATATAGTATTTTCCCATTCAAACTCTATAACAGGAGTTTGTGAAGACAATAAGATAAAGCTGAATAAAATAAATTATTTAGTCCTTTTTGTTCTCACAAAAATACTATGGAGTAATATATTCTATTATATTTTTAAAAAATTTTATT
Organism: Dasyornis broadbenti; assembly: GCA_013397935.1. Lineage (NCBI taxonomy): Eukaryota > Metazoa > Chordata > Aves > Passeriformes > Dasyornithidae > Dasyornis > Dasyornis broadbenti. The sequence continues at coordinate 297,833 of VZRN01003133.1, read as the reverse complement.
CCTTGCCATCAACAGAATTTGATTTATTTAAAAACCGCTATAGCGTGGCTTTGTTTGAACAGTTTGTTTCAGATAGTTACTTTGTGTGGATTGTTTGCAAATTTCCTGAATTTTACTTCGTAGTTTTGATGAGTTATTCACATAAGCTCTTCAGATGGGAAGTACATTGATTTCAGCACTTAAACTTGATTAATATAATTTTCCCAGCTGAAAGTGGTTTTATTCTTGTTTTTATTATTTCAGTAAATAGTAAAACTCATCCCATTTTCTAAGTGAATAAATGAGGAATGGAAGATTTTAGTTCTGACACACAGAAATGAGGATTTAAGGATAAGTAAGTAGTGGAATAAGGTTTTGAAAGAAATGAGCATTCTATTAAAGCAGGTCAAGCAGGTGGGAATACCAATGACACATTTGTAAGGAATGCTATAGATATAGATGGTCTTTTTAAGTGGAATAGGGAAAATTCTGAGATATCAAACATCCCTGGTTATTTTCATAAGGTTATTTTTTGTTCTTTGATTTAGGCAACTGACTAAGATTAAACAAGATTTTAATCGCTGATAATGAAATACCTTTTAGAATCTGGGTATTTATGATTCATACAAAGTCACAGAGGAGATTCCTGGAAAAGCAGGGAGCTGAGTTGAGCTGCAGTCTCCTGAGGCCCAGATTAATGCTCACTCCATTGAACAGTCTGTCCTCCTTCAGGTAGATTAACAGAACTTGTCACGTTTCTAATTAGAGGGACATTAAATCTTTGCCTTGTGATTGCATAACTGTGCATTTCACCTTCAAGGTCTTGTATATAAAACTTGAAATAAAACCCTGCACTAATTTTGCCTATTAAATCTATCTATAGTTAGAGTGTCATTCAGATGTATGTTGCAAGTGATCTCAAAAGATCATGGTTGAATTAAACTCATATTATTTTGCAATTCATCTTACTAGATAATAGCATTAACAGTACACTATGCTAACATAGAGCTTTCCATGACAGGACCTTACAGATTTAATGCTAATTAATTAGTTTAATGATAACTCTGAGAAAACCAAGTCAGAGTTTGGTGCTCAGTCTTAAAATCAGGAGAACCACATAGTAAGGAGGAACATGAATGAGGCCCAGAGAAGAGGAAGTTCTACTTGAACAGCTATTGCATCTAATGGAAAGACGACTGAGAAATCCCGTCTTTCTATGAATTCCCAGGGAAATTAGTTTGCGGTCATGAAAAACTGATTTTTTTTCTTCCAGTATTGGCTGAATGATAAGAGCAATAGTTTGGGAGTGTTTTGGATGTTATTTTAAAGACTTTTCCTTACAACAGTGAGCATGATCACATATATAAACAAGGCAGAGCTGCTCTAAACTGAGAGAGTGTCCCTGCAGTTGCTGTCAATTGTGTGTGTTCCATAAGAGAGGATTCACAACTCTCCTTAGCCAATAAAAAGAGCACTAAAATATGAGATTTTAAATGAAGACCTATTTTCTAAAACTGAGAATATTCTTTATCTCTTTTGAGAACAGATATTTTCTTCTTATTTAGGAATTTAAAACAGAAGTATTTTGGTATAAATGTATGTGTACCCATAAAAGCTATGCAAATTGGTCATTAGAACACGACATTTCATCCTACAGTGATTTAAAGTGAATTAAAAGACAATAAATCAGAACAAAAATGCAAAGGTAGGACACACAAACCAGCAGAACTGTTCTTGTGCTTTTGAAATTTCAGTGGTTTTGCGATACAATAATTTTGCACAGAAAAATCAAGCCAGTCTCACTGACATGTAAGTCACTTCTATAAAACACATGAAAAGTGAATCAAACATACAAATGTAGTGGTTTTCCAGCTAAGGTAGATTTCTCGTACTGAAACTCACTGGATATTTTCACTCTGTGAAGCCCAGTTCTGCTTTGTCTGATGACACAGTAGGGATTAATAAATTGTATTCTACTGCCATTAATTAAACATATGATAGCTACCATTTATTTGTAAAGTTTGTGAACCTTCAAAAAAGTGACACATTTTTTATTCCTATCCATGCAACCGGTATAACATGTCATTTTTAAATCTGTGAAGGCTAAGGATTCTCTTGTATTTTACTCTAATTTCATCTTCTCAGGTGTGTATGTGTTTGCATGTGTCTTTAAGAAGGTCAGAATGCAAGACTGTAGGGTGTTTCATTATAATAGATAGCACTTGAGGAGAAATAAAGGGCCATGGGGCATAGATTCATCCAGGTGGCCCACCAGCAGAATGTGAATTGCTTGTATTTTGAAGTATGGATGAATTTACATGCTGCTCCTAGAGGAGGGTCAGTATTGTGTAGCATTCCTCCTAGCTGGGTTGGGAATACATACCTCTGATCTAAATTAATATTTCATTCTCAAAAGTAATGTACCGTGCAGTAGTAGAGCCTTTGGTTAGTGTGGTAATAAAAAGAAGCTTAATTGGAAATTATTTTGAGAGCTTGCATGTACTGTACATTATTCGCCTGGGGTAGGTCATTCTCACCTCCATTAGTTTTCTGACTGATAGAACACATATACATTCTGCAATCTCTGTAAGTAGGGAATATGGTGTTCTTTTCCCCCTGCTATTTTCCTCAATAGCCTTCCAATTTTTTCTTGCTCCAGTAAAACAGGCTGATGTAACAATTTGGTATGTATTGCTTAAAGCTACTTCCATTGTCTTTGGACAGGTTGGCTGCCAGTCCAAATGGATTTGTTGAAACAACGTGCTTTTACCAGGCTACACTCACTTCTTCTCTTAGCAACAAGAGGTTCTGACGTTAGCAGGCTTATTTTGGAAAGCTCTGCTCTGCTCAGTGTGGAATCAGAGCACCCCAAGGGCCTGAAGTCAAACTTTGTAACTTGTGCTTAATCAACAAGCTGCAGAAACATCCTAGAGACAAAGCAAAAAATATTTGCTTTTAAAATTAAATAAATCTGAGAATATGGTAAATAAATGCTTAGGGTAACAATGAAGATGCGGTAATTGCTCAAATATCCAGTTTGCCATTGATTTACACTGACACATTAAAATCAAAATAGTATTAAATAGGCTAATGACATTGAGAAGCCTGTAGCTGAAATTAAGCAGTTTATGTTAAAAAATCAGTAGGAGATTCTGGTAAAAATAGAATGTAACAGTTGTAGAAAATTGATTTATTTTAAAAAATAAGGAAAACCTAAAGGAAAAGGTGGAAAACCTTATCTTGCCACTTTACTGAGCCTCTTTTTCCCCTTGAAAATCAAGTAAGCAATGTTTTATTTGTAAAAACGTTTACAGGACAGATAAGGCTAGAAATGCAGATAAAAATTCCTGAGAATTCTCAGCCTGGGAAACCTCCCAAGGGCTTTCCAAACTTGTTCTGTGGGTCTCAGGCAAGTGGAGGAGAATTTAGCTATAAAAGGAGGGAGGAAAGACTAAATCTTAATAATACAGTAATATTACCCATTTCAGTGTTATTTGGGCATGAATATTCACACACCTAACTTCAGGCACTTATCTCAAGTGTTTTGCTGAGCTAGAGACTGAGGACAGCCTTGAGGAGCTGAGAACTGGCAGATTGTACATGAAGGAAAACACTCCTGTTCTGCGTCTGAAACTGTGCTTTGTCAGCACCATCACGTTTCATAGAGATCATTCCTGTCTCAGTGTTAGTAATGACTCTGACCATCAGCAAAGCAGTCCCTTGGGCCAGGCTTTGATCACTCTTAGAAGAAAAGTGCACTTAAGTTACTACTGCCTTGAGCAGGCCTTGAGAGCACCATGTGTTTTGAAGGTAGGCACAGCACCATGAAAGATCCAACCCATGTAGTGCTTCTGCAACAGGTGGTTCCTGAGAATTGGAAAGAAGTCATTATTCTTTGGGAAAAGGAGCTTGACACAATGAAATGATGCCTCTGGTGTGCCATCAGATGTGTTTCCCTTTTATCTCGTGAGTGTGAATACGTTAGCATCAGCTCTAGAGGGACAGCAGACTTGATAAACCCTTGAGGGTTCTATACTCATAGGAAAAATATTGCTATGGAGGAGTGTAGTCACTGACTGCAAACAAAGCAAATTCAAGGGGAAAATCCCTCTGAGCTAACCTTTTTAAACTAATCCTTTTAAGATTTTGTGTTACTTCTGTATTACTCAATCTATTTTTTTCAAACATGTAAGGCCATATTTCCAAGAAAGTTATTTTTAATAAAATATTTTCAGAGCTTTTAATGTGTGAGCTACTGCACAAGCCTACAGCTCCAGCTGCTGGCAGATTTTCCTGGATTTTCTCAGACATAAGAGATAAAAGAACCCGAAGAAAAACATCCTTTTCCACATAGAAAATAGAATACATAAATAATAGTAATAAATATTTGTAATTTTTCCTAAACTCACATGCATTTAGAGACCTTCCAATCCCCTTTTCCAGGCCAGCCTTGCATTGTGTAACAAATGGATACACAGGATGCATTACTAACGTGGCATAAATCACAGGCTAGGTGGATACACTGAGTCACAATGCTGATATATATATATGTATATGTATATGTATGATTTATCTACATATCATTAAACTCCCCTGATCTGTCTTTGTGCCTGACTGTTTAGAGGTATTAGTGGATTGTAGGTTTCAAATTAAAAGATAAAATGAAGCTTCTAATTTAGATAGAACTCATTGTTTTTATTGTCCCTTGACAAAATAAAAATGCAAAGAATTCTTGCATATGAGAAGTCTGGACTCAAGCCATGTGTACAAATGATAAACCAAACCCACAATTAAATTACAAATTGTTAAAGACAATAAGGGAAGTGACAAGGAGTAAAATACCTTCCTTGAGGAATAAATTAGCATATAATATAGCAAGATCTTCCAATTGTCTTATTCTTAGGCCAAGTTCTGGACTATACTACTGAGTACACAGTGATAGCCTAGTGGATCTGACAATATGAAAAATATGGATTTTTCTTCTTTTTATTTTTTTTTTTCCCTGAAGGCATTAACAGAACAGTTTTCATGAAACTTTACTATAAACATAAGCAAAGTAGTAGGAGAAATGCTAGAAGCAGCTCAAAATGTATCTGACCAGCAGAGGTCAATGTGCAAGTACAGCACCGAGGGTCCTATTTGGGAGACTGAGTAAATCAGTGCCTTTCTCTTCAAACTGAACATATCTGAGCCACCAAGGCTATGAAACCCTCATGAAACCTGCTGATGAAACAGTGTCTCTAGAAACTAATGCTCATCCACAAACAACCCTCAAAATGCCCGCAAAACCAACCAACAAACTAAAACACCCATCCTGCCCCCCCAAATAACGCTGCTACTTCAGGCTGTGGTTTCATAGTACCTATCTGCTGTGAGTGGTCATTGATCCAGAAAAGAAACTACAGCTGTTTTCCACTCAGAATTCTTTTTAGCTAGCAGCAGATGTGTCTAGACCTCTGCAGAAGCACAGCCTGGGGCAGGCAGGTATTGTAGGACTCTGCTGTGAGGCTGAAGAACTCACACCCTTCTGATCACCCGCATGAAAGTCAGGATAATGATATCTAATGAAATTTCCTTTTTTCTGAATTTGTGCAAGATTAATCCTACACTTTTCAAATATTAGCTGGATTGAAATACATAATTAAGGACCATAAATTTAGCTTGAAAGATTAGGAAATATCAGAATTACCTCTGCTTGAATAAGGTTCATTTGACCCTATCAGGCACTTGAGGTATGACTTAGTTTTTAATTACATGATCACATGCTACTTTTCAACAGGAACCTTACCTCATTTAGTTAATAGGTCATCTCTCTTCCAAGAATGGTCCCAACTTGTATAGTTAAAGATGCTCATGGCTTACACGTGGAATCACAGTTCCTCATACCTTAGCTCTCCACATGTAAATTAGGTATAATAATAGCATGCTTTCTCACAGGTATGTTGTGAAAATAACTTAATTGGTGTTTGTGCATCACTTGGTGACTACAGCTGGCTACAGGAAAGCCCAGGAGGAAAATAATAATTTTGTATCTAGAGAAAACCTTGAGTCAGGTGCATTACACAGGGTGTGGGACAGATTTTGGACAATGACTAACAAACAAGATGTGGAAAGAGAACAGATCAGCAGTGGCATCAGATATCACATGTTGGCTGCACTTGATTTTAGCAGGTTAAGTGCATCCTGGCTCATCTACTTCAAAGGTAAAGGAGAGGAAGGAGCAGGAGCACAAGAACTAACACAGCTGAGTCTGCACACCGAAAAGGATATTTACTGGTGGGGAAAAAAAAAGAATGTGGCCAGGGAAATAGAAACTGCAGTGTAATCCAAGGATTGCACAGGATGCATTACTTTGCCGTTCTCTAGCTTTTGAGAGCTAGAGCTTATAACCTAACCACACTCCTCTGAACATAGATTTCTATCTTTTTATGCATATACTTACTTAGGTTCCATCTAATCAAAGAAACATCCTAACTGCTCTGGATTCTTCTCTGGCAGTCCTTAAATAAACATCCATGAAATACAAACCTCATTCCACAGAAACCACGGATAACCAAAAGCATCCGAGATCTATATCATAATCGATCCCTGCTAACGGAAACCTATCGGGTCTTGCAGCAGTCCTTGTAGCTTCTCAGCTAAGTCTTTAATCAATCATGCTGATGAGATGGCTGATGGAAGGAAGCCTCTGCAAAAATGAAAAGATCAGGCTGTCAAACTGAGACATCTTCATGATCATAACTGGCAGGATGGTTTCAGATGAATCTCATTTTTAGGAAGTTCAGGATTGTAGAAGACAAAACAAATCCCTAAATATCCACTTGTTTTTTTGAGAAGGCCAGAGGCAAAACCAAGTGCTGTATCAAAAATAATAGCCTAAAATTCTCATAATAAAATATGACAAGGAAAGCAGTTAAATTTTGCACTACTTTTAGGTATCAGTTGGAGAGAAAGCCTAGCCAATAGTCCAAATGTAGTCCTGTAGAACAAATTACAGTTCTCCATCTAGAAATGTAAAGTATATATAAAATTACAGCTATAAATTCTCTATTGGAAGGAAACTGGCCAAACCTTACTGATATTTTGCTAAAGAAAACACACTTCTGCAGCTACTACATAATTTGTTAGTAGTTGGAAATTAGAACAAAGGAAAATCACTGCAAATATCAACAACTTTGTAAAAAAAGATAGGGTTATTGGCTCAAAACAAGCTGAAAGAGAGAGAAAAAAGCCTCAAATTGTTTAAAAGCATTGTCAATTTCCTCTTGGTTCTATCTGTGTTTTTATGTAACCCTTATTTAACTACATTTAATCCTATTAATACTTAAAATGTCTAAGATGACTATCTAAAAGGTAAGAGCCTTATTTTATCCCTTCATTGTATTCTTATCCAAATCTATAGTGAATTCTATACGCTGCGTATTTCTTACACAGAATCACAGCTAAAAAGGCTACTTAGAAATGAAAGTCTTAGATGACCTTTGCTGCCACCTATTTAAAGTTGTTTTATAATTATTTGTAGCAACTCTGTTGTGCCATGACCATCAGTTATGGTGCTGCAAGTAGCTGGAGTAGATTCAGGGTACAGTATTTTCTTGTGATCTGTACCAGAGCTTACATCAACTCCATCAAGCTCCTTTGTCATCAAATGAGCAAATTCCGTATTTCACAACTGTATAGGACTGCAAGAATGGTCAACTCCCACTTGACCCTGAACTTGTGCAGGATCTGCTGCTCTAGCTGGATCCCTGCAAATTTATGGGATCTGATGGGATTCATCCAAGAATCCTCGAAGAGCTGGTTGATGTCATCACAAAACCTCTCCTGAAGACTTTTGAACTGTCATGGGAATCCAGAGAGGTCTGAGCTCACTGGAAAGTGTTTGTTGTGACTTTTAAGAAGGGCAAGAAGGACGATCAAGGAAACTACAGGCCTGTCAGTGTCGCTTTAATGACTGGTAAAATAATGGAAAATATTATTCTGGGAAATATTGAAAACTACCTGGAGGACAGCACAGCCATCAGTCACGGCCAACATGGATCCATGAGAGGAAAGTCCCACTTGTCGAATCTGATTTCCTTCTACGACAGGGTAGCCCACCTAGTTGATCAAGGGAAGCCAGTAGATGTAATCTTTTTGGACTCGAGCAAAGCTTTTGGTAGTGTCTCTCACAACGTCTTTCTGGACTCGATGACCCTGATAGGTCCCTTTCAACTCAGCATTTTCTACGATTCTATGAACATGCATGAAAGGAAGGCCTTACCGGTAATTGGAACCCAGTGCTCTCAAAGGCTCAGCCAAAGCAGGGAGGTTGGATTGGCTTTCCACATGGCTGGTTATGAAGCAGCCTTAGCTTGTTAGTTCTGCTGGTATATCAAATGTGTTTCTGTATCTTTCCTGACAATTTGTGAGTGTTTCTAGTTCTCAACAGTAAAAAGCTTAATAGAAGGGAGCATCTGTAATATGATACAGTGCTCCTCTACATGTGATAACATTTTCCTCTCTGTTGCCAAAAGGATTGTTTTGAAAGTGAATATTTTCAGTGAATAGAAGTGATATCCTCCAAAAGCATCAGCAACAAAAAATGTTTTTTAAAAACATAATGGGAAAAAATATTAATAAAACAAAACAAAAGAAAACAAACAAACCCCACATTTAGCAGATATAGGCAAAACTTTATCACTTCTTTTTTTTTTTTTTTAAATATGTTTCTATTCCCAGACAATATTTTAAGGAAGTATTATAGTGAAGATTGTCCAGAAGCAAAACATTTAATTGAAAATGATAGAAATATTTTTCAGATGCACTTATAAAGATTCTATTTCCTGCTGAGTGCAACTGAATGAAAAAAAAATCATAGAGTTCTTTAAAAATAAATTTTCTCATGCAACAATTGACTAATATCATTCAGCCACTTCTATCAGAAGGTTAACAAAAATACTGGGATAGAGTGTTAACATGGAGCTAAGAAACATTGTTTAAAACTCTATTGCCTCCTACAAGTCAAACAACACAAAGCTGATGGAACAGCCTTGGTTGAAAGAGCAAACCAAAATAAAAGTAAATATTTTCAGTTAGCCCAGATTTTATTTTGTCCTGAATTCTTGTAAAACAATTAAAAAAACCCCCTGAAATAAAAAATATAAAATGCAAAAACTACAAGTGAAATTTTTCAGCTTCTCACTATTACCCACTGCTTCTGCTATAGTCCCAAATCTGTGAATAATCATTTCGATCAGACCAAATCAATCCTTCTCGGTTTTTTTGTTTTGGAGGGTTTTTTTGTCTCTTTTCTTTTCTTTTCTTTTCTTTTCTTTTCTTTTCTTTTCTTTTCTTTTCTTTTCTTTTCTTTTCTTTTCTTTTCTTTTCTTTTCTTTTCTTTTCTTTTCTTTTCTTTCTTTTATTTTTACTTTTCTTTTCTTTTCTTTTTTCTTT
>VZRN01003133.1:264361-283055 GCA_013397935.1 Dasyornis broadbenti | reverse complement strand
AAAAAAAAAAAAAAAAAAAAATTTCCACTTAGGATTATTAGCCTATCCAGAAAAATCCCAAAACCACACACAGCAACAAATCTACCAAAAGAAAACCCCAAAACAAAACAACAAAAAACCCCAACCAACCAACAAACCAACCAACAAACCACCCACCCAACCAACCAACCAACCAACCAACCAACCAACCAACCAACCAACCAACCAACCAAAAATCCTAATATATTATAAAAAACTGTAAAGGTTTGCAGAACTTAAGTTTGAGGGGAAGAAAGAAGATTAACAACATTCTCTAAATAATGTTTTTAGCATTTGCATTTGCTGAAATCTTTCTTGGAGTGCATTTGTTCTTTCAGTTTCTTCTAGGAAGTAATTTCAGATAATTGTACTAGTCTGATTTCTAAAATGACCTTTTGTACTGCTGGTAACATGGCTGTTAGAGCTGGACTGGAATATTGGATTGGAATATTCTATATAAATGTAGTTTCTGAAAAAAATACATTGAAAGGAAAGGAAAATGTGTTTCCAATTCTGATAGCTACTTTATTCTAAACCCATTAAAAAGCTTTCTGCATGTAGCCCACAAATTATGATACAACACCTGAGGGAGCTGTATCTGGAATGCTTCATTTACCTTTGGAAGGATGTTCCAAGGATGGGAAGGAGACAACTTCAACCAGAGACACCTTTTTCATCTTGATTATGTGTTTAATAAAAAAGCCCAAAAATGTCACAGTGTTTCATAGAATAGGTGTCTGGTTATTTATCTCCACTAAACTGCAGATCATTTATCATGAGGCATAAATTTTCTTTGTCTCTCTCTTTTTAATAAATATGAGCTTCAAAGTTTCAGAATTATGCATCATTTTCAGACTCGCTGTGTCCAGTGACTTGGCAATAAAATTTTTGCCATTTTTTTCTGCAGAATGTTTTATTTTTCAACAGATGAGAAGAGAGCATCCTGCACACAGCTGCACAGCTCTGCAAAGTGCCCCTGCTGCTGGGAGAGCTGTGACTTGCCAGAGTTTCTGTTTGTCTGGGTCATGGCAGAGAGAAATGCTCTGGGTGTTTCAGGTGTGAACTCAGAAACCTCTCACCATTCTTGAAGTAACTCTGCAGCTTAGATACCACGGCACTGTTGTCGATGGGACTGTTGTAACTAAAGGTAAATATATTCTGGGAAGAGCAAATTTATTGGGCTAGTAGCATAATCCATAGGGTAGGTCAGCTCAGAAGCTGGAAACAAACAGAGATGTTAATTCAAACAGATTTGTTTATGCTGCATGCTCTGGGGACCCAATGCCTTAATATAAAGTGTCTAAGTCCCATCCACAGCCTTATAGCAGCTGCAATGGTAAGGCCAAATGGATCCATCAAAAGCACTTGTCGTATGTCCTGTCCTGGCCCCAACACTATTGCCATGTTGAAGGTTTTGCCACTCGAGTATTTTGTATGTATTTTTGCCACCATAGATTATTATCTGGTATGAAAGCTTAATATTACTGACACACAAGGCCTTCTGCTGAAAGAAGTATCAGGGACATGGAATTTTTCTCCAAGGATAGTCACATAAAATCTGGTAAGTGACAAAATAATTTAGTCACTCTCATGCTGAAGGGACATAACTTTTTGTGTCTGAAAGCATCAGGATTGTTCATCTGCAGAACATAGGAGAGGCCACAAGGAGGCTTTAAAGGAAACCTTCAGATGTTCTGTGCAAAAGATTCAAAGGACCAAAGAGTTTGAATCTCTTAAATTTTCCTGTGTCAGGGAATTTTCCCTGCTAGTCAAGAAACTTGTGGTTCCTGTATCATTGTTAGGACTCCTCCCAGCCCATACCAGCTTCTCAAGGTAAACATCTTATGTAGGGAAAAGAAATAGCTCCTTATAATGTCATCGCTCAGAAAACAAGCACCTTCACTTCTGCAGATTTAAAGGAATGAGCTATGAGCAGGAAACAGAAATTAGTTAAGGTGAGTAACAAGTACGTGGAGCTCATGCAGTACCCAGCTGATGCATGACCAGTTCTATTAAGACAGATAAAAGATCACGGGCATCATTGAGCTCTATGGCCTGGTGTTAAGAGATTTAGAGCTTGAACATCTGTCTGTGCTGTCTATGTCTATGCTGTCTGTCCATCTTGTGCCATCACAAGTTGTGGTCAGTTGTCTAGAAAGGAGGGTTCATGTGCCCATACCAATCCATCATTGTTTATTTGATCTGGTAAGTGGGGGTGGGAAACCCACCAATTTGTAGAGAAAAGCTCTTAAGCTCTGAAGTTGTTGCCACTCTGAGCCTCTGCCAAGCCTGCTGGAGTGGCATAGACATCATCCGCTTTCCTCCTCTATATCACTTTAGTTGTTTCTTGGCTAGACTCCTAAAAGAAAAAGACAGGTAGAACAAAATGTTTTTCCAAGAACTGTGACTTGAAGGGAGAAGATAATATTAATTATCTTGAGCAGTGTCATGAGTTGCCTACGGGAGGTTGCAGAAATGTTAGCAGGGAGTTGCACACTCCTAGAAGAGACTTGTACAGTGTAGCTTGTTCAGCGTGAGACAACAAAAACAGGCTGCAATTACTGGCTACAGGTAAAAAACCCACTTTGCCCTGGAAGAAATGCACCTCTGTCAGAAATAAAAAATAATTAGTAATTCTTTGATTGTTTTGAACACTTTCAGCAGTGGCCCGTTTTCACTCGTCTGTCCTGAGCAATGTGAACTGATGATGATGATGATGATGTCAAGGTCTCTTTATATAAAAAACACCATTTAACAGCTCATCAAGGAGGCCTGAGTTCAAATGCCTCCCTTTTGCAGCTTGTTGTTTGCACATGGAAAATATCCATGGGTGTTTGATCTGCAGGATTCATTATTGCACTGTGCCTCAAAGAACTGTATCCTTGGTGAAAGCAAAAGGCAAGTCTATGCTGAAAAAAAACCCAAACAATTTCTACTTTAGGAAACTTGCTCGTGTCATGGACTATCCTGATGCATATAGAATTGGATAGTTGATTTCTCTTCCAGATTCCTTCTTTATACTGTCCAGAATTCCCAGAATTCTCTCTCTGAACATCATGAAGATTTCTCCATTTCATGTTGACAACCATAGTTTTAGTAATGTTTATGTGCAAAAATGTAGTTAGTTTTGGGAGGACTGAGTTAGCTAGGCATGCAGGGGATGTTAGTCTGCTGCACAGTCCTTTATCTGTGCTGTTTTATCTAACCAATATGCCCTCTCCTTCTTGTGTTGTTCCAAGTCTGAACATAGACTTTGTTTACCCTTTTACTGCTTACACCCATGTTGAGCATGATCTTCCTGAATCAATCCTTGTTGTATTTCATAAATATCACTTCTGATTTCTTACAATCCTACATGTGCCCTAACAGTTCTAACTTTAGCTTTGCTTATCCATGGACACAAGGAATCTGCTTTTAGCTATGAAGGCTTTCTATTTAGTTCCATTATTCATTGTAATGAGGAAGCAACCTGCTTGCTGGTTAGACCCACACTTGCTCATCTGTGTATAGCATCTGATACTTCTTGTTTTTCCTCAGTTAGAGGAAGCTGCTTACTCTGGATTATTTTAAGTGCTTCTTGGTTATGCCTTTTGCTGCTCTGCGGGTCTGATTTGCCTGAGTGGCAGACACTAACCTTTCATCCAGCTTAGTGCTCTGCTACAACTGGCCCTGGGAAAATACAACATATTGGCCAAACATCACCAGGTATGCAGTGTCTCATTTCATCAATCATCTTTTTTTCTGTTTTTAAAGGTAACACTGTGCTCCTGGAAGAGAAGCAAAGGAAGGTTCTCACTAAAAGAAAGATGCCTTATTTACAATGCAGTAACATTATGTTGCTTAATTATTTTGGTTCTATTGTGGCACTGGCAGATATCCTGTTACCTGAGCAGAGTGTATTCCAGTACTACAGTTTTCAAAATTTGTCTTTTATTTCCATCTGTCATCTAACCATCCCTTAGAAAGCCGGCCTAATTCACAAGCAGTGTCTTGAAAAGTGTTAATTTACTGTCATCATACAATTCCTCTCTTTAAACATTTTCCAGTGTTTAGCTGCTACATCAGAGTTTCAGGAAGCAGAACAATGAATCTGTTAGATTTCTTTTTTGGGGTTTTTTTTTTTTTTTTTTATTTTTTTTTTTTAATTACACTCAGCTTGGCTATCTTAGCTTTGTTTAGAAAAGACTTTTTTCTCAAAATGCAATCTCATGGCGTGGAACTTACCTAGTCAGATGCAGATGTCTTGTATGCTGACCTGTGTGTCTGAGCAACTTACTCAAGACTCCTTTAATATCTGTTTAAGAAAATGCACTTTCAGGGTGCTCTTTGTCTCATCTCATCTCAGCATGCATTTAAAACACCTCACAAGAATTGCACCCTTGAAGTGATATTTCTCCCATGCTGACATCTGAAATTAGGTAGGATGAAATTTGCTCATGATGTCACACTTTGAATCCATTAGAGTAACTTCTGCCTTTCCTTTAAGCAAAATCTTGTCATTCACAGACTGCTGTAGTAGCAAATAGTGTCTTGTGCCATGTGCTTCTTGTGATTAGATTAACCGGGGAACATTTATTATTTTAATGTCTTCAGAAACCTGCAGTGTTTTTCATCCAATACTTTATTAGATTTTGTGAGGTCTTCCACTGGCAGTGCAAAGGGGGGTTTGCATCTTGTCAGACTCTGTCGGTAGTTCCAAAGATCTATAAGTTGTTCTTAAATGGCTGCATTCAGCAATGGCTCTTACCAGCTGCATGAGATCAGAATCACAGCTAAAGGTGACCTGGTGGCACTGTGCTGCTCCAAAAGCATTCCCTGGTAATGCCTTTTGAATGCATAAACACAGTCCATTTCTCACAGCTGTCCTCAGAAGTGCTGTCACATTTTGGGTTTGCATTATTGCTGCTCTTAAGCTGCTTTTACTCATTTCCAGTTCAGCATCTCTGTAAAGCTGCAGTGCTTTAGAACTGATGTGTTGCTTATGGTTTTTTTGTCCCTTTCAAAAACCTGTCCTTGGATGTCTCTACATTGACCACCATCATACTACAGGTATTATGAAGTAAATAGTATCAGACATAGATTTCTTTTAAAATAAATTTGTTTGTTTTGTTGTTTTTACTTTCATGTGTGTGTATTAGGGGTATGTCTGTGGATTTTTCCATTTGTTTAGAGTTTTTTTTAAAGGCTATTTAGCCCTTTTATGCTCCTTCAAAGTTCTAATTATTCATATTTTCTTCTTAGTTTAAGTTTTATACAGGGTGCATGTGGCAAATAAAACTTCTGGACCCTCTGCCTCGATAGTGTGTAACAGGATGTCTTTATCATTTGGCAAGGAAAATGAAGTGACTTGTTAATATACAAGTGCAGTCTTTCACAGGGGCTACTGCATGCACATCTCTTATAAAGCCTGCCAGATCTGATATAGCTGGAAGGTCATACAGCAATCTCTGTCAAGTTATACTTTAATAACGATTAAAACTTAGCTTTTTCTAGCCCTCTTCTATAGAAAAGATACAGGTGCATTTCAGAAAAGGTAGATATTATGCCTCTTTTAGAAACAGAGAAAGTAAGAGACAGAAAAGTGATGGAAATTGTTTAAGACCAGTCAAGGAGGGATGAGAGGTAGAGCAAGGAACTGAATTCTGAATCTTGGTCCAGTGTTTTATCTACTGGACCTCAATGCCTCCACATTATTTCATTAAAATTGATAAGGTGTTAGTGCTCAGTCATGGCACAGGCAAATATCACAGCTTAAAGTCCATTGTGTTCAATATAATCACCAAAGTAATTCTGAACTGTTTGTAGATGGGTAGATAGGTTGTTTCAGGCTTATTTGTCTAATGATAGAAAGTATGTATGAATCTACTAGGAGTAATTACTGTGTTGAAAGCAATGGTCTCTATCTTCTGTTCTTATTTCCTACTTTTTTTAGAAGATATGTTTGTTTCAGTAGCTGTTTAACTTCATCAGTGATAGACAGATTATTGCCTGCCAGTTTTTGTTTAGGTTACACAGACTGCACTGTGTTTTGCTCAGCTATCCTAACCTCACAGCTGGTAACAGACCATACGTTAGATCCGTTATTACAAACACTCAGTTTCCCTTTCTAAATCTTCTCAAGAGTAGATATTGACCTTGTCTTTGTTAACAAACCAGCCCAGCAAGATGAGTTATGCCCTCATTGTTCTCTCCTGTCAGATAGGGAATAAAGTTATCTGGTATCCATCCCAGTGATTTTCTCTGTGGCTGCCTAGGGCACATATTTTCTCTAGCAGGCTTTTACCATATTGAATGGAGCAGATTTTGGTAGTGGTTAATGCTATCTTTCTGTTCCCACAATACAGGACAAGCAGATTAACTAGGAAGCCTGACTGAGCAGGTGCTAAGCCATTATTCGTTGTGCTGAGGGGGGGAGGAAGAGAAATGCCACAGAATATGGCATGAAATACAGCATAATGATGAAATAAACAAATAATAACTATCATGGTTCAAAAACTGACCACTGAATGAGCTGCCTACAGCAGATGGCACAATGAGCTCCTTACATAGAAGGGTAGGTAAGTCCTAGGCAGTGATGAATGTAATACATGTTAATTAAAATAAAGGAAACTTCAGAATGACTACTAACATTCTTGCTTCAGGTTTGTGAAAATCTCAGATGTAAAATATGAGGAAAAAATCAGTTCTATGCAGCAATTTTATTTCTGTAACTATGGAGATAATAAATGGAGGGACGGAATGTTAATTAGACTGTAATATGTTCACACTACTGCTAATGAAGTAAATTTGAATATTGTGACACTCTGCTTTATCTCTACCTGAGACTGTCACTAGGGTAAATTAATTTTACTGTGGGATGCTACTTTTAGGGATTCTTTAACATGAAATATTCTCTAAAGAAATGTTGGGATAAAGTGTGTGCGTATGAAGACACCTTCCTCAATGTCAGGACAGAGTGAGTTATTATTGGTGGTAAAAAAAAAATGGTAGAGACTGTTACAGGGTTCAGTGCCGCAGGAGATTTCTGTGTTGGCAAGGGAACTGTTTGCATTAGTGTTACATCCAAAGGGAAACACCTCTCAACTTTGAAACAGCTTAGCAGAAGCCAAGGTGAGGGCAGTACAAAGGACTGACTGCATGGGAGAGACACAAGCATTTGTTTCACATAAAACACCTCCTTACATACCCAGAGGGCAGATGGAGGCTGTTACAATTCTTCTTTCCAACTACCAGAAACAGCAAGAGCAGCTCTGTGACTCCATGTGTTTCAAGGTTCACCTTAGAAGTTTGTATCCATTTGTACAATGTGCTGATGTCTTAATGAAAGAATTAAAGACAATGAGACAATGAGCATCCCTGCATGGCTCACTGGAAGTCTGGATCAAAACATCTTCCTCATTCTTCTTGAAGTAGTTTTGATTCTTGCCTATCAGGGGAGCTTATGTTCCTTCATAGCATGACAGAAAATGCTGCAGTGAAGCAGTGGATCAGAGATTAATAAAATTATTATTATTTTTAGCAGAAAAAGCCAAATGACTTGAGACATCTGAGAGGGAGCTAACCATGGCTGAATGAGATGGACATGCTCAGGAGTGTGCTAATTTAATGAATTGCATGATGAGGAAGCCAGTAAGGGTCAGACTTCCCCAACTATGAAGTCTTTACAATTTATTGCTTGCTGTACACTGACCATTGCCTCCACAATGATGATATTGCTTCTGTAAGGAATGTGCAGCCATTTCTGATCTGCTTCTCTGCTCTGTCCCATTTTTCTTTCTTAAGGGAATACCATGATAATTTGAGGGAATTAGGTATACTGATTACTTTACTGCTACTGATGATTTTACTGTCAAGAGTGAATGGTATTCTCTTTTCTCAGAGTTACAGCTCCCAGTTAAATTTAAAGCCAACAATTACCATCACTCTTTGCCAACTACCACAGGCTGTTATAATAAAGAAACAAATGAAACTCTCAGTCAGAAAAGTGACCTTCTTATATAAGCCATGGGAACTTAATAATTCTTTTCACCCTGAATGATCAAACAATAAAATAATTATTGTGGCAAAATAATGAAGTAAGAGAGGATAATTTTCCGATACTCAACACAAGATCCTCAGGGTGTATCTGCACTGGAGCACAGGTGAAGGAAAAATACTTTTTACCTCTGGAGGGAGACAGAAACTCTCGAGGAATAGAAGAGTAAAAAGGAAAAAGAGTCAAAGAGAGTAGGGAAGAGGAGAAGAAGCCTTCACAGACAGAGTATGTAAAGAAATATCTGTAGCTTCTAACCAAAGAATTTGCAGAAGACTATATAATTCATTTCCCTGTTATGTGGAGATGAGTGTTCACACTCCAACTAGTGTTAAAATGAGAGAAAAATGCACATGGTATTATTACAATGTACTTGATGGCTATGATTTTTAAGGTGAACTTCCTTAGAAAATAGTATAGTTTACCCTGGTAAACCATTTTGAAAATTTGAACATGGTGTTTGCAACATTAAAGTTTTGAAAAACCATGGGCCAGCAGAATTTTTTCATTCTTTTAATGTGTTTGAACTGGTTTTATTATTACACATGCTAATAATTTTGCCTTAGGAATTTTTCTGGTTATCTGAAAAAATTTTTATAAAGAACAATTTGTACTCACTTTTCAATTTAAGCAGGTTCACGGTTAGAAGGTGACTTATAAATGTTGGAGTTGGAGATTAGTTTGTGAAGTAAGAAGACAAACGGTCGTAATTTAATAACATTGCATTGCATTGCAGTCTTTCCTGAAAACAGTTGCAGAATACAGAACTTCATTTGGAGGACCTGCAGATGTAACCCTGTCCACCAGAGGTCATCAAATACTAAGAAATTTCTTTTAAAAAGAACATCTGCTTCAAATTGGAATAGACCTCAGAATCTTTTAGTATCCTTTTTTCCTCAGTTTCTGCGAGTTTATTGTTACAAACACCGAACAGTGGCTGATAATATCTCAAGGCTAGAATTAAGCTTGGCAAAGCTGCTCCTTTTCTTGCCTATATGCTGTGATCAAATGACTCAGCTCCTCATGCTGAAAGCTGCAGCTCGGCCTCTTCGATCTTTCTCGAGTGTGTGATAATATAAGGAGATTTGATTCATACAGGAGTTGCTTACTCTGTCTGATCAGATTATTTTCAGGAAATATTGTTCCCTGCAGGAGGCACATAATGCATGTGATTTAAACCTGAGCATGGCAGCTGCACACAGGTGTGCACTCGCGTGGGTTCAGCTCTCACGCAGAGCACAGCTGGCACCCGACAGGGAGCACAGGGAGCCCCTTCTCGCCCACAGAAACTCTGATCATACTGATAAGAGCTGGAGGCCATAAGGGGCTTACTGAACTTTATTTTTACAACAGCTACCTTCTGTTTCCAAACCAGCAAAACAGGGGCTGTGAAGAGACCTGTCAAATAGTATCAGTTCTCTCTGTCTATTATGGTTGTCTTTCCTCTGTAGGAGAGAAAATTGCAATAAGCAATAATGAGAAACAAGAATTTAGATGACTAGTTTTTGTGACTTTAATGGTATTCAAACAAAAATGTGTAAGACTATCATTTTTTATACCTTCTTCATGAATAGAGGCTATAATGGCATTATCAGAGCAATTTTTGAGTACATTTTACTTAAATGTGTCGCTCTTTAAGGTGTTCTAGGACATTTTTCTCATGACAAACACATTTGTATTTGTGAGAGATCTCATATGGGGCAAAAATATTGATTATTCAGGCTAGAGACTAGGAAAACTAAAAGAAAAAGTGTTAAATTTCTTTTCTTTATAATATATATTCATTTTGAAATTTGGGTATTTAGGCTCTGAAGTATCTACCTAGGGTACATTTAAGGGTAGAAGACAAAGAAGCAACATGTAAGAACTTCAGGGCCTCAGAAAAAAGAAAATAAAAATGTCAAAATATTTCTTATTTTTACTTTTGTTGTTTTTAAAATTGATTAAAATATTGAGAAAAAAATTATTAATCAATTCCTATAGCACTTGAAATCAATGGAAAGTGGGTCATAAAAGTACCCCTCTAGCCAAGTGGGGTGCCAAGGGATTTAAAATGCATAAATGCTTTCACTGATCCAGAAGAAAAAAGAAGGAAATACCTCCCAAGAAGCAAGAGAATAAGAACCTTTATGAATTGAATCCTGCCTTTGGATCTCTTTTTAACTGAAACATATGGCAAAACTTTGGATGTGGAAATGGTCCAGTTCATTCATTTGCCCCATTAGATTACACCAAAAGAGAGTAGAATTCTATGCTTTATATAACTAAGTATATACAGAGACAAATTTTAAATTTAAAATAAAAAAAAATAAAATAAATAGGAGTGTTTTAATTAATATATCATGCAAAAGGCTACAACAGTCACTTCCCATTTTCCGCATTATCAAGACGGCAACGGTAAGGAGTTTTGTCAAGTATTATCTCTTCTTGCAGTGACAGATGGTGACAGCTAGAACCGTAAGGAATGCCTAAATGGCATAGCACAAACCTATGTGAGTAACAGAGTCAAATTTCAAAGCTTCGTTGGTCTCATCTGATCTGATAAAGCTTGGCACACATCGAGGAAAGCTGACCTTTATGTTCCTGATCAGCTGTCTCCCAGGGATGCCAAACATTTGTTGTCTTCTAGATGTTTACCTAATTCTCAAAAGTCTGGTGTAAAGCATAATTGCTAAAGACTTTTGAAGATGTGAAAGAAACTGCAGAAGTCCCTTAGTTTGGGGTGAGGGGATAAGGAAAAAAAACCCAAAAGAAAGGAAACTTTAAATTCTAGTTTGTCATCCTCACTTTTGAATAAAGAGAATCGAAGTCCTGAAGAAGATGAAATTCAGTTGAATGTTTGAAAACTGACCTGTAGGTACCATCTGAGGTGCATGAGAACAATAATACCTCAGGACCATTCTGCTGGCCTGTTTGATTAATGAAACTGTAAAAACGTCATTGAGAGAGAAGTCTACCATTCACCTCCAAAATAAAAAGCCATTTGATAGCTGGATGGAATATATAAGTTCAAATACTTTAAAGTTTAATTTGTAAGTCAATAGCTTCAATTTTTTTCTGAAGCAGAAAGCTTTTCACTCTTATCTGTAGTGCTAAAACATCCAAACCCCCCTGAATGATTTAGTTGATCCACCTAATTTCTTGTTATATTGAGTCAGATATTATTTTCCAATGCAGCCAAATCTACTCTTCCTACCTCTTGTCCTTCCACTACACACCTCAAGGAATAAATGAATATTTAAGCCACAAGACTGTGATTTGAAATAAGAATAAAAGTTGACAGAAGTCCTGGTGCAATGATGCTTGGTCTTGAATGTCTTTGGGTCAATTAAATTTTACTTGGAAGGCTTAAAATATTTTTTTCTTTTTCTTTTTCTTTTTCTTTTTCTTTTTCTTTTTCTTTTTCTTTTTCTTTTTCTTTTTCTTTTTCTTTTTCTTTTTCTTTTTCTTTTTCTTTTTCTTTTTCTTTTTCTTTTTTTCTTTTCTTCTTTTTTTTTTTTTATTTTAGCTTCAATTGTTTAAAGAGGATTTATAGCTAATCCTAAAAAATTTTGAAAGCACAAGAGCATATAATATTGTATTAATACTCAATTATTTTATCTACTAAGTTGCTGCTGTTATTGTATTTTACTTTTTTTTAAAGTGTATTATTAAATTTAATTTAAAATATGTCTTTTTTTAAACAGGTATAATTCCTTCTTTTGAAATATGCAATCACTATTTCTATTATTTTTGGTGATTTTGCACATTAAAGAAACACAGGTTTCATTTTTAATTGTTTCTACTGGATCATGATTTATTGTTGCTGACTTTGAAGGGATGGCTGGGCTTGGAGGGCACTTCTGGAAGTCCCTACTCTCACTCCCTGCTCAGAGCAGGGTCTGCTGGAGCAGGTTGCTCAGGGCTAGGTCCAGATGGATTTTGACTCCAGCCACAAAATTGGAGAATCCACAATCTCCTAGATCAGCCTGTGTTTGACCACTCTTAGAGTAATAGGGTTGTTCTACTATTTAAAAGGCATTTCTCTTACTTCATTTTGTGCCCACTGCCTCTAATAAAGTCATGCCTTTATTATTTACTGTTATATATATATAACCTGAAATAATAACAAGTTCTTTGAATATATAGATTTAGATTATTGTTCTTGCCTCCCATAAACCTGTTAAGATGATATTTATTAGAAAACCACCATAATGTGGCCTGATTTCTGTAAATTGGCCCCTGAGTTAATCTCATTGTTAATAAGGCAATTTATCAGTCTGAAGGAAATTTTAACTCCCTGAAGAACTTTTAAAATTTTCCCAAGTAGTATTCTGCATGTTCTTTTGTGGGAGGTTAGACTGCCTGTAGTAACCAAATAAAAAGAAGTTGCAGCAAACTCCTGCATGAGACTGAAAGGCTGCAGTTTGGTCCAGAGTCCTGGGCCATAGGGAATTAGCACTGGCTATTTTAGGGAGCTGAAAATACATGATGAAAAAAATTAAAAATAATAAATCTACATGACCACTCCTAAACTTTTTTAAAAAGTGCAGTGGCACAGAAGCATATACATCCAATATGTTTACTTTTTACTAAAGAGAAGTCAGATTTTCACTAAAATCTCCTTGAATTTGAAACAACAAAAGATGTATTTATCTGACTATCAAAGCTGAAATCCCTTGATGTATCAGCTTCTATCACACTGTCAAAGGAAACCTAGCTAGAATATTGGAGAACTGATACGGAACTTTTTCCTCATTTATTTTAATAGGTATTTTCTTTCACAGGAAAAAAAAGCTGCCAAGAAAACTATGGAGAAAGAAAAAAACCAAGTTATGCAAATTCAGGAGAAGACTTTTGCATCTGTACAAATGAAACTGATTTTTTGATGTTCAGTATTCAGCTAAATTTGAACAAAAAGTTATAAACCAGTGCAGATTATGAAAATCCTTAACTATTCCAAATCGAAAAAACATTAGTTCAAGATATATTTCAAATGTATGGTTTCTTATTTTAGACAAGATCCACTGATTACTCAGTTTCCTCTATTGCAATCTAACTGTCATATTGCAAAAAAAATCATTGACGTCAGTGAAATTAATTTTCTCAGCAAAACTAACTTCTGAAGTTTTTTAGAAAAGTTGAGCCGATAGCAGTGATTTTGCTGGTACTAGCCAGCAATGGTCTGAGTTATCCTAGTTCTAGTCCCTTCTTTCATGTTACCATATGGCTGGCTTTGTTCCGTGTCATGAGCCAAAACATGCTTTTGCCAGGTCTGTACAAAGTTTATGTATAATTTATTCCAAAGACAAACAAATTCCATAGTCCAAATTGTGTTGAGAATGGATTTTCCTCTTTTACCCAGAATCTAAAAATCACATTTAATTTTAAACTCAACTTTTCCTTTATTCTGGATGTATTCCTAGCTTGTATGTTTAGAGGAGGAAGTGGTGTGTAGAGAGGCAGAGGTAAAGGCCCCCTGGCTCCCTGTTATTGTGTTGAGAAACACTGAACGCAGACCTTGGGCAAGCAATAAAAATTGAAGCTAATTTTGTTTATACAACTGCATTATATTTAGAACGTAATTCTCTGATGTGGTGCCAGAACAGACTTGGGAAAAAGTCTTTAATGCACTGCAAGGGTTAGCTGTCTAATGAGGTATGAGACAATTATATTAATCAACTATGTCTTTTCTTACTGTTTTTTCTTACTCTCTCAGGGTAAAGAGCTGCATATTGGCTGTACCTCATTTTTATTGGGTCTGCCAAACTTAACTGCAAGTTAGAGTTCAGGAAGCTCCTAGACATCTGTTTGATATTTGTCTTGCTACAGCTGCTGATTAATTTATCTATGTGGAGCAAAACATTTATCCCTTGTACTACTCTGCTTCCTTTCCTTTCTCTTAATCCCTGGGTTAAGACAGTTACAGTTACTTTTATTCTTCAGACACATATGAAATAACTCTGAAATCATCCAGACATATATCTCTAAATATTGTGACACTGTTAATAGTCATCTAGAAGCAACCCATAATACACCCCAAAATGACTGGCTTGTAATGGGTTTGTGGCCAGGTTTTGGTAGCAGGGAGGACAGTGGGGTGGCTTCTGTGCGAGGCTGCCAGGAGCTTCCCCCATGTCTAACAGAGTCAAAGCCAGCTGGCTCTGAGATGGACCCCTTGCTGGCCAAGGCAGAGCCCATCAGGGATGGTGAAAGGCTGTGGTGGTGCAGGCTGTCCACCTGAAGCCCATGAAGGTCCACAGGGAGCCCTGGAGGACCCCCATGCTGGAGCAGGTGGATGCCCAAAAGAAGTTATGGCCCCATGGGAAGCCCATGCTGGAGCAGGATCCTGGCAGGACCTGTGGTCACATGAAACGAGGAGTCCATGCTGGAGCAGGTTTGCTGGCAGGACCTGGGACCCCACTGGACTGCTGGAGCAGCCTGTTCCTGAAGGACTGCACCCCATGTTTGAGCCGTTCATGAAGAACTACAGCTCACGGGAAGTACTTGCTTTGGAAAAGTTCTCTGCAAACTGACTCTCATGGGAAGGACCTCAGTCTGGTTGGGGAAGAGTGTGAGGAGTTCTCCCCCTGAGAAGGAAGGACCTGCAGAGACAACGTGTGATAAACTGACCACATCCCATTCGTTATCCTCCCATTATGCTGCAGACAAGGATGTAGAGAAAATCAGGAGAACAGTTGAGCCCAGGGAGAATGGAGGAGTAAGGGGAAGGTGTTTTAAGTTTTGAGTTTATTTTTCATTCCCCTACTCTGACTTGATGGGTAACATTTCAAACTAATTTGCCCAATTCAAGTCTGTTTTGCCTATGACAGTAATTGATGAGTGATCTCTCTGTCCTTATCTCGACCCACAAGCCTTTTGTTATATTTTCTGCCCCCTTGTGAGCTGAGGAGGTGAGTGACAGAGTGGCCTGGGTGGGCATGTGACTTCCTGTCAGGGGCAACCCACTACATGGTTATACACAGTTTAATGTTTTTGCTGTGCATTCTGATCTTGTTCCTACTGGAGTGTTTTCAGGTACTTGTTCATATACTGATGTCTTCCTTTTACAGACCATTTTTGTAGCTACCATTTCTGCTTGTTTGTTCAGAGTCCAGGATCTGCACAGCATGCTTGCCTACTGTGAGCTGGAGGGAGAAGCATGCACCTGCATGAAACATGCAGGAGTGCCTCAGTATAATTTACACTGCTTTTCAGTGGGTCCTGCTTTTTCTTTCTTCTTCCCTTGCAGTAGCCTATTTCTTATGGGTAGTACCCAGAGTCTCACCTTCAGAAAATACTCAAGATAGCTTATCAGCAGAAAACTTCTTATTTAAGTCCACAAGCAATTGCTACTTTTCTTATAATAAACACAATATAATGAGGAAACTTGGAATTACACAATACAGACATTCCCTTGCCCTATACAGTTGCCTGAAGGAATTATGTATTGGAGAACCAGAAGTGAGAGCTTTGTGCTCTTTTGACCTCCACAGGAACATGCACAATAAAACTTAAACTCAAACTTTTCTCAAAGTAAAGGAACTGCACTGCAGAAAACCCTATCAGATGATAACACCACCTTTATTTCAGCAGTAGCATTAGCAACAGTAGGAGCCAGCTGTCTAAAGCTTCAGTGTGTAAGCTCATCCTGGATATTGTCTGAAGTGGGATTTGGAGAATACTACATTCAGAGAAAAGTAAGTTTAGAGGGATTTTGCTGATATCCGATTTGAAGAAAACCTAACATGATATGCTTTTCTGAAGACAAAAAAGCTTCCAGCTGACAGCTAATGCAGGTATCCATAATCAGATATAACAGAGTGTTAATGTATCTACAGTATAAAGGGAGATAAAACCTTGCTTATGTTTCAGGCTCATTCATATGTATGACAAGTATGATCCAGAAGTTGCAGGTTATGATGATAGCAAGTAAATCAATAGGAGACAAAAAAGGAGACAGGAATAAAAAATAGGTATTTTCATCATGATTGAATTGAGGGACCTTCAGAGAGCTCAGGAAGGATACTTACAGCATTAACTTTAGACATCTGGTTAAAGTTCCTAAATTAAGACAGTCAGCATACAGTTACTCCAGTGGGAGAAGGAGCCAGAATAATGTGGTTTTTTGTTTGTTTTTTTTCTAAATCTTTCCTGTTCAGGTCTCTAATCAGGTGATTTAATCTGGTTTGCATTAGCACTGTCATTTGAGTCAGCAGAATTCTTTTAAAATAAATTTCCTTATCACTCCTGGTTGCCATGATTTTGCAGAAAGAAGGGGCCTTGGGGTTTCGATTGACACCGTCTCAAAACACGGGGTTCAGGAGTCTTCAGGTATTCAGACTGCAGAAGCACACTAGAAATGATCTGAAGTAAAGCCTCCAAACTGCAGGTGGTATGGAAACTTCTGTTCTCCAGATCAGTTCTTGCTATGCTGCCCTATTTGCTGATGCGGACACAGTCTATCTGCTAATGTCAGTCACTGAAAATGCCCTCACCAGCATTTGCTAATGGTGACACAGAAACCTGCACTATTGCCAGAATTGAGCCAATGTTACTAAAACTCAGTTCAGAGAGGTTCAAAATAATCTTGAAATCAGATTTTAATGAAATCTACTGTATGATTACTGTTTTCCTGAGAGCCTGAGGGAAAAGGTATTAATCAATTTATGCTTAAATTTCTGTGAAGCATTATCACTCTTTAAAATTGCCAGTCTTGGAATTGTCCGCAGCCTGCCCTACAAATCCTTCTTGCAATACTTTGTTCAATGCTATGTACAGCCAGAACACCATTCTAAATGTGGAGTTACACTCAATCCTCTTGTGTTGGATTGTCTTCAGTGAGACTCACTTGGTCTGAGACTCACTTCCATCAAGTGTCAACATTAGCATTTATGGTGGCTGCAGCTGGTTGTAAATTCAGCAAACATTTTTCCCATTGCAGAAAATTCTGATTGAAAAAGGGTCATGCCAAAGTTCACTTCAAGCCAAGAAAACAACATAATTCTTAAAAAAAAAAGGAAAATCTGGTCCTTATAGACCAGATTAATAACCCCAACATAGTTATTACTACCCAGTATATTAAGCACTGAATTAAGAAATAAATAGCCCTATCTGTTAATTTGCTCAGACATCTTGGAATGTTGGCTCTTATTGTGCCTGTGTCTCATTTTCATATCCTGATGGAAAAATGTTTTTTTCCAACCATAATATGTGAGAAAAGAAAAGATGTATCTCTCTACAAAGGAAGTGTAAAGCTAGCCATTCTTCATTTTGTTCTTCCAGATGAGTTTAGTATTAAAGTGCGTATTGAAAATGTTGAGGTGACTCTGTGAAAAAGAACACAAAATCTGCTCAGGAAAGGAGAGCTGGTGGATCTTCAAAGGCTTATACCATAAAATAGAAACTCCCCTCACTAAATAGGAATGTGATTTCTCTGGTAAAGCTTTGAGGATGCAAGCTATGAAATACTGTCGCAGAGCTGCAGGAGCCAGTAGCATGGCAGAGGAGGTGTGTCAGCCCTGTGTCCCCAGGGTCAGCCAGCATCAAGACCAAGCGTGTATTCCCAAGAGGAAGATGCATGCGCACACACACACTCACACCCGCACTCACACCTGATTCACATACATACACACACACATAAATACAGGTATATACAACATATAAATACATAGGTATATGTAGGTATATACATCTGGCCACACAGAGTGCACATAGGTGGCATTGGGGCTTCCCCTGCCCCTGGGTCTCCCACCCTGCTCATGCTGTGCAGGGATCCTCCTCAGGACACAGCCTGACAGATGCAATGTGAGGCTCTGAAAGCCTGGCTTCCCATGCAATTGAAATGCGTGAGCTCATGTACAGCGTGCAGCTAAGCAGGTGAGAAACCCAAAGATGTAAACAGGAACTGAGGAGTGTGCTTGTCCCCAGGTGAAAGCTGAGACCTGGCTGATACAGAAATATCACCCAGGAAACCCTCTGTAGCACAGAGGATTTTTTTTCTGTTCACTGTTAAAATAGAACTAACAATATTTATCTTTTTTCCCCATAGGTTTGCAACCACCTCACTAATATAGCTACAAATCTTTTTATGGCTTTGAACTGAGCTCTAAATTTAAGCTCTCACTTTGCAGTACACTCCTTGCTTGGAGCTTGGAGCTGTGCAAGACACAATCCAATCTGTTGTTAAGGCTTGTCCTGGGTGCAGGCAGCTGCCCTCTAGTCCTTCCAACAGTGCACGGTGGTGTTTCAGTACCACACTGCCCATGGGCCAACAGAACAGGCAAAGTTGTAGCTCTGAGGAAGCCTGGAAAACTCCAGATGTGTCCCTTATTGCAGTCAAAGGCCTCCTCACAAAAATGGGCATTTCCCCTCCCCGCATTAGAGCTTATGTGCCTTCGAACCCAGTTGCCTTCCCTTCTGCTCTTTCAAAGCACCGAAGGACCAGCAAGGTGCTTACCAAAAGCTTTGTGTTCCGCCAAGGTGCTACCAAATGCTGAAAACCTAGTTGTGCCCACCGTCAAGAATCTTTTTCTTAATTTCATGTCCTCTAAGAACACAATTTCCCCTGCATTTCAAGGTTTTTGTTGTCATTGTTGTTGTTTTTAGTTCTTATTTTATTATTGTACTTACCCTAAAATGACTGAGATTTGCATGTGCATATAT
>VZRN01003133.1:225672-264316 GCA_013397935.1 Dasyornis broadbenti | reverse complement strand
ATATATATATATATATATATATATATATATATATATATAATGCTAGTTTTTTTGAGACTTTGCACCTCTGAGAGGCAGTTATGTTTGCAGATGCATGATGGTCAGAAATTTAACTTCAAAGACTCTCATGTACCTGGCTGAACACTGATATGCATTTTTTGTTCAGTTTCATGTTAAAATGTCACAGTGACACCAAAAGATCTGACAACATTGACATAATGAAAATGTCAGCATATATGATGGTGGTAGTTTGTAAAAAAGGCAGTTGGTTTGACTGGCAATTGAGGAACTTGTAGAGCTCCTGATCTAATATAAAGTTTTATTTTCCACAATGAAACCAAGTTGTTTTAATAAAAATGCTCTAGTCATTAGGTTTCTGTTTACATAGCAGTTAAAATGTTCCCAAATAGAGGTTCATTAAAGTAGCCAAAAAAATATCGTATAACAAATTTTGGCCATAATTCATAAACCCTGACTTCCAGTGAAGATAATATGCTTTTCACATAATTTTTAAAGATTGCTTCAAATTTGAGACGCTTCTGCTGAGACTTTTTTTTCTAATAACACACTTGAAAAGCAAATGCAATAAAGATTAAATCTTAATTGAAACAAAATTAATGTAAAATGAGGTCCTTTAGGTCCAATAAAATTTAGAGATCTGTGCTGAGGTTTATTTTAACAAGAATGCTAATTAATTGCTAAGTGCTATAGTTGTTTTAAACTTTGACCATTAGGCTGCTATAAGTATTTGCTTGTGTTCAGTGGTCCTTGAAACAGCCTTCACATTGAATGGCAAAATGTTAGCTGGATTTTGTGACATTCCAGGGGTGAAAAGCCTTCTCACTCTGAAATAGAAGATTGGATGTCATTACACTGAGCCTGCACAAATACAGGTTTTCAAAGACCAGGGTTTGTTTGAAGACAGCTACAATCACAGTATTTGGGCGTTCTGTATCTGAGGAGAAGAAATCCATCTCCTTCACATCTAGGGCATACACTATGCAGGAGGCTGACTTGGGTAATGGCTGTGATCTACTTGTTTTTGAAACCTATTGATCCAATTGATCATTCATTCCCTTCTCATACCCACTGTTTTGTCTCTTCCTCTTTTAAATTTTTTCCTAAATCCATTTCCCATTCCGGTATGGGCTGTCTTGTTCCTGTTACTCTGCAGGACAATCACCATTACTCAAAGACCTCAGGAACTGATATGTTTTTGCCTGGGGTTTGGGTTGGTTTGGTTGTGGGTTTTTTATTTAGCACTTTTCTACTCACAGGTTTCTAAAAGATGTCAGAACAGCACATCTGCTCACATCTCCTTTACTTACTCAGAGATAGAACAAGACAAGTAAATAAATAAATTAATTAAAAGTCAGTCTCTGCCATCAAACCATAGATAGATCTTTGAAACTGTGGAAAGCCTCAAAGAAGTATGGTCAAGGGAAAACAGTTTTAGTAATGTTTATAGTCTTTTTAACCATATTGTAATTGTTTGGTACTGTTGATAAAGCTTATTCATTGGATGGATATAAAGTCTCTGGCAAAATTCTTGTCAGTTTAAGCTTTGGTATTTGTTTATTCAGAGCAGAGAAGAGCGGCCAAAGAAATACCTTTCATCAAATTGTAACTTAAAACGGTTTTCTTTCCCCTCCATCAGGAAATGAAGGAAAAAGAAGAGAGAACATTAGAGGGAGCTGTTGTACAATGGAAAAAAGCCCTGCAGTTTTTGAGAAGCCTTTCATTTCTTGAAGGCAAAATAATAATAATAAATACAATGCAAAAGAAAAAGAGAGGGGAGTGAGCATGTAGGAAAGAAGCCATGACAGTTATAAAAGGAAATATGATTATGTTCAGTGATTTGATGAACACGTCCCATAGCGCTGATCTCTGGGATGGCATGGCAGGGCTGCTGTGCTACACACAGGCTGCTTTAAAATGTCAGTGTAACAGTCACCCTGCAGCCACCCGAGTCCTCGACCTAATTAATTTTGCATGGCTTGACAGAGCATCCTTCAGGTTCATTCATTACTTCAAAGCATAAAGCTTGTGCTGCTCTTTGTGCTGGGGAGAAAGCAGGACAGGGAAAGAGCAGGGAAGTCACTGTGGTTTGGCGAGCTCCTGCACAGGAATCGTCCCTTTCAAAGCAGAATGGTGTCCCCTGAAAGATGTTTAGTGACCTCATCTCTTCTGTGGCTTGTTCTTTCTGTCTACTGTGCTATCCTGGGCACTTGGTCTGCTTTAAAAGGATGCACCCACCAGTGAGGAAGGAGTGGCTCCCACTTTTTGGAGGAACAGAGTTTTATTATCATTTACTAAAACACAATTACTAAAATACCATGAAACGGCTTGTTACTTTCCCTGTCATGCATGCAAAATGAAGAATTTTGGGCTTTGTTCCTTGAAAGAACATAATTTTATCTGCTTGCTTTCCCTTCACACCCTAAAAATGGGACAATTTGGGGGCTGATCTTGATAATTTATGACTGTTTTCCAGATCCTGTAAGTTTTTGTTACAAACAGGACTGAGTGAGCAATTAAGAATCAAATCCTTAGCAGATTCCACAATTAGGATTCAAAGTAGCGAATGAGCCAGTTTTTAACATGAGATTCTGTGAAATTTGGTCTCAGCAGAAACAGTAAATGAAATCACTTTTATGTTCTGTGTGCTTGTGGCTTTAGTGTTCTTCCCTTTTAAAATAATAATTTGGAAAACACAGTAGGTTCTTGCAGTTGTTTTTCTTTTTCTGTTTCAGGATATTATTTCCTGGAAAACCAATAGAACACATTTGCTAGACTGAGATGAATTCAATCTCCCTTTTTTTGGTGAATGATCTAGTATCCAATGTTTTCTAAATTTTTCTGAAATTGTTCAGACTAGAAGGCAGATGTGAAGTTTTGAGATTTTTTTGGTTTTGTGCTTTTTCAATATTTTCATATATGCAAAAGAGACCACTGCATTTTGGAATTTACTTAGATTGCGTAATGTGCTTCTATTTATCAAGAATCTTTTGGTGTTAATTTGTTTCTCAGTTACCTTGGAGACACTTCCTCAGTTCACACACTCATAAAGTCACTTTTGAAACAGGAGAATCTATTGAATTGGGATTCCTTAATAGTGGTACTAAAACCCTGACAAACTTCACTCTTAGGAATTATAATAGATTAGGAAGTACAGAAAATTCTGTTCACTTAGGACTGCAGCTTGAAGGGCTGCACACAGACCTTTTAAGGACACAAAATAAGATAGAGAACAGTGTTTCCATCCCTACATCACAGTGACTAACTGTTCCATTCTGTGCATTCTGGACATGCTGACTTGATATATAGACTTTCAAAATGAATTTCAGTTAAGGATTGGCCTCAATTACTTATTTTTCCCAAGAAAATAAAAGCAGAAGTAAAAACATGAAAATAAAACCATTTGGAGGAAGAACACAGTCTCCCTCCATCTGTAAATCCCTCTATTTTGAATTCTCCTGCAGCTTTAATCTTCCTGCACGTGGTAAGCAGATGACTTAATTTTACATTCTCTCTGTAAAAATGTATCAGTAGCTGCATTTGCCATACGGCTGAATACATTAAAGAAACTTACTCAAACAAAGTTTAAAATTATTTCAAAACTAGAATGTTAATGTATGCCATTTTAGAATTCAAAGGAGTGGCCCATATCAGTATCGCTGATAAAGATACGGCATTGATATGTTCGATTTATTGGTGATTTTGTACTTTGGTGGAATCAAAATTGATATTGAATGCAGTGTATTTATGATTTTTTATATTTGAATGCAGACAAATGTAATAAGAACTTGGATCTTAATAATAAGGGTTCTAGCTTTCTGAAAACATAATAGCATTCTGTTCAATTCCAGAATCTGAATTCTTCTGCATCTCAAGAAACAAATGGAATAATAGAAAACTATAATGGCATGAAAGCTTATATTTTATGTATGTGATCAATGGTATTAAAATATCTGGAGCTTTGTATTCAAATGATAAACCTTCTGGTAAGATAACTAAGCCTATTTGGAATTTGATTTGGAAATATTCATAATAAACTGGAATATCTGCACAGTACTTTGAAGTAAGGGCCTCTTCTGGTCTTTACCACTTTTATATTCTGATATTTAATACAATGCCTGAGATACATGTGAGAGTATCATTATGTGTCTGTTTATGTCCATTATTTAACTGCCTGTATTTCTTGCATCATGGTTGGAGACTCAATTGCCAGACATGGATTGTTAAAATGGCGATTAGGAAACATGAGAACAATGCAGTCTTGCAGACTTAATTAGCCTTACCCTGCCACTTCAGTCAGAAATATTAGAATACAGAAGAATGGAAACACCGCAGCCTCACCGACAGTGACAAGGGGAAACTTCTCCGTCCTCACCTCCGGGCAAAGGCTCACTGAAATTTGCCTCACTGAGCTCAGAACTCCTGGAAACAAATTGTGCTCATGTCTGGAGCTGTAGTCAATAGCTTCAGATTCTCTGAAGAAGGAATCCTACCTTGGTCTTTTTTGCATTATCCCTTTTGGATTGTCTTTTAACAACTGATACTGGATGAAGCACAAAACACTTGCTACCAAATGTGAGCTTTAGATGTAACTTTGGAATAATGAGATTAATTAATTTTGGAACAGGATTACTTAGGGTAACTGAAACAAAATACTCCTCTTGTTTTTTTTTTTTTCATACCATTCTATGAGATGAAGAAGACAGACTGAGTGAAACAGTTTTCTGATGATGCTGAATTTCAAAATGTAAGAAAAAAGATTACATGATGTGCACAGCATTTTTGCCTCCCAACTGATCTAGTCCCACTTTCTTTACAGGGCTGTGGACATGACCTCTTTTAGACAGCTCTGCCTGGGACATGCAAATCACTATTACCTAATACCTTTGAGCATATGTCAGAAAACCGCTTATGACACAAGACTAGATGCAGGTCAAACATAGACCCATTTTATAATCACAGTGTTGCTGAAGGGCTTTTAGGAGAATTTTATTGGACAGGTGTAATCAGATAAGACACACTATTTGCAGGGATTCATAAATACATTTGATTAGATAGATGGAGATAATTACACTTTGTCTTTAGTAGGACTAGAGTTATATGATATATATTGCTGAACACAAAACAGCTGAAATACCTTACCACTATGCAATAGCAAACAGAAATATGGATATCTCTAAATCCCATAGCTGTCAGTCTGGCTTCTTTCTTTAGCAGAAGGAGAGATAGGTAGCACCTGACAATTACTTTAACCTCTTTATTCTATCTACAGGAGATCTTCTACAGTAATATATCAACAGGCTTCCTGAAACAGGTTATCTCATCTTTTCATAAGCAGTTGTACCTGATTTTTGTCAAATAACATTATATTACCCCATTACATATCCCTATTGAGCTCTCCTGTTTGTAAATACTGCTCTTGTATAAGCTTCTCCTTTTCCCCTTTATCATAGCTTTTCTTAAATGATTTCTACATACTTCCTCTATAGACTGGACAGTCCACTGAGATCCAGATGTAAGGCTGCAGGCAGAAAGAGGTAGGCAGTATAGCCACAGTCCTTACAGAAAAGGTTTTCCTTGTGTGACCCTGCTAGGAGTAGGTATGACACAAGGCCTCATCTTGACTGCAGTAAAGATGGAAACTTAACTCCAATGTGTAAAACCAAGCAGGATAATAATTCTTGGATTTGTGTTGGTCCTGAACCACCCTGCAGAATAAGGTAAGAAGGAGATACTAAACCCAGAGCATGTGCAGTTCTTTCCATCGCCTCTCTGAGGGGAATAAGCTCCTATCAAGGTAAATGAGGAGTACATCAAGGGAACTTAGTATACATCCTTAAATAAGAAAAAAAGTCCTTCTTCAGGGAAGAGTCTTTAAGAAAAGATCACCGAATGAAAGCAGGAAGAAATAAAGATGACAGGAGACTTCTAACTGTGTTACTGGAAAGACAGTCACCATGCTAACAGTACTGAAGTCAGGGACTCACCACTAGCTCTGTGGACTGTGCTTCACTGAAAACTCTGTCCAGGTATTCAAGCTGCTCTTGCTGAAATAGATGTTACCTGGTAGTAGGATGCTGCATCTTGTGTTTTGCAAGCCAATTTGTTTTGTGAGATCATGACCAACACATTCTTTTCCTTTCTGGTCTCCTCTGTTTCTCATTTGGAAGAATTTTGATCTTTATTTTCATTACTGTGGCTTTTCAATTCTTCATTTCTCATTCACTCTCGGTAGATCGAGAAGGTCAAGGTGGACAGTGGGTGAAGCTCTTAATATACTAGAATATTTTGATATTATATTACAGATTTTGGACTAAAAGTATGTCCTAACACATTTGAAACACTGAAAAAATGGTAATTTTAAACACTTCTGCAGTAAGAATTTCCCTGGTACTCTATGGACTACATTTGTAGTCTTTTTCACTCAGTAATCACTGTCACTACTACTATAATCAATAATATGATCAGAATTGCTCAATAATCAAAATCAGTGAAGTACTGATTACTCTTGCAGCTGACTACCATGGAATTTTAGATGGTAGTTATTTAGAAATAAATAGAATTTTTTTACAAATAAATAGTAGAAATGAATACCACAAAGTAATGCAACAATAAAAAGAAATGAGGATGTAATACTAGGATTTATAGAAGCAAATGAAATCTGGCACACTGACTGTCAGGTGAAAACTTCTACAATAGAAATATTACCCACACATGGCTGCAGGTATGTCAACTAATTCTACATCTCTAAAAAGACTTGGCAGTAAGTTTCATGATCCCAAACTTTTGTTCCTGTGATTCACCAGCAAAGAGATATTTGCGACAATGAAGCCAGACCTTTTCCAGTTATGCATGTACATCCACAATATGAGCTCTCTACTTGAAATTCTGTGTCGCAGTCAGTACCTGTTTTGCACCTGGGATTATTTTCTTGCTTTTCAGTAAGGAGGACTCGCATGTCTGACTCACCTTCTGGAAGCTAGTTCAATGAGCTTCATTTGCCCAGATCAAAACACCTAAATTTGAAACACCAAATCTGAACTGAACACCTTTGTATGCTCTGTAGCTGTGAGAAGAAACCTTTGCAAAGAAGTCCTTGTAGATGGCATTTCTGTGATGGTGGATAATCACATATGGAGCAGCCAGGCACCCTTTGCAAGTGCTGCTGAAGTTTGATTCATCTGATCTTGTAAAAACATCTGTGTTAAGATAACAGATCTCATTTCAGAAATTCCTACTGCTGCTCTTTATTGTCTACAATGTACTTGTGACTGATTATTTTCCGAGGAAATGCATTGTTCCCCAAATACCGCCTGCATTGAATCCAACTAAAGACTGATTTTTGGAAAGGTTTTATTCTCTAAGCTCAGTGTAATGCTGGAAAAACTCACCAAATATTTGACAGTGGATATCATGGGGATTGGCAAAGGCCAAAATAGGTTGGGGAAGAGTGATTGATGCAAGGTTAATGAGCAGCCATGCACTCAGCCTGTGAAATGTACTTGTGAGTCATGTTAGACTTTGAGGGAAAAGTTATAAAGGAAAATCACAGACAAACTGAGGTCACACAAAAGAATAAGAGCAGACCTTTGGTCCCCAATGAGGTCTTGCCTGAAAACAGGAACTTATTGGATTGTTTCCACCAGTTGATTCACCCCTTTGTGTGAGGATCTGACTCTTAAGCGGCATTTTGAGATTTCTGATCCTGACTACAGTTGCTACACTCCTACCCCTGCGAAACAATAATTCCATCCTAGCTGCCAATTTACATCTGTTTGGTGGGCTTCTGAACCTCCGTAAGTTTTCTTAACTACGCAAATGAAACTGTCCTTGTGGCACTGTAGAAGGGAGATGTGTCTACTGATAGGCTGCCTTGGGAGAAGAAATGGCTCTTTATTACTCATCCTCACAAAGTTTAATCATGCTAATGAATTTCTTTTCAAGGTAAAGAAAGGTTATTCCTTTCATTCAGCAGCTCATGGCTTCAGCATTTAGGATGCACTACATATCAGAGCATTTTGAATGCATTTTAGTATGAGCACAGGTTTCAGCTCGCCACAGCTCCAGGGTGCCACTCCAAAACGGAATTTCAAACAGCAGCTTTTGTGGCCAAACACCATGACAGGTGTGGTGCTTTGGTGTTACTTATGCCGAAAGGAAAGGAAAGGAAAGGAAAGGAAAGGAAAGGAAAGGAAAGGAAAGGAAAGGAAAGGAAAGGAAAGGAAAGGAAAGGAAAGGAAAGGAAAGGAAAGGAAAGGAAAGGAAAGGAAAGGAAAGGAAAGGAAAGGAAAGGAAAGGAAAGGAAAGGAAAGGAAAGGAAAGGAAAGGAAAGGAAAGGAAAGGAAAGGAAAGGAAAGGAAAGGAAAGGAAAGGAAAGGAAAGGAAAGGAAAGGAAAGGAAAGGAAAGGAAAGGAAAGGAAAGGGAAAAGGAAAACACTTTTAATACCTTTATTTTCTTTGATAATGCCTCTAATAGCATACCATGTTTTTCTGGCAATATCTCTTTTCAAATGCCTCAGTTCAATTTCACAGAAAAGTTCAAAGCCTGTTTTTGTATAGTATTCTTTTCTCAGTCATTATCCATTACAAATAATTCTTTTGTTTCCTTAAATTGAAGCTGTAATGCATAACCTTTCCCCCAAAATATTCTTTAGTTATTCAAAGCAAGAAAGCAATGATAATGTTTCCAAGCCAAATATTTACCACTAAATTAGTTTAATACAAAACACTTTCATTAAATAAATGATAAAAGGAAGACCAGCATAACAAGTGATTTAGTAGAAAGTAACTTGCAAAAATGAAATAAATAGGGATAACTATGTGGTATGGAAAAAAAAAAATTACCAAAGCAAAAGACTAATTATTTTTCAAAGCAATGGCTAACAAATTACTTGCATCTAAGATGTTACTCCAGAGTAGGACATTGTAGTCTAGTAATGACAGTGGTGATACACCCAACTGTGGAAATGCCACATCTTTACTATTATTTAATTGCCTGCTTATACACATAATTATTAAATATCACAAGTGTCAAGAAACAATGAAAAACAAAACATGTGAAAGTGGCGATTTACTCAGCCATATGTCTTCTCTAAAGTCCAAAATACTTTTCCCATGGCGTCAACTGGTAGTTAAAAAACCTTGCTATGGAAATAAATATGTGGAGATCATTCACGTTGGTGTGCTTGGTCACAGTGATCCAGTCCTGATTATACTTTCACTCAGGAGGCCCTGACAAAAACCAAGCTATGACTAAAAGGCCAGTAGCATACTGAGACAAAATGGTACTGAACTCAGTGTCAGGAAACTCAATTTCCTGAGTTAGGTTCTGCTGTGGTGACAATGTAAAGCTTATCTATCCAGTGAGCAGTTGCATAGGTTGTCCTATAAAATACTCAGACAATGAACCCATCTAGATTTCAACATGAAGATTCACCCAGAATAAAAGCCCCACCATCTGCTATCACATTTGAAAGGAATAATGTGATAGCTCTGCAGTGACATTTCGCATGACTTATGTGGGCTAAAGAAACAGAATTTGTATGGGAAATGTAGAATTCAATATTAGTTTAATTGAAATATTTTAGAATATAATAAATGTCCAACAAACAGTTATTATTAGTTCAGCCACAATGACATTGAAATCATAGTTTAAATTATCTATGGAATACAGAAAACTCTAATAATAAAATATAATATATATCAAAATTTTTTTCACATTCTTACCCTTTCCCTGAGTCTTAAGTTGGTAACTTTGGTCTGGATGAGAGGGTTAAAAATGCCATCAGTTTCCCAGAACCCTCAGGTGAAGAAGTATGATTTTAGAAGTGAGACACTTCTTTCTCTTTACTGAGAGGGATATGATGGTCATAGTTACTTTCTCTTCACACTGGCATTCACTCATGGCTGTTTTTAATACATGCTCTAGCACAGTTTATACCTTGCTTTTTTCTTCAATGGTCTCTGATTCCATCTTGGATCCAAATGTATCATAGATGGTATCCATTACATATAATGTAAAAGTATGTGTTCTTTGTTTTCTTTGTCACAACTAAAACTGATTTTAGGTACCTACCTAGCTCCCAAGGATGCATTAGTTTAATATTCAGTAGTTGTTCATGGGTGATTTGGTTACAGCCCTTGTGCCTGTGCTCATACTTTCTGGGCCATTGCTTGCATTGCATGCTTGCACTCCTCTATGCCACATCTGGATTCCAGGGTCATCAGCAGTTCATTCTATATAGAGTAACTACGTGTTAACACCATCCATTACTTTCAGAAATGTATCAAAATTATTGCAATAATAGGCTTTGCATGTTCCAATTGCACAAAGCTAAGCAAGTCTGAAAATAATTGGGCGACAGCCACCTTGTCATTACAGAACTGACATTAGACATAAAACAAACAAGCTTCAGGCAAGCCTAAGATAGGCTTGCTGGACTAAGCAAGCCTGACAAGACCCAGTCCTGAGGCCTCACAGAGCCAGAAAAATGCCCTCAGCCTTTTATCAGCAAAAGCAATACCATGTTTACTGGGCTGCATGAAACTACCCTCTTCTGGTTTAGTCTTCTCTAGTTTGTAGCAATGATCTCAACAAATGCTCGGGATCTTAGCACTGCTGCAGGGTTTGCAAGTACCTTTTACTGCATATTTCACAAGGAAACAAATCCCAGGAGAATTAAGGCCCTTCTTTCCTGTATTTGTGTTTTTCATATTGTATACTCATGTCAATTTTTTAAGCCAACTAATATGCTCAGAAGTATACTTTCAACATGCTTCTGAATTATCCATTTCTTCACTCTGGCACTGTTTCAAAATACATGATAGGACAGAATTATGTTGCAGTAGTTCTGAAAGTGAAAAAAAAAAATCAGTTATTCAGCTGTGTTCCACTTTTGGGTAAAAAAAGATGCTGTTAAATTTATAGTAGTGGTTGAAAGCAAATTCCCCTCTGTTGGTATATACTGATGAAAGGGTAGTTGTAGCACTAGTTGTAAGAGGCTCTAGATCATCCTCCTTGGACCTATTTTTAGAATTCAATTAAAATTCAAACAAACAATAAAATCTCTGCCTGGATATAAACTCAGGGCAAGACTCAATTGCACTGAGATGTTACACTCAGTTTGGGGAATTTAGTGTTATTAAGTCGGATGCAAAGGTCTAAAATTAAGGATGGGATTCATTTTACCTGCTTCCCCTAGGAAGTAATGATGGAATAAGAAATCTTTGAAGTTCCTATTTTTCTCCTCTGACTCTAAAAGGAGGCTAAATAATTTCCTTGCTGTGTACACCCGTATCTGATCTAATAAATCCCATTGTAGGTGATGAAATATCTATACCCTAAGCATCTAAACGTAAGAAAAGATAAATGAAGTGAATGCCACAGCCTGGTAACAACCACATAGGTTATTGAAACAAATCTGAATGCACTGATTTAGCATGACACTTAAAATATATTTATATACACAAGTAACGGTTTTTCTGCCCAGGAAGTCAAGAAAAGAATATATGTTACTAATAAAGGATAACCTAGGTGTGATGGTTACCACCTAGACTCTTAAGAGAACATTCTGTGTTTAACTCTTCTCTAATGAATGCTCCTTTGCCTATAAATATGATCATATCTTAATGCATGTTTTGTCACAAGTCTTCTTGTGTTGTCCAGTTGTGCTGCAGATATTTACAAAAGAATGCCTGATCATGAAAAAAATTACCCAAGTTGAAGACTGACTTTGAAAGACCAATAATGATCAAACCAGAACAGAAATGATCTCACAGTCATAAACAAGTCCAGTAAGTAAAGTAGGCAAATAAAATTCTAAGACATAAAACTCATGTTTATTTGCAGTATGGTAGAAATATGTTTGTCTTATCAAAGTACAATTATATTTCATAGACGGTGAAACTGCAGTTTGGGCTATTAAGGCAGACAAGTAATCCAAATGTCACAAGACAGGATAGTAGGATATATCTTAGGTAGAAGAAAAATATATCTGAAAGACTCCAGGCAAAGCAGGAATTTTCTCACTTGCAGATACAGTGCCTGGAAATTCCTTCTATCCAGTTAGCACAGTTATGTTATGCTGTCATATTTTTGAGGAATATTAACATTGCTTCTTAATATATTGAGTTAATGTTCATATCCATGAATATTACAAATTTTAATTGCAATTTTACTTTAGTTTTTGTAATTATTATTTTTTTTTATTTTAGATTTCTGCAAACAAAGACATTTGGCTGCATTAATTTTGTATCTTGAGTACAGCAGAATTATATTTGAAATTGTTGTTTCACTATCTTTAAAGCTAGTTGTACTTTTAGAGCATATTAATCCAGAACCATCACTTGCCTAAATTGATCTAATATACAACAAAATTTGCAAACAGCATATACAGAGTTTGTTGACCATAAATACATAAAAAGTGCTTTACTGGGTCAGATCAATTTTGTTTCTGCAAATGGCTCTACAGCACTTAAAGAGTAGTTACTTCATTCTCTTAGTACTTTCCGACCTTTGTTGAGGATATCAGAGACTATATGCTTGTGTAAATTTTTATTGTGCACTTAAAAACCTCTTGCCCATGAATTTGCCTTAACCTTCTTTCAACAAACTGAGCTTCCTGTCTCCATAGTTGCCTTTTGCAACAAGTTCCAGAAATTTAGTGCATGCTCAGTAAATTCTATTTGATTCTATTGCTAACACAATTTCAAACAATAAAAAAAATCATAATATTTAGCTTTTGTCCAAATAGTTCTTGAATGTAATGGAAATCCATATTTATAATACAAATTGTTTATAGGGTATAATTTTCCCATTTTTCATTGCTATATGTATCGGGTTTGTGTGGCAAGGTTTTGCCAGTGAGGGGGAAAGAGTGAGGATCATCCAGGAGCTTCACCCACATCCAACGGAGCCAATATCAGCCAGCTCCAAGATGGATCCACCGCTGGCCAAGGCCGAGTTCAGCAGCAATGGTGGTGGTGCCTCTGGGAAACCAGGTTTAAGGAAGGAGAAAAGAAATTGGGCAACAGCAACTGCAGCCAGAGAGAGAGCTGAGACTATGGGAGACACACAGCCCTGCAGACACCATGGCCAGTGAATAAGGAGGGTGGGGAGGTGCTCCAGATGCTGGAACTGAGATTCCCCTGAAGCCTTGGTGCAGACAGACCGTGGTGAAGCAGCTGTGCTTCTGGAGTTCGTGGAGATCAATACTGGAGCAGGCATCCACCTGCAGCCTCTGCAGGAGAGCCCATGCCACAGCAGGTGGATTCCCAAAGGAGACTGTGACCCCATGGGAAGCCTGTGCTGAAGCAGGGTCCTGACAGGCCCTGTGGTCCTGTGAGGGCCCACACCGGAGCAGCCTGCTCCTGAAGGACCCACTCTGGAGCAGTTCATGAAGAGGTGCAGCCCATGGGAAGGATTCATGTCAGAAAAGTTCATGGAGAGGTTCTAGGCTGAAGCTGGGAAAGAGTGTAAGGAATCCTTCCCTGGGGAAGAAGGAGTGGCAGAGACAATGTGTGATGAGCTGAACACAGCCTCCATACCCCTGAGTTGCTGGAGGGGAGGAAGCAGAGAAAATCAGGAGTAAAGTTGCACCGAGGAAGAAGGGTGGCCTTGGAAGAAAGTTGTCTTTGAGATTTGGGTTTATTTCTCATTTCCCTTATTTGATTTGATTGGTAATAAATTAAATGTCCCCAAGTGGAGTCTGTTTTGCCCATGACTGTAACTGGTGAGTAATCTCTTCATGCAATTATCTCAACCCACAAGGTTTTCATTATATTTTTTCTTCCCTGTCCAGCAATGGAGGAGAGTGACAGAGCAGCTTGGATGGGCACCTGACATTCAACCAAGATCAACTCACCACATTATGCTAGGATATGTCTCACTAGATTACCAGGATACGACACATAATTTTCTGGGTATTTCCTGATATCCCCCCTTTCAGTGCCAATTGCTTCAGATTTTGAAAAAGCCTAGATAACTCCCAGCTCTAACTCTATTGCCTGCAGAATATCGAAATGATCTTGTGCTCTCAGGAAAAATAGCTCTTTTTGCATGGCAGAATTTAGTTTATTATATTTTATTTTGGTTTAGTTTATGTATTTACTTTTATGGTTTACTGATAATTTCCTTTAAAGATCTGGGTTTGTAGTACTATGCTTTACATAGTAGAAAAGTAGATCATTTGCCCAAGATATGTAATGTGCCTAAAACATATGGTCTGTTGAGTAAGAGAATTTAAGATGTGTGATGCTTTGGTTTCAAAACATGGATATGAAGAAATTCATTATACCACGTTGTTAGGAATAAGATGAGGATTCCCAAATTGCAAGGATAAGTATATTTAGAAAACTTACTTTTAAACCTACTTTTGGCATGCCAACTTAACTACTCAATTTTGTAGTGTTTTCATCAGCACTGAATTTCTTTAAAAGTGCAGGAAAAATGAAGGAGTATGGCAAAACCTGT
This sequence comes from Dasyornis broadbenti, assembly GCA_013397935.1. NCBI lineage: Eukaryota > Metazoa > Chordata > Aves > Passeriformes > Dasyornithidae > Dasyornis > Dasyornis broadbenti. Next base: position 249,828 of record VZRN01003133.1, on the reverse strand, counting down.
GTTCAGAGATCCTGCTACATTTCTGCAGGGATCAGGAACTAAATAACTAATTTCAAAGCAACCAGGATGGCTTTAACACCTTTCTAGAAGCCTCTGAATTTCAAATTACAAACAGCACTCAAAGGCAGCAGAGCAATAGTGCTGAAAAGAGCACTTAGTGAGAAGATCTGGCCCTTTTTGCTCACCTTTTTTTGCAATGTTATTTCTATCTCTGTGAATTTTCTTGTAAGGTGAAAACATTCATCTTCATAACAACTCTGATGACAGATTCAAAACGTATTGACCTTGGAGAAAGACATTTTTAATGTTGCACTTCAGTTGAAATGAAAATACTACATTTCATAACATTTAGGTTGCAAACATCAAGGTACAAATTTATACGCATCACCCCCATTTTTCTTGGTCGTGTCATCATTCTTAATAACATTCCTGAATTTTTCTTTTATGTTTGATTTTCATTAAACGCTTTGGATGTGAGATATCATATTGCCTTTTATTTTTTTCTTTCTGGACAGAAGAAACTGTCTTTTCATTAGTTACAGTGAACAATGTGGAGACAGGAAACCTGTTACTTTATACTAAATACAAAAATCCCTAAAAACTTAAAGCTGAAGATATCTAAATGCCTTTGCATTGACTTTTCTTCTGTTCCCTGTCAAGAGGTTGCTACAGCATCCTCTGTTGCTTCCTTTTACATTTTTTCTCTGTAGCAATTCTGTGAAAATTTCTGCTGGGGAAATTTGGTGAATATATTCTCCAGCTACAGCAGAAAGATGAAAGCTAAAACTTAATTTTTTGTTTTCCAGATGAGGAATGCATAACTTTAAACCCACTGACAATTGCTGTAGTGTTTTTGCCTTTTTCTAACCAGTCCCACAGCATTATTCAGCTCCTCTGGGAACAGTTTTTGCTTTGCCAGCAGTAGATAGACTATCATGAAATTACAGCTTATATCACTTCTTGGTCTGTTGGCCTGTTTTGACTGCATTTCATTTCCAGCTCGAAAAATTTGATGTTTGTAAATGGCAAGCCCATCATTTCTTATCAGGGTATGTCCAGAATAACTGACACTAATTATAAAACTCTCCATCATCCCAAGTTACTGTATTGAAATATCATGAGGAGAAATTGCTGCTGGGACTTCTGTCACCAATTGGATGTATATTTTCAACTTGTTTGTCAAAAAATAATATAGATTACGCCTCTGGTTATGGCTTGTTGAATGTTATTTTAATAATAGATAATGGTTATTCCTGATTCCCTGAATAATATTAAAAGATAGTAATAGAAAATTTTATCCATGGGTGAGGCAGCCACAAAGGAATGGCTTTTTATATCTCTGCAGCATTTTGTTCTGACCTATATTTGGAAATTGCGACTTCTTTTGGATTTAAAGAAACAAACTGTTTCTTTAATAAATTATACTCATATATATGTAAGCTGTGAAAATTCCTTATTGTTCAAGGGTAATCGCCCACCTTGTCACCTTATCTCTCACACACACACACACGCACACGCACACGCACATGCACACACACACACACACACACACACTAAAATGCACACATACTACAGAGAATTCAGACATGTTGGTCTAACCTCAGTTCCTCAGAAAAACTACAGAGAAGACCATACTGCGTATTATTGGAAAATAGTTAAAGAATAGTGCAATCATTAGGCATAGTCAACACGGCGTCACAAAAAGAAAGTCCTGCTTAACTAATTTTGTATCCTTCTATGACATGGTCAGCAGCCTCATGGATAAAATTAAGGCAGTAGATACAGTTTTCTGGATTTTAGTCAGGATTTTGATACTGTCCCTCACAGCATCCTTCTGGACAAGTTGTCCAGCTGTGAGATGAACACAGTGCACTGGGTGAAGACTGGCTGAAGGTCAGGGCTGAAGGGGTTGCAGCGAATGGGGCCTCATCTGGGTGCTGTCTGGTGGTCACTGGTGTTCCTCAGGGTTCAGTTCTAGAGCCATCTCTGTCACATACATTTATCAGTGCTCTGGAGGCACCAGTTGAATGCACCATTAGCAAGTTTGCTGATGATACTAAACTGGGAGATGCTGTTGACTCTTTTGAGGGACAAGAGGTTTTGCAGAGGGATCTAGATAAAATAGAGCAATGATTAGTGGGATCAAAGCTAACAAGAAAAGAGTGAGATTCTGAACCTAGGATGGAGTAAATCCAGACTCAAGTATAAATGAGGAGAGGAATGACTGGACAACAGCCCTGCAGAAAGGGATCTGTGGTTACTGGTCACAGAACGCTCGGTAAGAGCCAGCAGTGTGCACTGGCAGCCACAGAGGCAAGCCACCTCCTGCAATGCATCAAACACAGCATCACCAGCTGCTCAAAAGAGGTGATTATCCTGCTGTATTCAATGTTGATGCTGCCTCACCTCGAGTACTGTATACAGTTCTGGGCCTCCCAATTTAAGAATGATTTGAAGGTCCTTGAGTACATCCAGAGGAAGGCAACAAAGCCGGTGAAAGGACTGTAAGGAAAGTGTTATGAACAGCAGCTGGGGACACTGTGTTTGTCTAGTTTGGAGAGAAGGATGTTGAAGATAACCTCATTGCACTCTACAGCTTCCTGGGGAGTGAGCTTCTGATCTCTTCTCCCTCGGATCCAGTGACAGGACATATGTGAATGGCTCAAAGCTGTGCCAGGGAAGGTTTAGAATGGACGTTGGGAATAATTTCTTTACCCAAAGTGTGTCAAGCCTCTGGAACAGGCTCCTAGAGAGGTGTTTGATACCCCAAGCTTGACAGTGTTAGGGAGGCATTTGGACATTGGCTTTAGTAACGAGCTTTAACTTTGGGTCAGTCCTGAAGTGGTCAGGCTGTTGGACAGGATGATTATTGTAGGTCCCTTCCAACTGACATTCCCCATTCCATTCCATTCCATTCCATTCCATTCCATTCCATTCCATTCCATATATCCCTTCAACATTTTCTCCCTTTTATTTGCATCAGTGGTCTCTTTTTTTGTTCAGCAAAGCATATACACAAAAAAGAATTTTTGCCAAATTTCTTTTGCTTAAAAAAACTTATTTTCAGGACAAATCTCATCTTTTATATAATTTACAGAGATCTCCAGAAATGCTGGAGATCTTATATTTTCATGCTCTGACTTGGGTTAGGTAGCCTAAAAGTAATCAATCTGCTGACTAGGAAGACTGTGAGAAACAAGGACTAAAAATGAATGACATGGATGTCTAGTGGAAATTTCTCCTGTGTAAACACTATTGCAAAATTTTTGGTGCAAGGAATTGGTGAATATTTAAATTTCCAGTCAATACAATTCCTGTGTCTGGAGACATGAAACTTTTGGAAACATTTAATTGAGGCAAAATTATTGTAGGGAGAAAGAATGATTGTTCGAACTTACTTTTGTGATCTGTCTTCTCTTAACAGAAAAAGGAGATAGTGATGAGCTTTCTGTATTCTGGCTTTGCCTTCTTAGCACCATTTAAAGGAAAAGAAGTAGTAGTGTTTCTGTTAGTTTAAAGACAATAACAATTTTCCCTTTACGGCTGGCTGACCCCAGACAGCAGCAAGGCATTCATGCAGACACTTGTAATCACCCCTCCCAATGGGCTGGGGTAGAAATCCAGAAAAGCAAAAGCAGGGAAACTTGTGGTTTCAGTCTAACCCCAACAGGTGGAGGAAAGAGAAAACCGAAAAAAAACCCACCAGTAAACAAATGAACAAAACCCAAAACATGTGATGCAAAACTGTCGTTCACTACCTTGTACAAGCAGATCAACCAGCTTTCAAGCAATGGCTGCATAGGAAAGACCAGACCACTGTGTTTTATGGCTGCACATGATGCTGTATAATGTGGAATATTCCTTTGATCAGTTTGGGTGAGCTGGCCTGGCTGTGCCCCTCTCTTTCTTGTGACCTCCTCCAGCCTAATCCCTGGTGTGGCAGAATGAGAACCAGAGAAAGTCTTGACACTGTACAAAGGACAACTTGGCAAAAGCTGACACTGATGTGTTATTAACACTGCTTTAGCTGCAAATCCAAAATGCAGGACTATATGAAGAAAGTTAACTCCATCCCAGTCACATCCAGTACACCCTCGATTTTGTGCACAGTATTTTCTAGTATGTTATTATAATACCCTGTCCGCATCAAGCCATAAAGACAACTCCTATTTTCAGGATGTCAATACATCTCATGCTCTCTGCTTCTGAGTGAGCACAGTGAAAGAGAAAGCTCTGGAGAGCTTTATTTTTAGGAAGGGTTAAAAAAGGAGATGGTCTGTCTTTTTTTTTCAAGGGAGAGGTCCCATCCCCATATTATTAGATAATAGCGGAGCAGGTGTTTTGAGGAACAAAATATTTACAAAGACTGAAGACACAATAGGAAGTTACTAGATAACAGGTTTCTGCAGGCTGGTAGCTATAAATATGCAATCCTATGGCAATCAGAAAATAAGTTCAAGTAGCTTACCCCTTAATGAGAAAATAACAAGCTACCTCATTTTTTCATTGAAAGCATAAGTTTACAAACAGGCAATTTCCAGAGAATTGCTAATGTACAGGATCATAGTGCCCCTTAGCAATTGCTTGTGTGTGAGTACATTCAAGTCCATATTTTCAGTACTAAAAATTAATCTCCACAGTGACACAGAGAGTGGGTTGGACTGAAGTAAATCATAATTAAATGCAAGCTTAAGCAACATGCTTCACTCAGTAATCTCATTTATACCCTACTCTGTGAAACCCCAAACAATTATGGTTGAAAAGCACTGAGATAGCACTAATATTTGCTAGACAATACACATTTAACTTTTGCTTTGGTATAAGTTTCAAAGGTGACTCTGAGGGTGCACTGTGCTTGTCTGTGCATCCTCAAGGCAGGTCGATGACTCTCAGAGCACACGCCAGGCACGGAACATGACCAGCTCAGCAGGGCCAGGGGCAGCTCCTGCAATCTCTAGAGAGTGGCAGATATTCCATATTCCTGCCTGCTGCTGACCTGGGAGTGGGATGTGGGAGTCATTGCCTCATGCAGACGCAATAAGCTAATAGCAACCTCTCACTCAGCTTCTTCTGGCTATATCTCAGTTGTGAAAGCACATTGAAGAGTGTCAAGCTTGGCTTCATCCTGTTCACACCAGGTCAGGATCAGGATCAGCGTGATGCAGTCTGGGCAGAGGCATATCTGCAGAATCACATAGCCAAGGATCAAAGGAAATAGCCTGAGCTCAAATGAGCTCTGCAGCTAAAGCCTCTGAGCTTTGGGGCCCCAAGAGCTAGGATGACAGAACAGAACAAGAGAGGGAGCCACACATGTTCTCCCTTAGCCCCAGCTGGGATGACCCGACACCAGAACAGCACAAGACACAAAGAATGACTGCAGGGGGCACTCTCCTTGTGCAGGAGTCTCCACTGTTATGGAGAGAAAAACACAATTTAGAACCCAACTGTTTGAACTGCTAACAGCCATGAAAAGCTAAGCTAATACAAAATGCTATTTAAGGTAAGGATAATGAAAAAGGATGCCCAGCAGTTGGAACCTGGAGATATGGGTCTGACACGATACTAGTTGGAGAGGGATGTTTTGTGCTCTTAGTTGTTGCCATGTGAGCATATGGGTGATGGCTGTAGAGGATAAGAAAGGAGGACAGGATTATGGCACACAACAGACACCGGCAGTTAATGAGAGACTGCTTTATACTGCATCAGACTTCTAAAACAGCTGAATAAAAATGCAGTTTATTGAATGTAAAGCACTTCCTTCTTTGAATGACCAGCAGACCCAGGAGGCAAATCAGAGATTAAAGCACATTCCTGCTTGCAAATGGAGTCAAATAGGGACCACATAGGCTCTTTAATGAATTCAGGCTCAAATCCCTTTCTAGGCCTGTTTTGGTCATTATTTGTCACCTTGTATTTGTATGCATGGCAGTTCTCCTTAGTATGGAACAGAAGCCAGCCCTGAGTATGTCTGAAATAAACAGTGAAAGATTTTCATCCAATAACCTCTAATTCAGCTGTCTTCATGGAAGCAATTACCAGAAATGAAGAGGAAATTTGTTTAGTCATTCATTCAGACATTTCCTGAAAACATTCTCTTTGACTGTCAGTGTATTAGATTTTCAAACATTTACTAAAATAACCCCAAAACACAACAAACAAAAAATCCAAGTCCTTCTCTTTTTTTAAAGTAATCTAATAAAAAATATTTTGGATTTGATGTTTTCTCTTTTTTCCATAGCATTAAGACATCCTGGAGCAGGCTAATATAATATTCAGATAAATATATCGGGAAAAATAAACAGAATGTTTGGGAAAATTCTGGCCCAGATTTTTTTTTCTGGAAAGGGATGTTTTGGGTATACCTGATGAGCTGCAGCACAGCTTTTCTGATTAGCAAGATTGTATGAATGAGTGACTCTTTCCTAATCTGATGGCAACAAGGGAAATAGATTATTTATTCAAAAATTCATGATTATGAATACAGATAAGTTATCTGTGATATTTTGTACTGTCCATTAATGGTGTTTCATTTAAGGAAAGTTTAATTGAAAGTAAGACAAATTTAAAAGTGTGATTTTGTTTTAAAGATAATATTCGGAATTCAGAAGTTTCACCTCTTCAGACTGTGTAATAGTATAGATAAAAAAGAGAAGTAATATCAACACACTGAATCTTGCAGAGGGAAAAATATCTCTCTCCTAGATAAATACAGCTATATCAAAAGTATCTATCACAAATCAAGCGAGGAACTGAACTGAGCAAATATGTTTTGAGAAGCTGCTCTTGAAAAAAGTAATTTATGAAGCATTGCCAACCATAAATATGCCTTGAGGTTTGGTGTTAATACATATTTCAGTTATCACTATGGAAACTCAGAGTAACGACTTAGCTAAAGATCTATAAATACGTGAGTAAAAACAGAAACAGATTTCCAAGCAGCAGCTGAAGGCAGAAACAAATGTATCTGTCTTTGCTTATGGCACTAATTGCCAGAGTAGAAGTACCAAAAGATTTCCACTGGCATTTCTAGGTTTCAGCTGCTTTTCAAAACAGTAAATTTGCAGTAACAATTCAGAAGACTTCAGCATATCTTTCAACTAAATGTTTCAATGTGCAAACAAATGTCTAGCTCAGTTGGAGAGACACACAGCCTGAAAACTAGAAAATGCCTAAAATGTTCATTTCCTACAATACATTTCAACTCATAATTGAGAAAAACAGGTAAGTATTAACTATGTTAATGCTTGAAGGAAACTAGATGGTTCTCTTCTTTAAAACTTTGTCAAATGCACATGTAAGTACAAATGTAGAAACTTGATTATTAAGTTGACTGGATTGTTCACAATCAATATGTAACCTTCCTTCCCTCTGCCCAGCATTTCTCCAGAATCTGTTGTAGTTGGGGATACCAAAGGATAGCATAGCATACACAACTGGTGACAAAACATTGAGTTTAAGAGCTGTACTTTGATATGTACTCTGAAAATTTCTGATATTCCTTGATTTTTAAAAGAGTATCCTAAGTACATCAGGAACTTAGGATATTTTCCTTAGGTCTAATATTATTTGCTGTCTTCAGTTATAGTTATAGACTGCAAATAATATTAGACCTCAGGAAAAACACAAGATATTTTGAATGTCTGTAACTCAGTTATGTCTACTTTAAAAAAAAATCTTTGGGCATATTCCTTATAACAGACATATTGATATATTGCTGTTTCAGGCGTGTTGTGTAGAACTGAGATTTTTACAAGAAAATTCTCAAACATACATATTCCAGGATGTTCAGGCAAGAGCACTATAAAGATAAAGTTTGTAGGGAAAGGTAGCATCTTTTATTAAGACAGCTGATATAAAGCGATATCTTTTGGACTTTCAGACCTTTTACAAAATCCTCTGTGTGTCAAATCTTTTATCTACTTTTTTTTCCAGTTGGTTGAGCAGGACAGATTACATCTTTATTTTAAAATTGCCCCTTTTTCTTTGTTACTATACTGTTTTAACACCACTACTTCTAAAATAATATACAAATGTGTTCCAGTAACATATATTAAAAAAAATAGATTGATTTTCTTTTCTTTTCTATAACACACAGAGACCACCAGTCTCACACGAGATACTTCTAGTAGCAGCAGCTATCCCGCTTCTTTCCAATCTGATTAATGTTTCAGACTAGTACTTTTAGCTCCCAACCCCTTCTGTTTCCCTGACTTAATTTCTCTGTTTCCAGCTTTTCCTCCCACATTATCAGTGTGAGAGCAGATATCCTGACTATTCTGACTCCTGTTCTGATTTCAAAGCTCACCTCATAGTGAGGCCAACTTCTCTGCTGGTCATATTATTATGTATAGACAGATATTTGTTTATAAACAGAGTAAATTATTGTAAGTTTAATGCATATTTAATAAAGCTCTGATTTGGAATTATAGAAACCTGAAATACAGTGCTGTAGTATCATAGGGGATTTTAGGATACTCCTAGCTTTTGTTTCCTCCTTGACATACTTAAAATATCTGACTCACTCAGGTCAGCCCAGAAATAAGTGAATTGAAAAATTTACTTATTCAGATCTGGCAGAGCTTGAGGAGGTTTCTATTTTAAGAGCATGATGACCTTAAATTAGAAATCACGTGTCTGACTTGCATGCTCCTAAGAAATACGCATATTGACATCCTGATTTTCTCATAATTTAGCTACCAGCTATTTTAAGAACAGAAATGAAGAACAGCTGAGGGTTAAGCTATTCATAGACGCAAAATGAAAGATGAAATGTATGAATTTAGAATGGGAATCTTGCCTGTGACAGTGTCTTCTAGGGAGGGCAAATTTAAGATACACAAACATGTATATAGATTCATACATGCAGGCCTCTTCTGAGCGCTAGATAGTTGGTTCTTTTGCTCCATTATTGCTTTTCAACAGCCTCTTCACTGAGATAGCAGAGAACTGAACTGCTTTGAAATTAAAATACTCACTCAGACTTTAGAAAAGTAGTAAAGCTGAACCTAAAGGATGTGAATGACTAAAAGGACAATTTTTTGATTGTAGGCATTTAAGTCTAAACCTGAAATCCAGCCACCCTGGCAGTATTCAGCAACAATTCTTGGCTCATTAAGTGATCTTCCTCGTCTTGAATGGTATCATCAGTTCTGTTTCCTGTCTGGCTGTAGGTGCTTTTAGCGCTGCAGACAGCAGTGCTCCGGAGGGGATCTCAGTTCACACTAGAGCTTCTGAACTAAGAAAGCCTTCACTATTCCTTCCTGTGATCTGTAGTTTCTTGTAGGTAGCTACCTTGTAGTTATATTCCAGAAAGCCTAATGGTTTGCCATGGCTTATTCCTGTTGTCATTTGGTCCTTTTATCTCTTCCCTCATCTGTCTCTCTAAGGAATGACTCAGCCTGTGACAGAATGCAGTTATCACTGGTCATTACAAGAGAGTAGTGCCATGGTTTTTTCCTGAATTTCAATGTAATAAAAAATATTTTAAAGTTTTTTTTTCTTCTACTTTTTCTCATTTTACTAATGGGAACTGATAATATCAGAAGCAAAGCATACGTACAAGTAAATGCCATATACATTCTGTCTGTTTTTCTGCTTCACTTGTTCTTTAAAGCACTTCTCATCTAGATTAATGTATTCAAAACCTCATTTTAATTATTTTTATTATGCCTGGCTTCGGCTTTCTGCATTAAAAATGTGAGTGTACAGTTCATTTAAGGATTCAATACCCCATTAGACTGTAATTCATGTCATCTTCCCCACTTACATTCCAGCAATTCATGGAATTTAGCTGATTCATAGAAGCATTTGGAACTGGAACCCTGCCTCTACCACTGAATATGCATTTGTGTAGAGACTATTTTATGCACTAAAGCACAGTAGTTAGTAATAAGCCATTTCTGTGTTGGGCAGCTTCTGTTGATACTGTGTTTTGTGATTATCCAAAGGCAATTTACCTTTTCCCTCCACTTTTAAAAATTGATTTCAATAATACTAAACTGTCCACTCAGTGCTGAAGAAAACTGCTTGGACAGTCTTGGCATGAGTTCCAAATATCAAAAGTGAAAGAACTGAGACAGATACAGAGGTGGAAGTACTATTTTTGGTGTTTATGTAAAAATTTGTTTTGCAATTCTGGTGAAATGTGTTGTTAGTTCTTACCATTGACAGTTTGACGAAGTGAAACACTTTCTGGAGCAGGGCAAGACAAAATTCTTATATGCCTCAACTGGAAACTTTTACTCTAGACAGTATTAACACATATATCCTATTTTTGAAGAGTTGAATTGAGATTGAGAATTAAAAAGTAAAAACAATACACAAATGTGTTTAGAAGTCAGTTCTGGGAAAGGTTTCATCTCACGACCACTTGTGACTGAATGAAATGGAGCTGTCAGTGCAAAAGGAGGACCAGAAGGCACTGGCTGAATAGTAATTTAATTCCGTTGGATTCCTGCTGAAAAATTTACAATGTACTGTGTCAGGGAAGGAAGAGACTCCTTACGACTAGGCATGAGCATATGCATTGGTAAGCCATATTTAGAGCTCAGAAGAGATCATTGCCTTAGGATGTCTGTCACCATTTTTCTTTCAGTGTTTCAAATAACCTCTTTTTCTGAAGAGTGAAGCTTCCAAGGATGTGGTCTATTACTTCTAACAATCTTTCCTGAACCAGAGTATGGAGATGACTCCCAGCGAGCACATCAGTCAGACAGACACCATTTATAAGAACTGCAGCATAACAAATCAGAGCACACTTTACTTGTTCTTGCCATTCTTTAAGTGTCTTATTGTCATCTCTGTGAACCTGCAGCAATCTGGAGAGTAATGCCTTGAAGTGACAGAAATAAAGCAATGGTAAAATGCACATGCAATAAACTGAAACTTTTTGAACATGTCAGAATGCGGCTATTATATGTACAATGGAGCACCATGTAGAATATCAGCTCCCTCAGAAAACATTGAAGCTTGAGTTTCTCCGAAAAGACAAAAAGTAATCAGATCTATGAAGATGGATGAAAGTTGCTATTTTATATATATTGGTGTCATTAAAGAAAAGCTGTTGACATGAGCTGTTTGTGGCATGAGTTTGTTCTGGCACATTGTGCGTGCCTAACACTTTCAGGTTGACAACATGCCTGGCCCCAGAATGCTTGCTAACTACGGGTCTGACGTTTGGTGATGCACTAATATTGAAGAATCATTTGTTTGTTTTGATCTGTATATGATCAAGATAAAAAGACACACCTACAACTTCAGGAAAATTTGGTGGTGGTGTTCCAAGTGCACAGGAACCTTGTTAAGGAAGATAAGCCTTTAGCCTGGCATGCTTGATCATTTTGGTGTGTTAATCACATTTCAGTCTGAGTACAGTGATGAAGCCACCATATCTCACATATGCATATTTCTGTCTTTAGTCATCTTTCAAACCCCTGTTTTAGGTATCTTGCCAGCGCATCTGCTGTGATGTGGATACTATAAAGGTTGTGAGATGTCCTCTGCCAATTACCTCCTAACACAAATTTAAACTTGTGACAGTAACTGTCAAACCATACTGAAGATAAACTGCTACCAGTGATTGTAGATTCCCTTGTTTAGTCCTGCAAAGCTTAGGCTGAAATTTTGAGCCTCATGGTTTTGGACTCTTGGTTTTCTCAGACTATGAAACAACTTTGGAAATGTTATATTTTCACACTTGAGATCTCCATGTGTCTCAGCCTTAGAATAAAACTTAGTTCTTCACTTGTTTTACAGCTTCACAGTGAATTCTGAAGTGTTTGTCTATATAATGCTTTCCCCTATAAATATCCTCAGCAGAAAGCAGCCAAATAGCATTACAGGGTTATTTTCATCTTGATGAGAATTTTTTTCTGAAACTTGAAGTTTTTTATTAGATGGTAGATCATGACATAGGGCAAGGCAAACCTCTATAGCTTCTTACCATAATGGAGATACCAGATACCACGTCAGTCTTGGTGCAGCTTGCAGTGCTTTGGAGCATAATATCTGTACGACAAGGATCTGCAGCTCTATGAGAACTAAAATCCTGCTGCTGGGAAGTTTTCTCATCCTTATGGACCTCATCTGTGTTCCTGGTGGGACATATGTAACCTGGATAGATTTTCTGCAAAAGCACTGTACTGAACACTTTTTGCTATGCACCTTACTGAAAATTAGTCATGTGAAAGAGTAATGCTGTTCACATGCAGTTCATGCACTGACTCTGCTTTGAACTCATCATTATCATTATTCTCCCTCTCAGATATCTTGTGAAGGTCTTTCGGACTAGGTAAAAATGGCTGTTCTTTCCTTAAATGTAGTATCGTACCATAACTTATTTATTGCTGTGTGGGAGTTGCATCACAGCTTTTATTGCTTTCCTTGATATTCTTGGCTTATCTACCTATTGCTTTCTTGAGTGCCGAATCACGGTGAAGCCTCAGTCTGAGTGTCATTCAGCAGGCTTCCTTACCCCAAATAATAGCCTTCTATCATTAAACCTGTTTATGGAGCTATAGAGTTGCGTAAGTTCATGGAGGGCTGTGCCAGTATTTTCTGTGGACTCCTTCCCCGTGAAACGATGAAAAATGCTTTTCTCAGAAATGAAATTTCAGAGGGAATTAAAGAACCATCAGCTTCAGTGATGATGGTATTATATAATTTCTGAGGTCTTGGTATTTTTTTTTTTAGTTGCATAGCTGACATTGTGATTCCTTTCATCTTACAGGATTTTCAAGTACAGATCATGTTTTTTTTCCTCTTCTGGATTACTTTTTAGGTTAGGCACTGTGAAATAGATCTGATAAGCTAAAACATATCACCTCATCCACTCACCACCCCCACCAAAAGAAATATTTGTGTGCAAGAATGGCAGTTGAGTAGTAAGAAGTCAAGCTTTGCTCAATGCAGAAGCAGTGGGGGAGGCCACAGAGCTGCAGAGTGATGAACAATCAGATGACACTTGTACATGAAACAGTTGGGGAACAAAAAAAGTAGATGATCTGTTAGAAAGAGTCATGCTAAATCATTTATTCAAATTTCTACTCTTCTACTGTATACAAAATTCAGACAGTAATAAGGAATAATAGTAAAAATAAATTCCCATTCACCTTATAATGAGAATTCTTTGGAAATACCCCAGTAATGTGAGTTAACATAATATTTAAAAAATTGTTCACAAATTTTTAAAGTAAATAAGTTCCATTCACGTGGTTTCAGTTTGGAATTTGATTATCTTTTCTACTACTCCTGTGTTAAACTAGGAGGATTTTGCATGAAGCTAAATCACAAGGCTAAAAACTGAAGTAAATGAGAGAACTACTTCCTACATTCACATGCTTTGACTGCATAAGATTAACTGTTCATGGAAAGTGACCTCGCAAGAAATTCAAACAAGTTCTACTTGAAATTAATTTTCAGACTCAAATGAATTCTGACAATTCACTATTGCTCCAGCTCTCCTTCTGGCAATTAAGTGATAGTGACATTTATATTAAAGTCACCTAATGCTTCTCATTAAAATCTCTCAAATCTTAGCTATCAGTGGCTTATATTTTTCGGCAAAACTTGCCACTCATATCCTGCCTTTTATCAAGCTTTTCTTTTTCCTTCCTGACACTCCAAAAAAATCTGTTAATAATAAATAAGTCTCTTTCAAGTGTGAAATACAGAATACATGGACAGACTCAACATCTTTGAATATATATTTTCTTTTGTTTTATTAGGTAGGGCTTTGGATACAGATGGTGGATTACTGAAGAAGCAATCAGTGCCCTGTGAGAACATGAAATAGAATCTCATTTTCTTTTGTGGTTCAGTTTTCTCCAAATTCCAAACAATAGGTTAATGGAACAGTCCCCTGGGTGAAAGAAATACCTAAAGCTAATGTAAAAAAAACTTTCCTCCAATGTAAGAAGAGGTTCTTGATCTATAATATTTCCAAAGGTGAACTGCAGCCTACATGTTATTAAAGATCTGCCCATCTGTAGCTCTCTTTTTTACTATGTGCATTAGGCAACCGGTGTTTCCAGTTTTAAAGAACTGAGTTTTGTGTAACCACTTTTGTACACAAATTATTTAGAAATGCAAATATTTCCCTCATGTCAACTGACATGCAAGATCAATGTAATTAATAAACCATTATCGCAAAATTGTTTAAAGCAGCTGGAACAGTAGCATAGAAATAAACAGCTATTTATTTTTCAAATCAGTATGAAGTCCTTCTGCTCAGCAATTCTAATTATATGTGCTGCTACAAGTGCTATACTCCTATTCTTTCTAAGAGGTTTTTCTGGAATGTCAGTGAAACTGGTATAATTTTTCTTTTATTATGTGTAGAAAATGTTTTTCTTACTAATTGGTTTGTGCAAGGTAAGAAAATAATTTGGAAGTAGACTGAGAATAAAATATGTTATTTTATCTTTCAGTGATTTTATTGATTTATATATCCCTATATAATGAAAGTAAGCTTATTCCTCTTAGTCATCAATTTCTTCATCAATTTTGCATGGTGATCCATCATATTCCATTGATCTTTATGTGTCATGCAACTGCTGACTGAAAATAACAGCTTGATCACACATGAGCAGATGCTTTCTACCTATTCTGCAGTAATGGGACACATTTAAATACTATTGGCTGATCCCTGCTACACAAAATTGGGCTTTGTTATTAAGGGAGGGTGCTTACGAGAGGGCTGGGCAGTGCTTAACAGCGTGCTGTAATTTCTCCATTAAAGCTGTACATGGAACAAAGTGCATGGTTTACAGCTTTTGCTCTGTAAGGGAAGTAAAAGCTTGCAGTGGCAAGGTTACTCAATAATTATAGTTCATCCACTGTGTATTGACTTCTGAGGGCGAGAGGGAAAGGGGGTCGGACTACCTGATCTCCAAAGGTCCCTTTCAACCCCAGTCATTCTGGGATTCTGTGATACAAGTAACAGTTTGTAATGCTTATCCATGCTCCATCCCAGGCAGCTTTCAAGAATCAAGATTTCAGCCATTTCTTGTCCATTCTCTATTTCACAGAATTACTAGATTACTAATAATGTATGCAAGGAATGGTGCTGGGACACTGAGGTGTTGCAGGTACACAAAGCAGGCTATTTTGATATAGTATAACAGACAAAATAAACTGCACAACTCTGTTAAATCAGTGCTACAAAGAAAACGTTTAAGAGGGGAAAGAAACTGCATAAGGCTTATGAAACAGATCTCAAACCCTATGCTCCTGTTTCAACCACGGTAGCTTCCCCTCAGTACTTATAATTTCAATAAACAGAGACTATGTTTCCTTATTCTATCCACATTTATCATTTTAATGCACCAAACAGTAAGCCTTATAAGAAGATTTGAGAATTATAAGTGTATGTTTTGCCTTTATTAGTGTCTGCTTGTAAAATGCAAATGTATACTGGAAAATATAGCCTTGCAGGCTTGTTCAAAGTCTTGAACAAATTTGAATGCAATAAGATGCTATACATATAAAATATTAATAAGATACATGATTTTTTTAAAAACTGAAAATAGAGGTTTGTGAATTTGCTAAGGAAGGAAATAACGGTTCATTTAATGTTTACTGTACAGTCTGAGTCTTCTTCAATCAGAAAACTGGGACAGAGAGCTTAGGATGAAAACTCTAAAAGTGAAGTCCTCTACCATTATGATTCCCAATGAGATTTACATCTGCAAGGTTATTTTAAATGTGGAGCTAACATTCCTTAAAAAAGAAAAAAAAAGAAAAGAAAAAAGCCATTTGGAAGGTATAACTGCAGCACAAGGTGCTATATTTTGATCAAAATGCTGTTCCTTCATTTTAAGACCTAAAAAGGACACTACAATAACAAAAATTGTAAGGTGCTGTCTCCAGCCTTCCTTTCTATCCTCAGCCAATGTTCTGTTTTTTACATTGGATTATATGAGAAGTTATCCAGCATAGAAATGCTGCTTCCTACCTAAGTTTCTTTGAGATTAATTAGTCACTTCTACTTCCTCTTTAAAAGAAGCCGAATTCACAGAATCTCATGATGGTTGAGTTTGGAAGGCAACCCTGGAAAGCGTGTTATCCAGCCTTCCTAGAGTCCAAGCAACCTATAGTCTGCTTGCCTGGATTGTGTCCAGGTGGTTATTGAATATCTCCAAAGTGGAAGTTTTTATCCTTTCTCTGAGCCTGTGCCCATCTCAGTCACTTTCATAGTAAAAAAAGCATTTCCTAGTGTTCAGAGTCAAGCTCCTGTGTTTCAGGGTGTGCCCATTGTCTCTGGTCCTGCCACGGGACACCACTAAAATGAGCCTGTCTCTGTCCTCTTTGCACTTTCCCTCAGGTATTGATGAGACCAACTCCAACTCTCTCAGCCTTTCATCATACGAGAGATGCTCCAGTCCCTTAATCATTTTTGTGGACTTTTGCTGGTGTTTCTCCAGTATGTTCACATTTCTCTTGTACTGGGGAGTCCAACACTGGACACAGCATTCCAGGTGCGGCTGCACTAGTGCTGAGGAGATGGAAAGGATCACCCGCCATGACCTGGGGGCAGTACTTTGTCTACTGCAGCCCAGGCTA
This sequence comes from Dasyornis broadbenti, assembly GCA_013397935.1. Lineage (NCBI taxonomy): Eukaryota > Metazoa > Chordata > Aves > Passeriformes > Dasyornithidae > Dasyornis > Dasyornis broadbenti. The sequence continues at coordinate 233,268 of VZRN01003133.1, read as the reverse complement.
ACTTTGACCTTCTTTGTAACAAGGGCACATTGCTTGTGCAAGTTCAATTCGGTGCCCACCAGGACCCCCAGGGCCTTTTATTGCTGCTTTCCAGCTGGACAGCCTCCAACATGTTCTGGTGCCGGGGATTGTTCCTCCCCAGGTGCAGGATTCTGCATTTTTCCCTTTATGTGGTTTATTTTAGCCCCTTTCTCCAGGCTGTCAAGGTCCCTTGGGATGGCTGCATGACCTTCTGGTGCATCAGTCATTTCTTACAGTCTGGTGTCATATCAAACTTGCTGCAGGTTCACTCTGCCCCATCCTTGACCCCTGCCCTGGGCTACATCACTAGTTATTGGCTCCAACTAGACTCCGTGCCACTGGTCAACACCCTCTGGGCCTGGCCATTCAGTTTTCAATCCACCTCAGAATATAACTTTGATATGGATAAAACATTATGATCAAGGCACTTATAATTTATAATTTCTGGAATAATTTATCATTTGTGTAAATTCAAAATCAGTACTCATGTGCATGTACTTATTTATGTATTTGCATAAGTATTTTTTTGAATATTTGTCTCAAAATAGATAGTAAAGTTTCAATTCCTCTCTTTTTATTGATTTTACTGATCTACAACTTCTCGTTAGTAATGACACCTAATGAGGCACATACATTAAAGGAAGATTAGATCCTCAATATGGATAAATTTTATTATGTAGAAACAAAGTATAAGAAAGCTATCTACTTAAAATGTTGAGTCCCATAATATTTTAAGTTCTATTTCCAACATGCAGATTGTCAATGACATGACATTTTGTATGTCTTTTGAAATTGTTGAAGGAGTTTATAAATGTTAAAGAGACATCATGAGGAAAAGCAAAACATCACATTGGGCACAGCAGTCAGTGTTCTTGCCCATGGGTTGGAGAACACTGTCTTTTTTGTTACTAACAGATGTCTTGCATAGTAGTACCCCATCTTGGCTATGACAACAAATTATATCCTATCTACTGCTTCCTGCTGTATTATTCCTCCAATCTGTTCAGCATAATTTCTTATTTGAAGTTCTTCTCCTCATAATCTCCCTCCAACTTCTGACTAGTTTTCAGTCTCCTTCTCATTCTATATTCCACTTCTATTTCCCTGCATACTTTTCTCTCCTCCCTTTCTGGAGCTCACCTACCTTGCTTCCCTCCCATACTACAATCTCCCAAGTCTTGACTTTGAATTCTTCACAATTTTTTTTCCTCATTATTCCTTTAGGCTATCTTGCTGTGACTTTTAATATTTAAGAACAATATTTCTGGCTCTTAGATGTGAGGCAATAAGGAAAGACAGCCACTGCTCTTTTTTTCTTGGGAAAGGCAGAATTTCACATGGTTACTCAACAGGGCACACAGAAAAATACCATACTAAGAAAAGTGTTAATTCTGTTTTCTGTTTTTCACAAGGTTTTTCAAAATCTGGGTAAACAATCAGCGAAAGAGTTAAATTCTGGATTGACAGAAATATCTGTCTAAGACGAATAAGAGGTGTGAATAGAACAGCCACTTTTGTGATAAACAAGTGTGTTTTCCCCAAGAAAAATAAAAAAATCTGGAGCTATGATCTGATATGGTATCACATTGCATTTATCTAGACAGTTTTCTCATGTGGCTGTGTCTCAGACAAAATGTCACTGCAGTGGAATTGAAGGAAAGCCGAATGCTGCAAAATGACCTATCTAAGCAATCTTTATAGCCTTGGACATCTTTGAATATAAACAGCAAATGCAATGGAGAGTTCAAGATACCTGTTCACCTCAATAATCTTAATTAAGCAATAGCTAGAGATGGATATCCATTCCTTATATGTACTGTCATCTACCATGTGTAAAATAAGTACTATAGCTGTATATTGCTAATCTTCTGTAAAATGTGCAAAGCCCATATTTTAAACAGTCAGTCAAATTTAGGAAAAACATACCTAACATAAATAATTTCTCTTCCACATTCCAAAGCCCAAAGAAAGTGAAAGAATGTGACGGGGGATGGTCATGAACAGTTTGCTGTTTTACTGAATATGGACAAAAAAATTTGTACTGCTCTCTAATCCTTTTCCTGAATTGTAGCCTGAATGATGTAAACTTGATAAGAATATTCAGTTTAAACCAAACTCTATACAATATTATCTATAGGACACACTCAGTCATTTTAACAACATGGTCAGGCCACAGTACTGCTGGCATGGAACACAGAATTCCAAATAAATGTAACTGAAATTTTAAACATGGATTAACGATGTGGCCCGTAAAACTCCAAATATCTTAATTAGGAGTAAGATCACTGAAGTTGATTCTTGTTGTCCAAAGAACAACTTATAACCAACCATATTTCCCCACCTGAACTGAGAATATTCTATAAATTAATCTTGAAATTAAGACCATAGGGAAAAAATCAACACAGTAAATGGCACATTATAAGTAACATTTTCTGTGATAAAATTTTGAGAAAATATAACATTTAGTAATTTGTTTCTGTAATGTTTCAAAACTGCACTTTTATGACATTTTTCTCAAATATTGAGTAGTCTGTGGAGTTCTAATCCTTTCAGCTCTCATAGCTCTTCAGATTATAAAGACTATTATCTTTGCATTTTCTATTATGTGAGATGTGTTTCTTGGCCCGTAAATGCCTTCTCTTGTTCAGCATGTAATTTTTCTTCCCACTTCATTTTTATATTACTTATTTTCATCCCCGTTTGAAATATCTGTCCCTAGTCCTACCAGCATTTCAGGTCATTTTTCTGTTACATTCTTGATAATAATCAAAAATGCCAATATTGGAAATCAAGGACTATTTTTTTTAGTATCAGTCTTGATTATCTTAATAACACACACTACTGTCAAGATATTTCAGGATGAGAAAGTTCAAGTGCCAAGCAATGATGGGTTATGATTTAGGTGACCCCTCGGTTTAACAAGAATTTTATCAGATTTTAACAGTCTTTTTCATGCCTGATTTCTCCTGTAATCAAAGTACCCTGAAGCCAACACCACATTTTTTTCTGAACTAACAAAAGGATGATAAAAACAAATCAGAGAAAAGGAAGCAGCACAAAGCAAACTTTTATTTTTAGAGATCTCTGTTTCAGGTTTTCAGATAACTTCCATTCATCTTTCTCAACTGTTTTGAAAAAGGGAAATTCATTATTTGCACACCTTTGCTCCCATCTAGAACAGTCACAGAATATTGTAGTTTGACATGCTACCAAAAGCACACTCACCAGAGAAGGCTGGTGCTGGACTGCTGTAAGGTAAAGGGATTCATGTTTGCAAGGATATAATGTACTCCTGTAACTACAAAAACTGATAAAAATTTAACTTGAAGGAGGTAAATAGTGTCACATATTACTGTGTTTCTAATGGGAAATCAACACAAAGCTATCAGCATTTTAAAAGTATTTATTCTTAATGGATCATTGATTGGTATGCTAGATAAATTTCGGCTCTTGTGCCATCCCGTTATGACTAATGGGGTTGCAATACTTTAGCCTAAACCTAAATTTAAGGCAGTATGAAAAGGAAGATTTCACTCTTTTTTTTTATTTAGCAAGAGAACAGGGCAGTCTAATCTAGCTTCACTGGTTCTAGTGGTGTAGGTCTTGTTTTTCACCAGTTTGGTAGATGAAATGAAGGAAATCTAAGTAACTGTCATTCTGTGCAATTTTCTAATTTGAGAAGAATGTTTTTACACATGAATTACCAAGGAAGTGTGTTTCTTCAATGAGCATCTCAACTCTGAAATAGGTATTAGAATCATTTGTGCAATTAAACAACTGATTACCTTAAAAAGCAGTTTTAAGTTCAGACAGCTATGAATATTTTTGAACTTAATAATTTGTTTCAAACAAGTAAAAAGAAGACAAACTTCAGAGCAGCTAATACACTTTGCTTAAAAATTGTGAGGCATATTGAATCTAGCTTTTGAATACAGAATTACAGAATCATGGACTCATAAGTATTGGAAGGGACCTCTGGTGGTCATCCAGTCCAAATCCCTGTCAAGACAGGGTCACCTACAGCGGATTACACAGGAAGGTGTCCACGTGGGTTCTGAATGTCTCCAGAGAGGGAGACTCCATGAGCCCCCCCGGGCAGCCTGTTCCAGTGGTCTGCCACCCTCAACCTGAAGAAATTCTTCCTCATGTTGAGATGAAACGTCTTATGGTTTAGTTTATGGCCACTGCTCCTCGTCCTGTCCCTGGGCAATGCCGAAAAGAGCCTGGCACCATCCACCTGACATCCACCTTTGAGATACTTATATGTACTGATGAGATCCCCTCTCAGTCATTTCTTCTCCAGACTAAACAGGCCCAGCTCCCGCAGTCTCTCCTCGTAAGAGAGATGCTCCAGTCGCCTTATCACCTTTGTGACCCGTTGCTGGATGCTCTGCAGTGGCAACTTGTCTTTCTCATTCTGAGGCAACCAGAACTGAACACAATACTCCAGATATACCCTAAGGGTGTTGAAATTTTTCACAAAATCTAATGGGAGCTAAAATATACCCACTTTACTTTGGACAATATCCAAAACACAGATCTTTGTGTTCACTGAATGGTCCAGAAGAAAACCAGCTAATTTCGAGTGTGATGCAACTTTGATTAACTGAGACAGTGCTGGATTTTCACTGTATTGCCACTGATTAAAACAAAACAAAACTTTTGAAAAATCACCTCTTGGAGAAACTCTCTGAGAAGCTCCAGAAGTAAGATGCAATTGCATAAATAATTATGGTAAGTTCTCTACCTCTGTCACCACATTTTGGGATCAGCATTTAGAAATGGACTATTATATAGCCAGTTATAGCTAGCAACAAAATGGCTGATTTTGATCATATTTTCAGAAGCCTGACCTGGAAATAAGTGATTAAAATAATTAAGCCAGCAGAAATTTTAAGGTAGACTTGGAGAGATTTCTGCAAAAAAACTTGGAGCCAGTTTTCTGCAAATCAAGACAACATTTTATATTTGCTTATTACAACAGAGAGTCTTCTCAGAGGTATACAATAATCACATGATATGCATGATATTCACAACATACAGTATTGAAATTTGTTTATGTACAATTCTAATTATCTCATTTCCCTGGAGGTCCATGTTACTAACAGTGTCTCTGAAATATATTTACAGCAGTAAATGAGAAGTTTATGTGAATAATAAGCAAGATTTTCTATCACAGATTCTGGTCTTCAGATGTAGCTCCCTTCTCATAAGGGAAACAAATAAAAATGCAACAGTGTGCCAGCTATTGCCTACTGAGGATTGAGGAATCTGCACAAGAGCCTGAGCAGTTCAATATGCTGACAAATTACTTGTAACAAGTGAATAAAATGAACATGTCTCTTGCGAAGGATATAGTATTATTTGTGGACTGAAGATTATCTTATGATACTGAGTGGCAAAATGAGCAGACAAAAACAATTTTTAAGAAGTGTACTTGAATAAATGTATTCTAAGTGCACCTATACGGTGATATGTTCTCAGTTATTATGCTGTTGTCAGATGTCTGAGAACATCAGCTCGGTGTTGCATGGCAATCAAAATGGCAAATAGATGTTGAGAAATTATTAAAAAAGGAAAAGTAGAAATTCTCATACTGCTCTGGTATAAATGCACAGTACACCATTTCCCTTAATGTTATATGTGATCTTTAAGAAGATACACCAAAACATGAAAGGGAATTAAAAAGGGAAATATGCAGAATCACAGCTACTGTGAAAATTCTGAAGCCCTTTTCAACGTGGAAAACAGGAATGTTAAGACATCAAGAATAGTATAGCAAATATGGTTTGCAATGTTCACATAAGATTGAATATAAAAGATGAAAGGTATCTATATACTTCCAGGAACTGGACTGGATGATCTTGGGTCCTTTAGAACTCAGACTATCCTATCCATCCTATCCTATCCTATCCTATCCTATCCTATCCTATCCTATCCTATCCCATCCCATCCCATCCCATCCCATCCCATCCCATCCCATCCCATCCCATCCCATCCTCATAATAAAATGAATGTACAGGAGGGTTGGTTTTTTTGTTTTTTTTTTTAATGTTGCCACATGAATAGAAAATCAGAATTTCTGATAGGGGTTCTAGACCATAATGTTGCAAAATTGCTGTTTGTTCTGTTTAGGGAAGCCCTACAGAATAGTTTTTCTCTTATTTGTCTCCATTAAGTGGTTTGAAATAGTGGAAATTACCATATACAGAAAGAAGAAATTCAGAGCAGGGGAGAATCATATTAACCATGGAAGGCAACATGGCACATTTTGTGTATGGGAAAGAAAAGACAAGAGTTCAGTGAGAGGGAAAGAGAAGAAAATATACGTTATTGTAGATACAATCATAAAGAAAGTTAAAGATGTGAGCTGAGCCAGAAAGTCTTAAAAGTTGGGAAAGTAAACCATGGGATTGACAAACAATCCAATTAGGATAGAAAACATAATTTCGGTTCTTATCAGAGTAGCCAGAAATTGTATTAAAACTTAGCAAAGAAATGTGTACAGTGTTTGCTTAATTTTGTTTTAATCTCTGTGTCTCATGTGTGAGATAATCCATTGCTTTGGAATTCGTAGCAATAATAATAAAACTGCAAGGACATCCTGGAGGACTCACTTCCAACAGAGATTCCAACAGCTATGGAATGTTGCAAGCTCAGTGACAACATCCAAGCTCCTGGATACAGAGGATCCACACCTAATAAATATGAAACCTACTGACATGAAACCTCATTCTATTTCTAGAGACCTAAGAGCTCCACATAGACTGATCCCACTGAACTGACTTACATGACAATTCCATTTGGGTATAAAATGACAACTTGGATCTGAACATCTCTCTGAATAAGTAAAGGCTTAACCAGCAAAACAAAGCCCAAGGAAGTTTGCATGCAGTCTATTACATCAACTGAAAGAAACTCTGTTATTTCAGACATAGAGCTCCATTGTCTGATATAATAGATTTAGTAATTGTATCTATACTAAACAGAAGTATTATATATATTATTCAGCTCCATTTCTATTGCATTGCTTCCAAAAACACCCAAAAACCAACTAAAAAACCCATCCACTCTACCGATATTAGAGGAAAAAAGAGCAAATATGCCATCTGTTTTCCTCAGACACATACTCTGTAATGTCTTTTCACCCAATTTGCCTAGTTTCTAAATGGCAAGCATTGATCCATATACTATTATAAACCGTGACCTCACCCATGTTTCAGCCCACTAGTTTACAATGAGCAAACCAAGTAATTGAATGCAATCTCAGTGGCAAAACAGCATGAAGAACATTAGAAAAGCTGACCCCTTCTCTCCACTCTCACCTCAACAGTCTATAAAATTAATAGGAAAGCTCATCAGCTTCTGCAGTGCATTCCTCAAGGAGCTCAAGGGTTACTGAACTCTGTCTGTAGCCACTTGATGAATTCTGCATTACTCTCCATGCGAGTTCCTCTCCTCTGTCCTACTTGTTGAAGCATGCAACAAACCTTATCCTGCAGGGGTTTATGATGCTATTGAACCACTGTTGTGTAGTGGAGCATTTTGAAGATCTAAAGTGCAGCCTTTAAAAAA
>VZRN01003133.1:209289-225610 GCA_013397935.1 Dasyornis broadbenti | reverse complement strand
AAAAAAAAAAAAAAAAAAAAAAAAAAAAAGCACAAATAAAAAGTCCCTTGGCTCTGGAAGATTAGAAAAATTTAGGTTGAATTTACTTGCTCTTCATGGCATTTGTGGAATGCAGACAGACATACAATAAAAGCTCCATATAGTTAACATGGTAAGAAAAGCATGAAAGAACTCCATTTTTCTAAAGAACAAACAAAGGTTAGCCAACCTATTTATTAATAGTTCTTTGTACCTGCTGTGAACAATGTCCCCATGCACATCTCTGTAATATTAACTTTTATTGTGATATTCCAAAGCCTATCTGTGCTATGCTAAAATAAAGGCACTGTATTTTAAAAGGAAGTGATACTAATATATAGTCCATATTTTCTGGGAGTGAAGAATTAAAAGGGGAAAAGTCAGAAATCTTTAGGAAGGACCTGCTCTTCTGACAGATATTTTTTTTTCTGTTGTTCTTACCAGCTTATAAAGCTTCCCAAGTAGTATCTTCAGTGGGTGAGTGCAGGGAGTCAAGGAGAATAAAAGATCTTCCTTTTCCCTTTTTTTTGTACTCTGCTTTTTCCACCCCTCTATTTTATTCTCTGTTGTCAGATCCATATTCTAATACTCTTAAATCACTGCTGCTAAACACACACTCACAATCATTGCCACCAGCCCCTTCTCCTGTCCAGATTTGGAACAGGATCAGGAGCTACTAGTATTTTCATATGGCAGAAAGTCTCCTCTAATTAGGTAGTCATTGCTGACTGCCCAGTAAACCCCTCTGGTCAAGTGCCCTGGCCTGTGCCTTCACTACAAACGGGTTGGGAGAGGGTAGCTTGGTAAATGGTATATGTGTCTGATGTTCATGGAAGTCTGTATTTCCTATTTTCTCTGCTTGTTGTTGCCTGGGTTTCTTTGAGAATCAGCCAGGTAGGGCGAACTGGTAATTAGTGTGAGAGACAAAGGCTAATTGCCCAATTATCCTTAGCAGGACAGCTGGGAAACTTCGTGTCCGGAGCCAGCTGGAATCAGTTTGTGTTTAAGAACAGATTCCAGGCTATTCTGCTGGACAAATGCTCTTCCACTGAAAAAAGTTACTTCAAGTTACCACAAAATCTATTTCTTTAAAATACAAAATGGAAAACCCAAACCCTAAAACACCCACAACACTAAAACAATTTCATTTTGTATAGGTCAGTTATTCTTCTGTGGTGGGTTGATGCTGGCTGGACTCCAGGTTCCTACCAAGGCTACTTCATCACTCAACTCCTCAACTGGACAGGGAAGGGAAAATATAACAAAAGGCTTGTGGGTTGAAATAAGGGCAGGACAAGATCATTCACTGGTTACCATCAAGGGGAAAACATGCTCATTTTGGGGGGAAAATAATTTAATTTATTGCCAATCAATTCAGGAATGAATCCCTATTCACACTCTTCCTCTCTGCAGTTGGGGTCACTCCCACAGGAGATAGTGCTCCACAAACCTGTCCAACGTGAGTCCTTCACACAGGCAGCCGTTCTTTGTGAACTGCTCCAGCATGGGTCCTTCCATGGAGTGCAGTCCTTCAAGAAGAGACTGAGTCTCCCACAGGGTTACAGATGATGCCAACAAACCTGCTCCAGTGTGGGCTCCTCTCTCCATGGCACCACAGGTCATGCCAGGAGCCTGCTCCAGCACAGACCTCCCAAGAGATCACAATCTCCTTTGATCATCTGCCTGCTCTGGCATGGGGTCCTCCAGGGGCTTTAGGAGATCTCTCCTCTGGTGTCTGGAGTGCCTCCTTCCCCTTTCTTCTTCACTAGGTGACTGCAGGGCTGTTTCTCTCACATTCTTACTCCTCCCACCGCTGTTCCGCAGAAGGTCGGTTTCTTTCCTTTCCTCTTCTCAAATCTGTTATCCCAGAAGCACTTCCACTGTCACTCATGGGCTCTGCCTTGGCCTGTGGCAGATCTGTCTTGGAGCAGGCTGGCACTGGCTCTGGCAGGAAAGAGGGAAGCTTCTGGCAGCTTCTCACAGAAGCTTCTTCTGTAGTCCTACTGCTACCAAAGCATTGCCATGCAAACCCAATAGACCATCCTACATGCTATGTTATGAAACAATTCCTTTAGCTATTGAACCAACATTCCACTTCCAAGAAATTCTAAATACATCTACATCAATGTTTTCATAATAATTAAGAGGTTTCTTTTGAAATGAATGTTCTGATTTTTATCCCTTGTAGCACTTTGTGGAGCACCCTGAGGACATGCAGACTGGATGTGTTTCAGATTAAATTAAATTGAAAGATGAGCTATGGAGTTGTGCTTAATACCCTCCAACTAAAATGCAATCAGACTCAAGGCCAGGCTACAGATACTGTGAAATAAAAACTATATAAATATGCATCCTATACAGGCCCTCAGCACTCATTGTTTTGCTGCACAAATCTACTTGTAGTTGTAGGACCAAATAGTGTTGCTATTTGCCCATCTATGCATAACATCAGATGCACTGAATTAGTTTGCTGTTCTTAATTGTCTTCTAGAGTAATCTTTTATTTCTGTTGAGATTAGGTACCACAAAGGGCGATAAATCTTAGTAAGCTAAAATAAACCTGTGTTAATATTCCCATTGTTTTTTATTCTCAAAAATAAACTTGTATGTTTTAGAAGGTTTTATCACTTGTCATAGTGATTTTCCTCACCAAATTTTCTAACGTTTTTAATTATACATCTATGCATTGTTAAATTAATACAGCATTTATATGTATAGATATAGGTCCATTTTATATTCGCATTACAGCAGACTTAACAAGCTTATTTTAGACTTTGGAACTCTTTTTTATGACTTTCATCAAAAAACTCACACGCATATTTTTCTGGTGAGAATGTGAGAGATGCACATGGTAAAAAAAGGATGGTAGAAGCTCAGTAGTTGAGCCCTAAGATATTATTTTTTAGTGGCAAGTTTAAAATATATATATATATATTTGCTAGCCTACTATACATTTTTAATCGGGTTTGCAAGAACACACTACTAAATTTTATTAGATAGTTATTTTTACATTACCTGCAGGAAATCTTTATGAAATATTACAATAAAAACATGTTTCTTCAAGAGGCAGTAATGTAATAAAATGCATCACTAGTTTTGATTGCATTGATAGCTTGTTGGAAGAAAAGTCCCTTTAGGGAGATGTGCTTTGTGTTCATAAGGAAGAGGAAAGACTATTTTGCAGTGCATTAAAATCATGGGAACCATTAGGTTTGTATAATAAAAATCTTGTAAACACTGATAGTTTTATGGTTCGTTTTCTCAACAGCTGTTTTGTATAAGAACCTGTGGATACTTCAAGTCATAGCACTTTTCAAAAGGACCATATTAGCTATTTATTAACTCAGTCTATAGAATTTCATTCCCATGACTTGCGTAACCGTGAATAGCGTTCCAATTTAAATAAATTGTAATAAAAAATTATTTTCAATTTTGTGTAATAAAAAACAGTTTTGGAGGGTCCATTGACTTTAGAGTGTGTATATTATTTTCTAGTGAGGATACAAAAATAGAGAGCTCTTCTTAGAGAAGCAGAATGACAACAAAATGACTTTAAACAAGCAGAAGGAAATTTGGTGCCACCTGAAACAAGGAGATATACATGATTGCTCAAGACAGTGGGACAGATTAAATGTAGATGGATACAGGTAAAACAAACTGAGTCATAGTTGTATTTAAAGAGTCTTACTGCCCATCTGCAGTAATTCCTATAAATATATGGACTCAAGTTGAAGGGCAGCATTCAGTGTATCTGGAAATAGCTGCCTGATTTGGTTAGAAGGTCAAAGGCATTTTTGTCACAGCTAACAGCATGATGAGTTTCAATGTGTTCAGAGGGATGGGACAATTGTACTGGAGAGAAGATAGCAATGTACAAAAAACTTCAATAGAAATCTAACTCAATGGTTTTAGTTAATCCACTCAAGGGTAAAACTCCACAGTGGGACTGCAAGGGCATAGCTGGAGGAATGTTTACATTTTCATATATTTGAGCAATTATTGACAATTTTATGGGATTTATTACTTTCTTCCTTTTGCCCATAGAATGGAATTTGTAAATAAAATCATTAAAGAAAAATAAAAATCCTGCCCATTGTTCTACGGCTAAGAAGGATCAGCATTAATTAAGTGGAACACAGGGGACTGAGGTTGCTTTGTAGAAAAGAACTCTAATTTTGGTCTGTGCACCCTTTGACCAGTGAATGTACTTGAGTTCTGTAGTAATAAACATATTTTCTTTCCCAACTTTTCCCAGGGTATACATTCATATAGTTCAACTTTTTGAAATCACTCCACATAGACCTTGCTTGGTTCTTGTGCCTTGATCAGGAACAAAGAAACCATCTCATCTCTCCACTATGTGCAACATTATGCTAATTCTCCTAAAAAAAAAAACAAAACAAAAAAAAAACCAAAAAAAAAGCAAATAAAAGAAAAGAAAAAACAACCAAACAAAAACAAATCAGAAAACCTAAAATACCAATAAATGAAAACAAAAAGAAAAGAGAAGTGTTTCTATGATGACCAGGAAGTTGAAGTTGTCCAAGAGAAAAACAGGTTCAGTTGCTGAGGATGCTTAATGAAAAGCATTTGTAAAACTTCTGTCCAAGCTCTAGAAACAAATCCCATTGCTGTCTGCTCAAACCCTAAAAGTGGTGGTATCTAACTTCTGATGCACCATATTTCATCTCTTATTTTTGCTTTTTAATCTACCACCTCAAAAAAAAAAAACAAAAAAACAAAAAAACAAAAAAACAAAAAAAACACCAAAAAACCAAAACCAAACAAAAACCATGTATTTTTCCCCTGATCTTTAAAAATCCATTGAAAAACTGAAAGATGAATGAAGATTCTATACAAAGTTTAAAAGAATGGGCAGAATGATAAGGGAGCTGTATCAAACTATTTCAAACTTTTTTAGTTAGGTAAACTAAGGTTTTTCTTTGGAATCCTAGTAAAGGAACAACAGAAACAAAAACACTTCAATGAGGAGGGCAGTAAATTAACTTTTGAGTAAAAGGCCTATGCTTACAGACTTGGTGTTAAATGACATCTTAGGAAAACTGTTGGGAAAGAAGCCGTCTGGAGATTGAACCTTTTCTCCTAGGTGCTGAGAAAACCGCTGCTCATTAGTATCTCAGCTATCAATATGACCAATTAATGTCCTAAGACCAATGAAAGCTTTTGAATGCCCCTAGACGGAGTATTCACTCAAGTTTTACACTCAATCTAGAGGAACACATGGAATTTCCTTCAGGAGGTATGCAAAAGCATCAGCTTTTTCAGGTAATTCAGTGCCCTAGGAGAAAATCCAATTTTCACTGGAAACTAAGACTGCAGGTGTAAGTTGACTGTTTAACAAACATGAACTCAGATGCACTTGAGTAATGAATTTTGCCTGAAAAATTAACAGTATTACAAGTTCTTGTGGCTTTCATTTTACTGTTGTAAGTAAAAATAACTTAAAATGTGTGACATCATTAATTTTAAAATCTCAGTTTAATTACAGCTACCTTCCCTTTTTCCCCTCTTTCAATTCACCTCCTCATTTTTATAAGCCTTTACTAATTTCCTCTCATTGAGGAGTAAATGTTTTTTTTCACCACATTCTCATTTTAAACCTTAAATTCTAATGTACTAAAAGGAGACTTCATGAAGCAAGCCCTAAATAAAACATTCACTCTATTTTCTGGTGTTTCAAGCATTAAATTAATATTCTCAAAGTTCATTCATTAAGTCTCTAACTTGTAATTAGGATTCAGGCCATGCTTCTGATTAGACGGGAAAGAGAAATCAGCCCACAGAGAAAGGCAGCTTTTCATTTGAATCCAATCAGGGAGAGCAAACACACTCCAAAAAGGGTTTCTGTGGTATATAGATATAATTATCATGAAGGAAAAGGGAAAAACAACTTGGAACCTTAATGAACGTGAAAGAGGATGTTTTAGCCTTGAGAACTCCCTGCAGCAATGTTACTCTTCGTAGTGTCAATCCTATTGACCAAAACTTGGCAATAGACCACAAGAAACTTTCCTCATAATTAATCTAGTGTACTTCATTATATTCTAAAATGTCTGGGCTGATTTATTACATCTGGTAGATCCATGCAAATGAAAGGCAAGACGGTATTTGGTACTAACACACACACACAAGAAAAAGGATCATGGCAGCCATATTAGAAACCAACCCAAACCAATCCCACACTTTGAGGTATTATAGGGATGAAGAACACCATTAGAATGGCAGCCACTAGCATCCTTGGAGGTAAGATCACAAAATATCTCCAATATAAAGCATGGAAATATGAAAATCTGTGTTTGCTGCAGGGAATACAATTAAACTAAGTTATGTGCAAATAGGCAGAATCCTGTTCTTAACATAGTTCTCTTAATTCTTTGTATTCTACTGATATCTAATGGTTGATGAAGTGTTTTTATAAATCAGATCACTTAAATACCAGATGGTTTTAGGGATCTAAGTTTAGACTTCTGGAAATCTTGTTTAGAATATAATAGTGAAGATTGCTTAGCTGCTGTTAGCTTATGAACTGCTCTTTGGCAATAGATGTTGTCAATAAATGGCAGGGTTGTCTTATTTTTAACAGAAGAAGGTGATGTGCAAAACTAAATCTTTGCAGTAGTAACCAAAAGATGAGTCGGACTTAACAGGTGTTAAAATATATTGGCAATTTCTCTTAGCTAGCTGGCTTACTAGTTGAAGTAGTAATTTTTATGCATTATATATTGGAAAACAAAACTGAATATCATAGATCCTGTGTAATGATTAGTTTTCCCAGCCATGTCACCCTTAGAGATTCACCTCTTCTGCTTTTCCACATACATTGTCTCTTAAATCCACCCATTACCCTCCTAATGTCTAGGACTGTAGACATTAAACTGATAAGGATACCATCCTTTCTGAGAAAAGCCCACAGGAGAGCTAAAGTAAAATAATTTGTCTCAACATCCTATCTAGTTTTAGATTTACATGCAATTCTAGTGAATTATTACTGCTTAATACCAAAACAATAACAGAAATGCCAATTCTAATATTTGCATAAGGCAAAAGCGTTTAATTAATATAGATGTGTAAAGGAAATAAAGGTATCCAGCTAATATCATCTTTTTTCCAGAACTTCCCATGCATATTCATGAACAATTTTGTTGTGTTTATAAAGCTAAATTTTCAGAAATTAAGTTTAAGAAGCAGGTATGTAAAATCTTTAGCCAACACTAAGGTATTTCTAGTTCTGGACCAGTGCCTGTATTAGGAGCATTTGGACCAGTAAATAAGATTTTGCCCGTACTAATAGAGGCCACAGAGTTTCTGTTGATGGTCTTATCACTTGTCTAAGATTTCCACAGCCTGAACTGGTCTTAACTTACTCTAACAGTCATCTAAAAGTAGTCACATAACTATTGTCTAACCGGCTTTAGCTCAAAGAGATTGAAATAATTAGAACCTTGTTGGAGTTGGTGGAATTTATAATCAGTATGATTGAAAACCAGTATGGACAAAAGGAAAGTGGTGAGACTATTTGGTCCAATATGTAGTATAATTTATAACATAGGTAACATAAAAAATGCAACATTAGCATAACAGTCTGAACTGCCCTGATCAGGTACAATCTCACACTGTGGTTGCATCGTATGACCCTGGGTCCTTCCCAAAAGCATCCAAAGGAATTCTGAAAGTCAAAGCATGCATATTTAATCTGCTGAAGTATATAATATTCTTTCAGATCTGTATGCAAAGCAAATATAACATAGGGGGGTAAAAAGTAGTGAGGAAACTGCCTGGAAGTGTTGAATTCAAAATGTGAGAATGGGAAGAAAAGAGATGGAAAGACAATACAGAAAACAACAACTTCATTGATGGGAAGGAAATGAGAGACATATTTTTACATCTACAACAGAACAGATATTATGCAAAATGAACCATTTAAAAGTGGGAGAATAATTATCCCTTTGAAGAGGTTAAACTCAATAAAAGCAGCAGATAAACTGATAGTCTTTTATAACACAGAAACCAATAGCCCTTACCTACTTGAGTGTGCTGGTTTCCTCTGCAATAGCCAATTTTCTTCCCAGTAGCTAGTACAGCTGTTTTGAATTTGTGCTGTAAACAGTGTTGATAACACAGGGATTTTTTCCCTATTGCTGAACAGGGCTTACATAGAGCCAAGGTCTCCTGTGCCTCTCACCCCACCCCACCAGCACAGGCTGGGGGTGCGTAAGGAGCTGGGAGGGGGCACAGTGAGGGTGGTCGGTCCCAACTGACTCAAGAGATATCCAACATCTCATGACATCAAGCAGAGCACATAAAGGTGGAAAGAGGAAGAGGCAGATGTTTGGAGTAGTGTCTTCCCAAACCAACATTCCACCTGAAAGAACCCATCTTTCCTGGGGGTGGCTGAACACCTGCCTGCCAGTTGGAAATGTCAAGTGAATTTCTGGGTTTGCTTTACGTAAGAGCATGACTTCTGCATTAAAGTCACTATTAAATTGTCTTTATCCCAACTCATAAATTTTCTCACTTCTGCTCCTCTGCGTCTGTCCCTATCTCACTGTTACAGAATGAATGAGTATCTGTATGAGATTTAGTTGCTGGCTGGGGTTAAACCACAACACTGTGAGAGAAAATGCGCTTAGAAAAGTTATATCTTTGAAACTAAAATTTTGAGTTTGGGGAATCAAATACTAAAAAACATTGAGGATGAAAATAATGTTACTTGAGAAATTATTTAGAATTCAAATTTTCAAATGTTTCTGAAGTCTGTGTAACAGCATCTTCTGTTCAGGCTAGACATACTGTTATGAAAACTAAGGAGAAACAGAAACAACTTGAAGATTATCAAAGTATGCAATAAATAAAAAAAAATTATATTATGTAACTTAATAAAATGGGAACTTGGTATAAATTAAAGAGTAATATTCTTGTGTTTCTATGCTGGTATCATAGACACAACAGAGATATGATCTGTTTAGGAATTTCAATATGGAACCATTATCTGACCATAAAAGAAAAGGAGTTCCTTTGTTCTATCATAGTTTTAAAATTTTTTGTATGTGTTTAGAAGTGAAATATTTCTAAAAGCTTGACATTTTTCTGTGAAAGCTCAAGGAATTTTGGTTTCTATCACTGTTAACATTCAAACAGTTTCAGGAAAAAAAAGGGAAAATATTAGAAGCTGTGTTTGTAACTTCTCTTGAAGAAAGTAAATCAGGCAGATAACTAATTAGTTTCTCAATTAAAAAAGGTTCCTAAGAACTTTTTCTTTTTTCTAAAACAACTAAATTTGTTAATACTTTCTTCAAGGTTTCCTGTTTGTGACTGATGTCTTACAGAATTAGAACATTTGCCTTATAAGTACATATTCCTTTTTGGAAACTACCATGATAAAATCATGAACCAGCTCCTAATGGAGTTTCACTGGTCCTTTGAGAACACATATAATTCTTTGAGAGACAAGGTTACTAACAAACTAGAAAAAAAAGTTCAATAATCGGAGGTTATGAAGAGATGAATCCAAAATTTTGTCATTTTTTTTCTAAATGATGACTGGAAGAAGGACATGTAGCAATTTAAAATCATAGAAGGATATAAATAACGAAGAGAAATTATTTAAAGGAAAAAGGAAGAGCAAGAATGAGAAATGGAAAACAATTTCAAATGGAGAAGGTAATTCATAATTTCAGAAATAATTTCTGTCCCAGCATCTCTTAAACATATTTCTGTGTGATGAGGCAAAGGAGCCATGGCTTGTGATATTTATGAGACCAGAAAATATTCTAGGTAGTACAGCATTGGATTAGTGGGGCAAATTAGATAGAGAGCAGCAGAATTCCAGAGACTAAAACAAAAAAGTTCTGTTATTAATTTCTCAGCTTTATTCCTAGCTGAATTCTACTCAAAGCAATATAGAAGCAGAACAACGCACTATTAGTAATTTAAAAACACCCCAAACAAAACACAGATTTATTTTTTACTTTTTGTTTTTTGCTATAGCAAGGCAAACTAGAACACAGAAGTATTTCAGAACAGCACTCCATATTCTGTGGGAGAGAGGAGATACATAGGTAGGACAAAATTGATGTCCCCTTGACTTCTCTTTAGATTGGCAATGGTCCCTGAATTCTTAATAATGATTGTAAATTACACTCTTACCGTCATAGGTTTCACCTGAACCACTGATATGGGTGGAGCTAAGAAGCATTGTGTTCTAGTCCAAGGATCCATGCGCACAAAAACGATAATTTTAAATTATTTGTATTTGTGACAGAGACATCTGTAATGAAGTAATCCAGATTTATATTTTTAAAAACCTTAACGAAAAAATTCTTTTCTTTCCTGAAGAGGGAAATAATTACATGAAGAATATCTTAGAGAAGGAACCTGTAAGTGTCAGACCTAGAATGTACATCTATGCAAAAAGCCAGCTAAGCAGGACACTTCTTGAAAAAAGGCCTGGTGTCATGTACAATACATTGCCCAGCATATTCAGGAACAGAAAAACAAACAAAAGGAAACAAAAAAAGCCTAATAGTGGAATGACTTGAAAGGGAGAAAAGAAAAACCTTGCATCATTTATATATGAAAGTTTGGTATGTTTTTTCTTTTATTGAAGTTTTCAGCAGCCTCTTATAGACACACTTTGATATAGTGACACCTTTTAGCATTTTTTTGACCTTTCCAGCAATCTCTGTTTCCACTGTGTAATCCCTTTATTTCAGCTGGGCATTCTGAGGTATTTGATAAAAGATTTTTTTTTAAATTTTATTTTGAAAACAAAGCTATTTTTGGCCCTAAATGTGTATTTGATCAGTCTGATCCTGCCAGTGCAAATTTAGCATTCCAGAAAGGCAACACATTGCAATTATTTACAGAATACTTTTAGCAGTTATATTTGGAGTTCATCGCTTTAGTGCCTAGAACAAGGAACAATGATAATAATAATAAAAAATCCAGTTTGTTTTTAGACGTATGATAAATGTGTTTAAGGGACTTATATATGCAGACTTCATAAAGGTTGTAGTAGCAAGCTTTTGCTCTTTAATCCTTGTAGACAAACTAGAAACTGGGAATAAATGCAGGAGAGGTTGAAAGGCTGACTTCAACAGCAGAGTTAAAGGAAGAATTCAGAGTACCTGAGTCCCTGTGAGCATTTTGAAGTGCATTCTCTCCTGTCTGGTTCCCTCTACCAATAGCAGGCTGCACAGGTTCTCTGCAATTGCGGATGTGCATGAAGTCATAATTGTGGCAGCTACTGGCTAAGAAGTTTAAATAAGTCGTATTGGGAACCCTTAGAAATGCACCATACATAGCACCATGGTTTCTCTAAGGGCTTATAACACAAAGTGACAGGAGTAAGAAGCGGCGTAGGGAGAACGTTAAAATTTTTGCGTGGTTTTAGAGTTTTGAAAAAAATGCTATTGAGCATCCTGATACTGCTGAAGGTTACATGTCATAGAATTCATTTTTACCTAGGTAATATCACTAGCATGATACTTTTTTTCTGTGTAGTTAAAGCCAAAAGTTAAAAAACATCATCAATAACGGAACTTACAATATATCACTCCTTGGTATAGCAGGACTGACTCTTATACTGTATTCTTCATAACCAGCTGTTCAGAACATTCAGTAGCCAGCTGTTCAGAGCATTCAAATACCCTTCATATCTTATCTCACTGGGGTGTTCTCTTCATATCTTTATTTCCCTCTAAATCACACTATACATCATGTTTCATTTAGTGAAATTGATCAACTTTGAAAAAAATTATATGAGACTCAGCAAACTGAGATGTCTTAAAATTACATTTCAAGTGCGTGGATCTGAATGTTGTAGCCTCTTCTTCCTCCTCTGCTCTTTCATATGCAAAAACACAGATCTGTCCACAAGTGCAGTTGAAATGCTAGGGATGAACAGCTGTAGCGTGAGAAAAGCACCAAAGTTTATCTGGCTTTTCTACTTCAAAATTCCAGCTTAAACAGCCTTTCTTTAAGGCTCTACTGAAGGCTAACCCCAAATAAAACCAAACCAAACCAAACAATAGCAACTACAACAAAAGGATAATTGTTTTTCCTCCTTGCCTGGTTTCAGCTGGGATTGAGTCAATTTTCTTCCTAGCAGGTAGTACAGTGCTGTGTCTCAGATTTAGGATGAAAACAATGTTGGCAACACACTGATGTTTTAGTTGTTGCTGAGCAGTGCTTACACTAAATCTCAGTTTTCAGTTTCTCATCCTGCCCCGGCAGTGAATGGGCTTTCAATGCATAAAGAGTTGGGAGGGGACACAGCGGGGAATGCTGACTCCATTTAATCAAAAGGATATTCCATGCGATGTGAGATGCTCAGCAGACTAAGATGAAAGGTAGCTGGTGGGGAGCAGTGCTTGGGAACATGCAGGGCATTGGTCAGTTAGTAAGGAAAAATTATTTTCCATTTGTGTAATTTGTCTTTCTTGGGTTTTCATTATTATTATTACTATTATTATTACTATTATTATACTGTTCTTAACTCATGAGTTTTCTTACTTTTAGCCTTCACATTCTCCCCTCTATCCCACTGTTTGTGGGGCTTAATTGCTGGCTGGGGTTTAAACGATGACTTACTTTCCTTTAATCTTCTTTTCCCTTCTAATTCTTGGGTAAATTTAGTTGTTATTTTCACCTGTGGAAACCTTTATTTCAAACAATTGTAGACTTTATATTTAATTTATTTCTCTATAATTTTTTGTTTCTCACTCTTGGTCTTACATTTGTAGATTTGAGATTAAAAGAGAAAAATATAAACACCTTTTGAGTGCAGAGCAGATATATAATATGTCCTGTTATACACTCAGAGCATCAAACAGCCATTGCATGAAGTGTCTTAAAAGAGGGCATGTTAGGTTTCAAAGAATGTGTAGATTTTTTAGAATATAAAAGAAGCTGGAAAGACTGAGTGTGGATAAAACCCAGCTGATAGTCTGTGTTGCAAAACTATTAGGTAGGTGAGGTAAGTGAAAATGTAAGTATTAGTTAATATTTTTTCAAAGTTTTTACTCTTTAATATCATCCGTTTCAGATGCAACAGAGTTTAAAATATCTTAATGACCATATTTTTCCTTAATCAGTAATAGGGATAATATGATTAATTATTCCTTTGCTGAACAAGATGTAATGCATCCATAATAGGTAAAATTGTGTTGCAGTGCACATATACAGTCCATGGGTAAAAAGAAAAATAAAAAAGAGAGTCCCTACGTTGAAATAACACAAGACTCAAAAGTTACCAATGGTCTGGTATGCCGTAATTTGCACCTTTTGTTACTGTAGTACAAAGTTTGTTAATAGGATCTATTTTTGTGTCATCTACAAACTTGCTGAGGGTGCACTTAGTCCTGTCATCCACAAGATCACCAGTGAAGCCACTGAACAATAGTGGCCCTTGCATCCTTGGAGTACGGCACTAATTACTGGCCTCCAACTGAACTTTGTGCTGCTGATCCCAGCACTTTGAGCTCAACAACTCTTCAGTTTCCCTTACTCATACTTGATCTGCTTTCCTATAAAGACATTATGACAATGTTGAAAGCCTTGCTAAACTCAAGATAAACAATACCCACTGCTTTTCTTTCATCCCTTCTTCTTTTCTGCATCTTCAATGCTGCACAGACTGCTGTCTCCCTCCTGGAGTTAATTTCCTTGCAGCATAGTTTCTACCACCACACACTTCCCGTGGGAGAGGAGTCTCCCTACTGTGTGCCAGACTCAGTGAGGGGCATCAGGCAACCCCACAGCCCCAGATGTGTGTTTTCCCTTGGGACCTCACTCTGGGTGGAGGCCTCTGATGGGTCAGGGGCTGTTTCTTCAGGGCTGGTGCAGGGGTCTGTGCACTGTGGCGTGTCACTGCTGTTGTCCAGCCTGCGGTCACTGCCTTCAGCTGAGCTTCTGGTCCCCTTCTGTGCCGACTGTGTGTTGGCTGTCTCTGACAGCTGCATCCGTAGCATGGCAGAAACAGATCCTTGCCCATGTACTCAGACATTGCAATAGCAGCAGGGTGCTGGGTTAGAGGCCCATCCCAGAGCTCCTTGGCATTAAATCACATCCCTGCAGCAGGGGAGATGCTGCTCCATTGCTTGGCTCACGTGAGTGGGACACTCCTTCCCGGTCTGATTCTGGACAGTATAAACCTGAATACAACAAGCTTTCATATTCATGAGAGTGCTAACCCCTAAGTAGAAGATGCAGCATGTTCAGAAGTTACTGAGATACTCAGTAAATAAAATACTCAGAAGCCAAGTTTTAGATAAAACTGGAAAAAAATGTTTATCTTGAGCAGGGGGAATGAATAGAGTAAGTTACTTATAGAACTCTACCTAAAAGAGTTCTCTTGCACTATGTAAGATTCCTTATGATTTAATAACATTTTCTTTCTCTTGGGGTAGCATATAAAGGATGATATTTCTTAAAACAAAATTTAAAAATTAGAAAATATTTGAAATTCTGTCATCTTGGTGGCAATTGTTATGGAAATTACAAATTGGTTTTACTTCATCTGAAATTTTCTTAAATACTGTATTTTTCTTTCTCATTCCATCTCCCCCTGAAAACATGTGTTTAACCTGTAAAACATCTAAGAACCTTTTTTTCCCCTCAAATTCTGTTATAATATTTCTTTTTACTATAATCACTTCATTGTAAGCACAACATGCTACATACTGATGTTAAACAGTCAGCAACAAAACCAAAGGCAGAAGAAGCATTTTGAACAGGTAGAATTTTTCTATTATTGAGTAGTTTTTTTTCTTTCATTTTCTCTTGTTCTCATGACACTAGTATTTGCCTGGATAGAATTGGCATTTCTAAGAAAGAAAGCAAAACAAATAAATACACATTCTTTCTTTTGGGGAGAATAAAATGAAATTATTTTTCATACAGTGAAAAGATGTATTGAGAGTTCTCTCCTCTGACTTCTCAATAAGGCTATTTGTAGTAGTATTTGCAGAACTCAAAAGTGCCATTTGCCTCAGGAGTACAGGAGCTACTTGCTGTAGCTTCTAAACTGTTTCTTGTACAGTCAGCGACTTTGCTACTGGGAAGCTGGTTCCATTTGAAAAGAGAAATTTTGCCTCTTAGCATACTACATCTATTCATTGTAAATCTAAGAAAACTTCAAATCATAGAATCATAGAATGGTTTGGGTTGGAAAGGACCTTAAATATCCTCTAGTTCCAAACCCTCTACTGTGGACAGGGATGCCTTCCCTAGACCAGGTTGCTCAAAGCGAAGATGCTCCTACACTTCTATTTTTTTTTAAGAAATACAGGACTATGAATTTTGTATAAATTAGGCAACACAATGCTTTATGAAATTGTGAATTATGTGAAATAAAAACCTCTGAGTTTTTCCTCAAGGGAGAAATATATCTATCTCTATTTAAGTAGGATATCAGCTGGAAATATTTCATGTAAACTTTTAGAAAGTTTGCCTTTAAATGCTGACAAGTTTCAGTGACAGAAGCTAATGTATTTAATAGAATACCTTAATTGATTACATTGAAATGGGAATGGTGACAAGCCTACAAATAAAATCAGACATTTAGCAATTATGAAAATATAGCATGTTTCAGTAGCTCGTCGGTAGCTTCAGACTACTGGAAAGGGCAACACTTTAGGTCAGCAGTCTCTGGAATACTTTACTGTGAGGAATATGATAGGTCTTATGGTTGTGGTTTTCTTCTTTATATATTTGGCTTCTACTAGGGGTCACTTTTATGGTTCCTAACATGCTTTTACAACTATGTAGTACTTCATTGGTCTATAGCTCCAGGTTATATAAGAATTTTATGCCTTTTACTTTTTTATATACTATTTATTTCTTCTCTGTTACACTGAGAACTGCTTTTGACTACGTCTGGGTCTTCGTCTTTAAGAAACACAAAAAGCCAAAAGACCCACAACAAAACCCCTGCAATCATTAGAGCCAGTGCCTCCTCTCTTAAGCTCCCATGTGCATACTCCTCTTCCCTGGACCCTATGTGTCTACTTTTCAGAGCCTCCACTGCTGTACCTGGCCTCTATTTCTCTGTCCTGATAAAGCCCTTTATGGGAAAAAAACCCCCAAAACAAACATGTAGAGAAACCTCAGAAAGTAGTGGCAGCTGACACATTGTCAACAGCTGACTAACTTCTTGGGTATGAGAATGATGGTTTTAGAAGGGTGTGGTTTCAGAAAGTGCCTGAAGTCATACAGGAATTGAGACCTTCCTGAGCAGGCAGATGGATCTGAGGGAAAAAAAAAAAAAAAAAAAAAAAAAAAA
>VZRN01003133.1:168866-209233 GCA_013397935.1 Dasyornis broadbenti | reverse complement strand
GGAAAAAAAAAAAAAAAAAAAGAAAAAAGAAAGAGGATTAAACATTTGTCTGTTACTAAAAAGTAGCTGAAAACAATTCTATAAAGAAATTATTTCCTATGGTTTGTGGCAATATGTATTCGAAGTCAAAACCAATTCCAATAAAAACCCTCTATGTGTCTGCTTTTAAACACTTCACATTTGATCAGAAAAACAACATCTTTGTATAAGTGCCCATAGCTATCCTTTCCATTGTGGAGATTTTGATACTTACTTTAAATTTTTTTTTCATTTAGTATGAATTTGTTAATGTAAAGATTACCTGAGGGTGTAGTTTTGAACAATAATAAATGGTATAGTAAGCAAGTTACAAATTCCAAGCTACAAAACAAATAGGAACATTTAAGAAAAGGTACTAGATGGATGTCAGGAACCAGAAAGGATATCTGACTTGCTGAATCTGAACATTACTTCAGTTAAAAATCTGTAATTGAATTATGGAGAAAGAATACTTTCAGTGATGGAAAGATCAAAGATTTAGTCTAATGGGCAACATTTTTCTCATTTTCACAGTAGGAGCATAATTGTGTTCTGTATTACTTACCTCCTATAAATCTAGATTCAGACTTTGAGTTAGGGATTTTGAATAAATGGCTGTGGTAGGGTCATTGAGGTCTTCTAAAAAATGTCCTGATAGCCTTGCAAATTATTGCACTCTGCTCAGGGGAAAATACAAATTCTGGCTTGCCTAGAAAAGAAGGAAACGTTTCAGGATGCTTCATATGCTTTCTTTTTAGCTCCAAAACCACACGGACTTACTAAGATGTGGACAATAACACATCATAAAGCATGTCATCTTACAAGATTCCTGACAAACTAGTGCTTGTTTGACTCCCCTGACTTAGAATATCCAATCTGAGAATAACTCAATGCAGTTGGGCTGCTGCAAAGACTCCTTAGCTACTAGTGTGTCATGGTTTCTGCTTTTATTTTTCACTGGCGTATCTACCTTCCACTAATATCGTCTTCTTTTACAAAATTCCTCTATTGTTTCCTTACTCCTTTCCTTGTAATATTTTTTCTTTCTGTATGTCTCCTCTTTACATTACTTTTTCTATGTATTAATTTCTCTCCTGGACTGAAGAAAAACATAACACTCTACTGATGTACAGTAGACTGTTTGGCAAGACAGTGAGAAATAGCTGAATGGTAAGTGGAACAGTTTGGTCTGTGGGTTATTTTTGTTTGGTTGGTTTTGGGTTGTTTTTTTGTTGGTTGTTTTGGATTTTTTGGGGGTTTTTTTGGTTTTTTTTTGTTTGGTTTGGGTCTTTTATTTGTTTTGGGTTTTTTTGTTTTTGGTTTTTTTTTGGTTGGTTGTTTGTTTTGGTTTGTTTGTTTGGTTTTGTTTGGTTTTGTGATTATTTTTTCTGTTCTGTTTTTGTGCGTGTGTGCATGTCTTCTTTTTGTGATTGTTCAAGTATGCAGAAAACTGGTTATGCTAGCTAACCTTATTATCTTTTCAGGGAAAGTATGTACAAAACTTTTGAAATCCTAGTATTGATTTTGCTTCTTTAGTTGTTTGGCAATAACAAAGCAGTCACACATGACTAGCTTTATATTTCTGTAGTGGAAAAATGAAGGGAATTTCTCTCAATATTAAATAGTAACAACACAGTCAGGAATAAAGAAGCTGTGATTCTTCTCTGGAGAACGGACTGCTGACAGTGTATTTTTGGTAAGGCTATTTTTTACCCAAATTTCTAATGCAAACATGCAGATTCTTTGTCCTTAAACATTAAATTGTTGATGTTACCAGAATAATTTTTTTCAGTGAAGTGATGAGCAACTGTGAGTAATTAAAGCATGAGGGATGTATTGGATGTTTTAATTCAGATACAGCAGGAGGATCCTCAGCAGCTGTTTTTATGTCAAGTTATGCAAAGATTTCCAGGCCTTAATCTTACAATGATTAGCCTCCCCTATAAGGGATTTTGGGCACTGAAAATACAGAGATTTTGTGGGAGAAAATAGAATAATATACCAGCAAAGTGAGAAAGATAGAGATGAACTTCCAGCAAATTCCAAGATATTTCCCTAAAAGCCATTTGCAATTGGTCCTGAATTTCAGTTTGAGAGAGCTAATATGTGTTGATGCTCCCTCAAGTTCAAAGAGAACAAACAGATTTTTCTGATGAGGAGGGTTTAAATTTTGTGAACTACTGACTACTTTTCCCTGTTCCTCCTGAACTTGAAACTGAAGCTTGGTATTCTCTCAGTTATAGAAATAAATCCATAAATGAGACGAAGATAAACATTTACCCAAAATCTGCTTATTTCAGGTCTTGCACAGAACTAATCCATTCTTGCTTTTTCTTCACTCTGTGCAGATATCTTCATAAGCCACCACTTCTAATTACTCAGTTGTTATTCAGAATGAGTAGCACATCTCTTAAAGCCAGACAACTGAATGCTACTTTCATAATTATTTCAGTAAAATCCTCATTTGAATGTCTTCAAATATTATGCTTATTAATTAAAACTACTTATTCTATCTAGGGTTGGAAAGGACCTTTAATGAGAAATGCAATTTTATATTTTAGCCAACATCTAAATTTGCAAAATCAGCACTCGCAAGAAAATTCTTTTAACTGAATTTGTCTTTCTGTTGCACTACTTTTTATTTTATATAATCTCAGAGAAATAATAATCTCAGAGAAATAATTTTTTTTTTTTTATGTCATGCTTGCTTATTGTCAGATGCTGAGGTCAAGAAAAGCCAACTATTTCAATTAAGAATAACTAGCGTTTTTAAAAATTTTATTGTGATGAGTTTCCCTAAAACTAACGCAGAGGAAGTTCTTCTAAGGACCTAATCCCTAATTTCACAATGTGTTGTTGTTTTTTTTTTGTTTTTTTTCTTGTCTTCGTAGTAGTAGCAGCAATGAAATTAGTCCAGTCAGGTGATTCTAAAACTGTTAGAATGTCAAGAAATATGATTATTTTTATTATACGTTCTTGAAATGGGTTTTAAGAAAATGAATGATCATTTGTCTACCTATCAAAATGTGTATCTTGGAGGACTGGAGACAGGAAGTATATTACTTAAAATCACAATGTTACTGTGTGAGACACTGCCACCAGTTATAAAAGATGGGAAGTTTTGCAAGCAATGAGTGAAATAAAAAAATTGAAATTCCTGTTAAGGCAAAGAGCAAACAGGTAATGTTCTCATCACTGCCCTCTGCACCAGGAGGGGTGTCCATCTTTAAATAATGTGTGTAAAATAGTTATCAGTATTCTCTGAATCAGGGGTAGGGAAGCCTCGTTCCAATCTCACAGGTTAGATAAGGTACAGAACTTAATACAGAAAGAAACATTTCATAAACTAAAATTACCTTTAGTTGTCTTATGTTTTCCTTATATAGTTACTTTTATTTCTCAATTGCTTGGGTTTTTTTAACTCTTACCTACATTAAAGAAAACGGTTGCTTTTCTAATAAAAATGATTCTAAATAAATAGAACCTGAGTCCTGTTCTCTCACAACACGTGATATAGTTACCTTGCTCTCAGATATTTTGGGTATGACACACTACATGGAGAAAGTTTAAGACATCCCAGCAGTCTTAGAATATTTCTTCGATAAGCTGCAAGAATTTATCATTAGACCTGTATTCTCATTCTCAGCACAATGCATCTACAACCCAGAAATGAGAACAGTTCTCATTCCTCCGGTAGAACAATCAAAGGTTACATTTTACTTTATGAATAGTATTTGATTAGTGCTTCTACTGAGGTATTGTACTTTAGCAATAAATAGCAAGTGAAATCTGAGGGGGGTTTTTTGTTTCACGTATGTCCCAAAAGTAACTAATTTCCTTTCTTTCTATTCACCACCTTTTAGAGACACTGAAAGCTGGTTATTTGAATGAGATATACCCCAATTAAAAAGACATTTCTACTGTTTACGTTTAGGCTATAGGCCTGTGTGCAAATCCATACTATTTACAGACAATCTGGACATATGCCTAGAATTAGCCCTGACAACTGCTATACTCCTGCATGCTTTGAAGATTTAAGATACATATTTCCCAAATTTTAGTGTAGACTATCCAGGCAGTTGTAATACAGAGGCTTAAGGAGACACAAATCACATTTTGATAAGCATTGGGAAAAATGAACTCATTATAATATTTTCACACTTTACAGAAAGGCTTTCCAAGTGTTTCAGAGAAGAAATATGACAGTCTAATACCTCTTTTAAAGAAAAAAATGGAAAGGGCACAACTTCTGAGCACATGAGGGCTAGTATTCTGATGTGAAGACAAGCAATGATAACATTAACTGTGGAGCATATACATGACCAGACATTGTGTGTGATTCCAGTTCCTCACCTCAGTCTCTGGAAAGGTGATGGATCACCTTGTTCTGGAGACCATCTCTATCCACACGGATGACAAGAAGATGATCAGGAGTAGTCAGCATGGATTCACTAAAGGTAAATCATACCTAAGTGACCTGATTACCTTCTACAGTTAAAGCACTTCTGAGGTGGATGAGGGAAGAGCAGTGTGGATATTGTCTACCTCAACTTCAGCAAGGCTTTTAACACTCACAACATCCTCACAGGTAAACTCGAGAAATGTGGACTGGATGAGTGGATGGTGACATGGGTGGAGAACTGGTTGAACAGCAGATCCCAGGGAGTCATAATCAGTGGCACATTGGAGAAGTTCATGGAGAACTGTCTGCCATGGGAAGTACCCCACGGTGGGGCAGGAGAGCCACTCTGCTCCCTGAGCAGTGAGAGAAACCATGGGTGATGATCTGACCATAATCCCCATTTCCTGCCTCCTTGTGCCACTGGGGTAGGAGGTAGTGCTAGGAAGGAGGGAGGGGTAAGAGGAAGGCATTCTTAAGGTCTTTTTTTACTTCTCATTATCCTGTTCTGATCTTGTTAGTAATAAATTCACCAAAGATCTCTAATTTAAACTTGTTTTGCCTGTGAGAATATTTGATGAGTGATTCCTCCCAGTCCTTGTCTCAACTCATGAACCATTCATTATATTTTCTCTCCCCTGTCCAGCTGCGGAGCAGTGAGAAAATGGCTCTGGTGGGTGTCTTGAATCCAGCCAGGGTCAACCCACTACAATCTTTTTGGGTCTTCCCTCATGCTCTATACTGGGCAACAAAAAAAACTGTAGGGTTGACCTTGGCTGGATGCCAGGTGCTCACCAAGCTGCTCTATTACTCCCCATTCCAGTGGGATGGGAGAGAGAAAAATAAGATGGAAAACTACTGGCAGCTTGAGACAAGGCAGTTTATTAAAGCAAGAAAAAAATTGAAAGTTTGTGCACATAAGCAAGGGGAAAACAACAACAACAACAAAATAGCTCCACTTCCCATCTGTGAGTGTGGTTCAGACACTTTGTGGGAAGCAGGGCTTCAGCACATGTAGCAGTAGCTCCAAAAGGCAAATGTTGTAAAATGACAAATGCCCCCCATTCCTCCTCCCTCCCTTTGCTTTTATATCTGATCTGATATATCTTCATATGGTATAGAATATCCCTTTGGTTATTTTGGGTCAGTTGGACTAGTTGTGTCCCCTCCCAGCATCTCAAAGAGACATTGCTGGTGCTGTGCCAGTGCTGCTCTGCAGTAGCCGAAACACTGGTGTGTTATCAACACCTCTACAGCTACTAATGTAAAGCAAAGTACACTGTGGGGGCTGCCAAGGGAAAATTAACTTCAGCTCAGCCAGACCCAATACACTAAGTATGGATACTTTTTTAATAAATCCCAGTCTTGTGCTGCAATGATAAAACATCACAGTGAATGATATCATTTTATTTGCCTAGTTTATGCCAGGGCTTAGATTGTTTTCTGAAATAATTATATCTGTGATAAAGATATTTGCTTATTCTGATTCTGCTTCAAACATCTTCACCTCATGTTTGACAGGATTTCACCTATAAAACTTGCTAGTGAAACTTTGATGTCATTCAGGAAATCACATGTAGCTGGTGAAGAAGAGACAGGAGGAACTTGCAGTTTCTGGAGAGTATTGATCTGGAAAACGCTGATAGGAATTAAAGAGAATCTTTATCAAGGAGTTGTTTTGCTCTTTGAAAATAACTTGCATTTTAAGAAGCTCAAGCAGTATTGGTTGAAGGTTATAATGCATCAGTTAAGTGATTGCCACCTACTCCTTTGCATCTGTTTCTTTGCTCTGACAGTTTTCTGTAGCTTCTTAAAGTTTCTAAATCATTATGCTTTTTCAAGTCAAGATGGTTTGTAGGCTGCTTTGTGTTTACAGACTGGTAACAGCATTAGTTGCAAGATCTTTTTAAAGGTCCTATTCAATGCCTTTTTTTAAAGATAGGTGTTAGCTTGCTATAAGCTTTGCACAAGAACTAGAATTATGATGCTTAAGATTGGGTTGGGAAGAAAATTAAACTTTGCAGCTCATTTTTCATTAGATTTTGAGAAGCCTATCATACAGATGTTATTTTGATCTGATATAACATCGAGTTTGATCTTACAAAGACTTCAAATCTAATTTTTTTTTTTTAAGGTTTGTAGGCTTCTGCTGCATCATCTGTCTTTCTATCTAGGCGCTCTCTCTGGAGAGCATTACTGCTAAATCATTTTGCAGCAGTAATTTGTCGTAATGTTACGGAGCCACATAGAGAGGAGGCAGTTTCTGTGCTGTTTGTACCTGTGAGAGGTAATATGTCATAACACTTGTAGGTGTTTGGCAAAAGCAGACCTGCTATTAAGTGTGCAGAAAATGACCAAGATTTTTCCTGCAAGAGCAGCTTGCACAATTGAGAAAATTTTTGGAAGAGGTTCAACTCTGATTGCACGAGCTGCTAGTGTTGTGCAAATATAGTTGTGCAAATATATCCAAGTCTGTTCTGTAACATGTTCAGAAATCACTGGGTTCTGGTATGCAGGATGGTATTCATGCAGGTGATATTTTCTGCTTTCAACAGATTTCCACAAAGGGCCACCTTTGACTATTTGTGCAAAAAGCCCTCTATGTGCATGTAAGCAATCCTTGAAAGGCAAATTTGGCAAACTTTTTGCAATCTGAGTGACATCATAGAATGTGTTCAGTTGCAGTTCTGTTAGTTACTCAAATTAAGTTACTGAAGTTTTCTGACTCTTTTAAAATGTGCAGGTTATTTTCCATTCTTATCCCAGTGGTGTTTGGGGACTGATTGAAGATTCTACAATAACTTGAGCACATCCTTCTGAAGGGGGCTCATGAGGAAAGGAATAACTTCCCTGATTATTCTGCTTTGAAGTCTTTTGCTTCTCTGGTGGTATTTCCTGACAATAAAACTGAGATAATCTCTGATATTTTCTTAGGTATGGGGAAGTGGGTGCACGCTTGGGAATGTTGCCTTCCCTGATTGTTTCTCAGCAAAGGAGATGTTTCTGAATATGATTCAATAGAGAATTAGGTTCCACCAAAGCAAAAGAAATATTTTAATTAAACATTACCAGCTGTGTTTTCTATACTGTATGTTAGGAATTTTAAACTGTGGACAAAGGCTTGATGAATGAATTAACAAACAGAATATGTATTATGCTGGCTCTCTATTTTTGTGCACTGCTTAGGCTTTAATGTGCTGTCTTAACATATATTTTAAGAAAAGTTTTTGTTGTTTTTCATCCACTAGTGTCTCTTCCAGATTAGCCAGATGTGGAATAATGAACCTAAGTACAGTTATACATACTGACTGGATTTTGTGGCTTACATCGTGAGAATTCTTCAGTAGCTGGGTATACCCTGTAGATTTGCAACCTTGACAGACTCCCACTTTTTATGAAGGATAGGTGTGGACACCCTCTGACTGTAGGTAAAAAATGCTAATTCAGTTTAGCAATCTCCTAGTGAGGCACTCATATTTCATATTCTGTAGTAACAGAAAGTAAAGATCACTACATATTTTCAGTATGACTTAGGCTCTTAGGCTCTCTGTTTCCCATATAACCCAGAAGGAGCTTACACATGATCAGGTTAATGGTGATATTATACAGCCCTTCACTTCAAAACAGATTTATGTTCACTCACTTCTGACCATATATAAAACTGTATTGCTGTTCTGTCTTCTTCCTCCTACTCCTTATTTCCTCTAGTATTTAGTTTACGTTCTAGGTTTTCTACTGCCTACTTTTAGAATTTTTACTGGTCCTTAATCACTACCTAAAGCAAGTTGAACTTAGGTAGCAAGCTGAAACAGGACTGGGAAATTCCTTTTTGTTTAGAATTCATGAAACTGGAAGAGCTCTCCAGCCAGTTTATCCCCCTAGAAGGAGCACTCCTCATCAAATGCTTGTGTGATGGTGCTAATAAGCAATACCATTTTCTTTCTAACCTTTAAAAAATTTGAGGAAAAAATCTATTAAAGTGATTTTTGTCATACTATTTTTTCACTGATAATCCTAGACATGCATTTATCACTAAAATTAGGTGGAATATTCAAAAATCAAAGCATGAACTTGATAAAATGACAGTTTTGAAATTGCTTCTGGTCTTATTGTCACAGTTCAGTGATGGAGAGAATGCTATAATACCATAAGGTAATATATTCCAAGGTTTATATAGATTTGAGATTACATAATGACTAAAGTATACCTGAAAATATATTAAATTCTAGAGTTATCTTTTAAAAAACCACATTTAACAAAGTTTAATTGAAAGTTTGAACAAATTAAGAACTCTTTAAAAAACTGATCAACTTCTTTTAAGCCTACAATTTAGTCATATTAGTCACACTTTCCGAGAGGGTCAAGCAAAATCTCTCTGCAGTTCGTGTAACCACCCACAGCAGTATTAATAACCATAACATAAAACCAGAATTGCTTTTTATGGAAAGGCTCTGTGACACTGGTGTTATGAGATGATCTGCAGAAAACCAGTCACCCATAATTGTTGTATATTTCTGTGCTTCTTTCTGTGCAATCATCTCAGAGGTAAATTTCCATCCAAATATGAAATGTACTGCTTGTTTTTAAACCCAGTCCTAGACCTGCTGGATTTAATTCTGAAAGGTCTATCAGCAAAATATAAGGGTTTTAAACTTCACTTTGTGTGTGTAAATGAACATTTTTAAAACCCTTTGCAGTTTAAAATAAAATATATTAATGTGAGATACTTGTGGCTTGTTTGTTGTTTGGGGTTTTTCCCACTTGAATGATCTCACATGTAGATTACAAAGCCTATTTCAACTTCATTGAGGACATCAAAGATTAAAAAAAACCAACCACCAAACAAAAAACCACAAACAAAACACCTTAGAAAACAGGAAAAAAAATCAAGAGAAATAATGAAAGAAGTAAGTAAAATTTTAGTTTGTATCTTACTCTAGTTTAACAATTGCAAATGCCACTTGTCACTACTAAATTAATATTTTGAAAATGGCTTATTTTTGAAATTTCTTAGTCTAATAATCCTTTTTAGGTAGAATTTTTCAAAACTATGATTTCCTGAATCTTATAAATTTATGCTTGTTATATAAAAACCAAGATTTTATACTAGGTTAGACATTTTCAGCCTTAGATCATTCCAAATCTATTTTACTAGGCAGACATACTTCCTAGGGAACTTTTTTTTTGCACATTCAGGAATGTGTGATAAATATATATGGAGAGAAATTAAATAGAATTGTAAATCTTAGTAAATGAAAGAGAAAATATTATTCAGGTTCTGAGCATTATTAATTTTCTTGCTAATTATATTTATACTTTTAGGATTTTTAAAGGCATATTAACAGTTTAACATACAACACCAGACTTACTATAAGGAACCACCTAATGCACAAAAATGTGAGGTGAAACTGCTTTCAGCTCTGTTAGTGTTTTGATTTAGATTAGAATTGTGTTTTTGCAGCAAATCTGATTCTGTCTGCTGCCTGAGTTTGGTTCAATCATATAAAAGCTTATAGTGTGCAAAACTGATTGCTTTCTGATGAAACTGAGCCAGATGTACTCAAAGAATTAACCTGGTGCTAATGGGTTTTCATTCCGCAGGACTATATTTCAGCCAGTTGAAGAAAAATGCCTGAAACAGACAGTGTGGGCATCAGGTTATTGTCATGTGCTGTTTTGCTCTGTGGAACTGCTTTGCTTGTCCTTCAATATCTATTACTTACAGAGACAGCTCATGATCTATGTTATGATTTTACTTTCAGACTGAAGTTTTATATGTACAAGCATTCACAAAATACAGCAAAATAATGAATAGTAGGAACGGATAGTTTAAGAAATTGCATATTAAGAACTGGGTGATTTGGTAATGAAATAGGTACTCTTCCACTTGAAGCTTAGCAGAAGCTTTCAACTTGATGACATAAAATTTAGTGAATTTTATGACGGGATTTGATGGCCCCCATGAACATATTGTATTCATCTGTGCAATAAAGAGATTGCAAGAAACTTTGGTACTAACTGATGTGTTGAGGGGCAGAGCAAGTCAAAGGCTGAATAAGAATGGAAAGTGAGATTGTCTTTATCATCAAAGGCAAGCATCAATCTAGGAATATACCGAAAAACAAAACCTTTGGTTTTTCTTGCGCTTGTCTTTTTTCTTGTCTTTGAGTGAGCATGGACAATGTTGAAATTTCAGGAATCTGGGACCCAGATAACATGCATTTTGTCTTCTTTCTTTGTCTCAGACAGAAGAATCCATAGAGACTTAATATCACCAGTTAAAGTAAGACATATTTAGTGAAAGGAAATGTGGCAAAAAGGGTCAAGCGTTGACAAGAAGAATGAATGATGAATGGCTATAGGAAGTAAAAAATAAAGGAAGAAAAAAGTGTGGGTTTTTACATAGTTAGATTTTTTATAGGTATGTTAAACCTGTTTGACATTAACAGCTTCTCATGTAACTGCCAGAGAGGTGACAAGTCAAAGAAAAAAAATCAGTATCACTATTTAAACCCATATAAATATTAAAGTAAATACCTTTGGATGCTAGGTGGTTTCAGTATTTAAAATATATTTTCGTGTGCAATTGCTTACCATTTTACATTGCTGGCTGCAGCTGGTTCCAGATGGTTGCATTGCACCACCTACTCAACAATGTCCTCAGATTATATTTACAAATATTTGACCATTTGCTTGACATTTAGTAAGAAGCTTGCCTTGCTTGTCCACATTTCATAGAGCTTTTTTACCTTCAGACAAAATTGACATCAAGAGAAATTAATATTACCTTTTATTCATGGACAATCACTTTTCATTGAAGATATATTGCTCTTAATAGTACATGGAAGTATGTACAGCTTTTTAAAGCCCAAATTTATTTACCCACTATAGATTTAACTGTTAAGCATTCCATGTTTAAGTCTGGTTTCCCACAGGGAATTTGAAAGGCACTGTCTTTTGCAACAGGGAAATCTGCTGGACCGTAATTTCCACATTACCAAAACTGAACTCATATTTCAGCTTCAGTGGCTTTACTACTGTAAACAAGGCTGGTAAAGTCCAGTTATATGCTGAAAAATATAAGATATTTTTATTTTCTTTCAATCATCCTTTTCTGTGAAGTTGCAAGTAGAGGTGAGAATCACAGCCTAGTTCCTATAACACCGAGCCAGTGTTTCTGGCAAGATCCTGTGTAGATGAGAAATCCTATACACAGTGGATAGGAAAGAGTTAGCAACATGGTTTGCTATTACTCCAAAGAATAAAATAGTAAGAATTTTTTACTTTTGTGTTTTCTACATAGTAAGACAAAGGAGATTATTGCTAAATACATCATGAGAAGTAAATTTGGGTGATGAATTATGCAGTGCCTTTATGACTCTTCTGTACCTTATCTGAGCAGCTCTTTTAGAAATTAATACTTATCCAGCTCTTTTTTGTTAAGTACAACCTTTCTCAAGAGAGGTGACTCTGTTTACAATTCTAACTGCAGCTGAAAGGCATGGGGGAAATGTTAAAAAAGAAAGAAAGAAAAGCATTAATTATAAAGCAAATAAATAACTAAAGTACAGAAAGTTTCCACAATTCTATAATATTTCATAGAAGATAAAGTAAGTCTTCCTGTAATTTTTGCTAGTAAAGCTTTATGTGTATTTGACTGATTAGTAGAAATCAGCAAATAATATTCAATTTTATTTCTTTTAACCGTCAAGTGAATGATGCAGGGCCTAGCCTTATGTAGTCAAACAGAATTCTGTATTAGTGTTAATAAATCCAACTTGTAATATACACATACTTGTAAATTTATAACTTCATGGTTATGAAATGTTGAGTTTTCTGTGATGATAAGTTAGGCAAATTCATTGCTATATTTTGTCTGGCTTTCTGCCTTTTAATAAAAACATATAAGCATAGAAAGTAGTCAAGAAATTAATTAGACTCCCAGAGCTTAGGAACGGCCCTTTAAAGCATTTCCTTCATGTAGGCACTATGGAGAGGTGTGAGACGTGACAGCATGGGGCTCCTTCCCCAGTGGATCACAGTGCAAGTGTGAACTGGGGTAATGGAGGTTGAGACTCAAATCCAGCTTCTGCTTGAGGCACTTTTCACCTTCCCATGGAGTGTTTTAACTTTCAGGCCATCCTGCTGTCTGAGCTGTTAGAGATAACTGCAAAGATTCAAAACAGAACGTCTAGTCACCAGGGTTGCATCTAAGTTAATTACACCGACCAGCATAG
Organism: Dasyornis broadbenti; assembly: GCA_013397935.1. Classification (NCBI taxonomy): domain Eukaryota; kingdom Metazoa; phylum Chordata; class Aves; order Passeriformes; family Dasyornithidae; genus Dasyornis; species Dasyornis broadbenti. The sequence goes on along the minus strand of VZRN01003133.1, from coordinate 196,579 downwards.
TTAAGTACACTGTGGTTTTTTTCAGAGATGCATGGAAATTCCTAACGTGGCTTTGCAGAAGGAACCATGAATATACTCTAAACCTTTTTTTTTTTAAGATTTAACTTTCTTGGCGAATTAAGAGCAGCAGAAGGGTTTCTTTTTCTGCTCTTCTCTGTGGCTAACAAAAGAAATTACAGTGTTGTACTTGTTTGCTATTCTGCCCACTGATTTTTTTACATCTTTCAGATGGACCTTCCCTGTTAAATGCCACAGTCGAAAATGACTTGCAGTAAAACTTCCTTCTGAACAACATGGGCTTGAGGTGTTTCAGGCAGGAAGGATTCAAACGTGATTTACCACACCTCAATTTAGAAATTTTACTCAAAACCCTACAGGTCTGAAAGCATCACTTTTTCCTATTCTGTGATCTAAGAAGGAAAGGATTGACCAAACTGACCTTATTAATCAGATATTTCATGCCTCAACTCTCTGACACCCTGGGGCCGTTTATGATGTGTTTAGATGATTCAGTAGAGCACTGAGCACAGAGAAATATACCACCACATGTAGAAGTAGTAGTGTAGCTCTGTTGATGTTTCTACTTCTGACCAAGCTATTTCAATACACCACTCTTAAAGAAGAAAATTTTAAACATAATGTTATTCCTGTTTATATTGAGGTATCAAAGAAGAAGATTTTATCCATAATAACATAAGCAAATTTAAATTATTGACCTTCCTGTCTTTGAGGAGATCAGTTTCCAGGTAATAACAATTCAGAAAATAGTCCCTTAGTCCAGGTTTTCTTTAAAAACATGGAATGCTTACCCTGACAAATAATGTTCTCTGTAGAGGATGGCCTAAGACCGACTGGTTAACATACATACAGATACAGACTACTTCACAAGTATCTCTGGTACAAATATCCCATATTCCATTGTGTGTTCTTCTCTCCTTGCACTATTACTAAAATATCTTGAAATTATAGGTTCAGTTTCCATTACAGATGTTTTCAGTAAGCTCATTATTGTGGGTTGGTTGTTGCTGTTCTGATGGATACAGAGCTTGTTGGCTCTGGTACAGAACAAGGGGAGTGTTGTTAGCTGAAACCATTCTCCTGACTGTGATGTGTTGTTTCCAGGCAGAAACCCTGGTTAGGAGATTAATTTGAATTGTTTCATTATAATAGTACCTTTCACAAGGAATTAATTATATGCAAGTAGAGCAATGATGATATGTGACAGTCATGGCTGCTGCTATGCTGCTCCATTACATCTTGTTTACAGCAATGAATGTGAATTGCGTTTGTGCCAGTTTTTCTGTGAGACACGAAACTGGCTCCGGAAATGGCAACAGTGTACAGTTTTTTTTATACAATTTTGAATGTCCTGAAGTTTCAAAGTTTTCATGTGAGAAGAGAGCAGAAATTAAAGGTTTTTTTATTGATAGCTACAGGAAATCTCTGCTGAGCCAGGGTACACTGAGACAGCAGATAAGACACAGATGTTTACAGAATGTGACTTATCCTAAGGAAGACAAATGCACATCTTCTGAACTGGACATCTGGCTCAGATTTAAGAGACCTGGGTTCAGTTCTGACATGGATTTTCTTGAGCAAATTGTTTAATCTCTGTACTTTGGTACCTTCATCTGTTAAACAAGGTAGAACCATCTTTTTGCCTGATGCAACTAATAGCTATTTCGGACTGAGAGTGATCCTTGTTCTGTGTTTCTACAGCAATAGGCACAATAATACCCTGGTCCCTGTGGTTCTGCTGCAGTGCAAATGAGTGCTAATTTTAAAACCATGCAGAATACAGTGATAATTAAGTAGTATAATTTTATTTTATTTTATTTTATTATTTCATTTCATTTCATTTTACTTTATTTCATTTTATTTTATTTTATTTACATAAATAATTAGCAGAGTATACTGCACTTTAGAAGAGAGAAGTCTGTGTCCTGAGTAATTTATTAGAGGAGACAAAGGGAAAAAGACTAACCAAAAAGATGGAGATGGAATATGCAGTCTTTTATGCTGAAGCTGGTGAAGAATTGAAATTCAGAAGCTTTTAATGGTGCAATAATAATACCTGAAATTTGGAGCTGGCTAAAGCCCTAGGCTTGGATTTCTGCCCAATAGCATAAAGAGCCAGCTATGACACAGAAACAGAGGCAGGGAAGCTGTGTAGGAAAGAGTTGTGTATTGCACACTGTTATCACTGCTGGATAGACCATGGGCCTGCTGGCAGACTCAATTGAGAAACTGTTAAAAACAAACTAAAACCACAGCACTCGAGAGCAGGGAAACTGTTTGTCTTATAGGGTAAGCTTTGATGCAGAATTTATCAAAAGAGGTAGGAGGCTTGGAAGAACCCAGTGGAGTAATTTTCTTCTTTTCTGGCCTTTTTCTTTGGATTATTTTCCAAGAATCATTTCTAAAGTGCCACTAAAAATCATTTGGATTCAGTTTCAGAAGACTTCATTGAAATGAGGAAGTCAACACAGAGTAAGGAAATTTTCTTAAAAGCATATTCACTTAAAATTTTTATGGATTAAATTTCAGAAAGTCTAATCGTCATTTACCAAGAAATGAAAACATTGAGGGGAAAAAACAAAATTCTAAAACCTGCAGGACCACTTCTACAAGAAATAGAAATCAATGCTGAACCATTAGGAGTGGGGAAAGCACTATTGGCTGTATGAGAGCTTAAGATGGAATCTGAAGTGAAAAAAGAGCCTCTGCATTTGCACCTTTCCTGTGCTCTTAGAGCAGATCCAGGCAATGCAGACTAGTGGGATGCAGTAACCACCAGTAAAACCAAAGGGGAAAACTGAATTGTTGCAGTCATAAAAATGCAGAATATTTGTGATATGGTTTTGTCTCTGTAACTTTCCACCTTACAGCTTGAACACTGAAACCACAAATACTTCTTCAAGAAAATGTCTATATAGTACAAATCAAGGGTGGATCCACTTCGTTACATTTTACTTTGCCTTGTGTATTATTAGCTTCTAGCTTTTGTTTGGTAAGAAAGAACAATCAAGGTATTTAAAATATATTGATTTGCTTTTTCCTATCCTTTATACTTCTATTTAATTGCCCATGTATTGAGCAGAAGCAATACAAGAAGAAGATTTGTTTAACAGGAAGGGAGAAGGCACATGTTTCTTTCAGATATTTCTATACAAAAAGAAAGATTTCTTCAGTTATTGCAAAAGGAACAGGAGTGTAGGGCAGAAGGTTTGGGGTTGGTTTGTTTTAGAATTTGAATAAGTTTTTACTACTTTTAATTTTAAATATCTCAGCAACATGAGAACTCCATCTGTCAATTTGGAATCACAAAGAAAAAGGAAGCAAAATTAAAAAGGAAGCTTTAAAGTCAAAGCAGTACAAGGCATTACTGACTTTCTTTGTAACAGCTACAAAAGTTAAGATTTAAAGTTTGCTCAGGAAGTTTATGCTGATAGAAACCACTTTCACATATGGTAACTGAGAGAAGAGGAGGGCATGCATGATTTCAGTATAGTAAATCACTTAGGCCAGTATCTCTAAAAAGCTGTTTGTCTACACCAAATATTTGGAACATGTAAACAGTTACAGGGAGAAAATGTGTATAACCAATATATATGTAACATTATTTCTTGGGAGAACTTCTAGTCTCAGTCTGTATTTTAGCTAGCGCGGGTAACATGAGTGTATAGTTGGAGAGATATAATAACTAGTTTGATTTTAATGCTGGTCCCCTGCCCAAACATACCTTGTTATTCTGATAGTTAAACAGTATGCAGTATTTCATTAAAAAGTTTTCAGAGTACAGACTGACCCTGACCCATATTATTACTAATGCACAGTAAATCCCTCTCTTTATCTCTTTTGTAATTCTAATGAGAAATACTGTCAGTACTTACGAGACTTAAAAACCTCTCTAAAACCTTTGTGGTGCAAGTCTCAGTTTCTCTGCATGCCTATGTTTAGAGTGAAAAAGCCTGAGCAGGTTTTGAGGTGACAGATATAGCAAGTGCAGGTAGGTAATGCTGCCTGCCCATGGGGCTAAATGCAACCCTGGGAAATACATCTCAGCTGAGGATTTGGGCTCGGTTCACAATTCAGACAGTAATCGAGCATCTACTACTAACACTGCCTAGGTCTCCAGTTTCTTCAGGCAGAAATTGACTGAGTGCTTAAACACGGATTTAGCTGCCCTGTTGAGAAGATAATGTTCTTCTTCCAGCTGAGTTCTCTTGCTGTATGACTAGACAGATAGCTGCCCTATTCTGTTTAAATCCCTAAAGAAGTCTACAAAGCAGGTCACTGTGCTGGTCCTCACAGACAGCTGCATCTGACAGTGGGTGGTAGAAAACAGCAGAACAAAGCAACTTTTACAAATATTTCAGCACCAATTTTCCCCAGCAGACCCATCTTGTTCTGAAATAATTTGACTCCCATACACTGGGAGAAAGGCTTCAGTATCAGGATCGTGGGACACCAGAGACATATAAATTCATAACATTTGGCTTGAATTTACACTATCATATACTGATGAAAGTAGATTCCCACAAGGAAAGTAGATTTAGATGCAGATGTAAAACACAACCAGGCATGAGGTCTGGAGCTGAGTTCTCTCTTCCAGGAGAAATGGAAGTTGTCCTTGTCCACTTGCCTTCTTTCCCTGTGACTCTTAAATTCCCAGCTGCAATTTTCCTCAGATTCAATCAGAGAGATGAAGAGTCTTAAAATTTTTCCTGCACGTTACAGCCTTGTACTAAGGGCATTAGGACATGTAAGGTCAAATTTTCTCCTGGGTGAGAAAAGTCCGTGATTTAATTCTCCCTTAATATTTTTTTCAGTATAGCAGTGGAGTAAATATAGGAAGAGGTTTCATTTGGAGGCCATGAAAATGCTTAATTTCTGAGCTAGCTATACTTCAAACAAGTCCAGAGAAACTTTTAAAACTTTCAGGTTTAAAAGACCAAAAAAAAAAAAAAAAAGGGTGTNAAGGTTTTAAAAAAAAAAAAAAAAAAAAAAAAGGTGTGTTGCAAGGACAAGCAAAAGGCACTGTCCTTAATAAAATGCTTATTATACCTTCTGAGAGAAAGCACCTTACTGATCTGTCAGCAGAGCATAGCAACAAGGCATTTATTTCCTTTCTCTAAAGTGTCAGGGACAGAGAGCAGCTGTGAACATCAAAATCAGTGGAAGTACATGAGTTTAAAATTTATCTAAGACTTTGGCCCTTTATTAGAAGTGTTATTAAAGCTCTCTTATTTGCAGTTATCTTTCAGAAAATCTGGCAACTTGGGGTTAACATTCTGTCAAAAACTTATCATTTTCCTGCTACCACCATCCTCCTTTGCAGAAGCAGCCTGACTTGCTGTACAAATGTCATTAGTTCCACAGGGAGCTTCAGACCTTTGAATGTCGCAGAACAGTCTATTATTTAGTACTGCTATAAGATAATCTTTTCAACTGCTGTTTTCTAGTGAGAAATCTCAAAGATGAACCTATAAAGAACAGATGCCAGTTTTGAGTCACTCAGGAATTCTGTCAGTTAAGTGACTTTTACCTTTATCCACTGGGACTTTGATTTTCAGACACAGATATCAAGCTAAAAAAACCCATGCTATCACTGACAAGTTTCACAAAGGTTCATTTCTTTTTTCTTTTCTTCCAAATTTTACAATTCTAAAAACACCCTGTACCTTCATGTGTCTATCATTTCTGGGACTAGTGTTACCAAGAACAGTTATAAATACATTCTTAACACAGAGCTGTAAATAATGAAAAATGCAAGCTGAAACAGAAGGATTTCAAAGTGTAGTCATATTTCCTTTTCTCTTTAAATAATGCCATTTATGTGCAGGAAATTTAAGGTTAATTTTGTCTGCAGCAAATGTTCTTTTTGTAAGATGTGTTATAATAACTTGCTGAGTTGAAGTTGCCTTTTTCAGAAAAGAAACACTGGACGTATCCATACATGTGCCGTTTTTCTCAGACAAGCTCTCCAAAAGGCTCATCAAAGCAAGAAATAGTGAATAATATTACTAAGGCATTGTTTGTAAGGTTCTCTGAGGTGTAACTGGTTTGGGTGCAAAAGAAGCGAGAAGCAGTGTGGAACATGACAGCTCAGACATCTTTTCCTAATGCTGGGCTGAACAAGGAATATTGTCCAGAATAAACCAAAATGTTACTGTTTACATGAGAGTTTAGAGTAGGTTAATGTGCAGTTGTCTCAGCACTCCAGCTGCCACAGTTCAGTGTTGCTGCTGCCCCAGCTGTGTCCAGTGTTTTCAGTAGAGTCAGGGAGGCAGCAGGGAAACCCAGAGCAGAAGCAGACCATGCATTGTGTCCTCATCACTTCTCAGATCAGTGTGACTTCTCATAGCAATATGGATATTTACAGGAGCTAGCCATCAAAAAGTACCATACATATAACCTCTATTGAGAGTCAGGAAATATTTTTTCTTCAATGATTTTTTTGTTTTTTTTTTTAATTTCAAAAGTGAGTTTTAATAAATTTTCAAGCAAACAAAGTACAAGAGAATGCTACATGTTGTTGTGATCAGTGTTTTCAATAGGGTGCAGTCTCTCTCAATATAACTTGCATTTATTTTGAGAATCTTAATTTTGTCATAAAGGATGTTACAATGCTTATTTAAGAGACTATATCCTACACAGAAAAATCATATACAGAAAATTATAATTTCAAATTGTCAGGCCAAATTATCTTCTGTAATATTGGTTTTGTTATTTTTTATCTCTGTACATCTTGTTATTATAAGTGGAAAAGCATCTCAGTTCAAAATCTTTATTGCATTTGGGAAAAATAGAAGTCAGTGCTTAATGTAGTTCATCAATCAAAAATCTTACTAGCAATATATTCTCTTTTAAATCTAAATAGTGACAAGTCTTGCTACTGCTTTAAAAATAGAATAAAAAGATTACACTAATAGATCAATAATCTAATAATGAAAGCCAAAAATCAATGTACACAGATTTATTTTTATTATTTTTCTTAAGGAAATGAAGACAATTATGGAAACTATTCTAGTCAAATACAGAAACTGTTGATTTTGTTTGTTTGAGTATGGTAAAATAATTTTTTCCAGATTAATTTCTGTAGTATATTTCTAGGAAAAAGAAATACCTGCACATTTGTATTGGTTTTGATTGGCCCAGTTTTTGCTAGTGGGGGTGGGGCCCAAAGATGGCTCCTGTGTGAAGTTTCTCGAAGCTTTCACCATGTCCAGCAGAGCCAATCTTTGATGTCTCTCAAGATGATGGACATGCTGCTGGCCAAGGCTGGACCAATTAGAGATGTTGGTTACATCTCTGTGATCACATCTTTATGAAGAAATCAAAACAATGGGGGCACACACTTCTTTTTAGCCAGAGGAGGAGAAGGAGGTGAGAATATGTGAGGGAAACAACATGGAGACACCAAGGTCAGTGGAGAAGGAGGGAGAGTGGGTGGTCCAGGCACCGGAACCAAGATTCCTCTGCAGGCCGTGGTGATGACCATGATGAAGCAGGTTGTGCCCCTGCAGCCCATGGGGCCCATGGGGGATGCTGAGATCCACTCGCAGCCCATGGGGAGGTGCCCCACTCTGGAGTGGGTGGATGCCTGGAGGAGGCTGTAGTCCAGCAGCAGTCCCAGTGGAGAGAGAGGCCTTGCTCCTGAGATCAAACTGAGAGCCCCACACTGGAGTGGGTGGATGCCTGAGAGAGAGAGAGACTGTGGTCTAGCAGGAGTTCCAGCAAAGAGAAAAGGCCTTGCTCCTGAGACAGAAATGGTCTGGCCTCAGAGGTCTGTGCTCCGTGGACGAGGGACCCCATGCCACAGCAGTTTTGGGAGGAATGTCTGCCCGTGGGGGGAGCTGACATTGTGGCAGGTTCGGGCGGGCTTCTGCTTGTGAGATAGGGACCCATGGCTACAGAGGAAAAGACTCCTCTCCCTCAGCAGAAGAAGATGGTCTTAGTGATGAACTGACCTAACTTGCTCCCACCCCACCCCATGTCTTATCCCCCTGTGCTGCTGCTGGGAAGGAGGGAGGGGGTTGAGCGGAGAAATGGTGTCTTTGAAGGTTTTATTTTACTTCTCATTTACTCCTCTGACTCTTTTAGCAATAAATCATTTTGCAACTTTAAGTTCAGCCCATTTTGCCCTGAGTGTGTCTTCTCCCGGTTCCCTATCTCAACTCATGAGCTCTGGGTGAGTTAATTATTTTTCTCTCCTCTGCCGAAGTGTGGCAGGGAAGAGTAACTGAGCAGATGTTTAAGGTGCCTGGCATTTGGCCAGGGTCAAACCACAACATTTTACTTTGAGATCTCAATGGCATTCTGCTGGATTTCAAAGTAACTTTTCTGATGTTATGTTGAATATGTCAAATGAACAAATATTAAACCACCACACTATAATTTGACAAAACTAGAAAGCTCACTTCAAGTAAATTTATTTTCATACAAAGATAGACTTCTTCACTTGAGCTACCAGGACATATATAAATGTCTGCCTCTCCACTTTGTAAATCACTGGGTTTCTACTTTGTATAATGGCAATCAAAAAAAAAATGCCATCTGAAATGCAAAACTATATTTAATCTAATTTTGTGATACATTTTTCCTGCTTAGCCAAAATACATTTATTGGAGTCAGCAGTTTCCACAAGGGACACACTTGCAAAAATATGTGAAGTTTGAATAAGCCCCTTTACATCTAGGCTCTGGTAGTTTTGATGTTTCCACTGAGCAGTGCAAACAGGGACTGAATTGTGCCATCAGACCAGATTCTCTAGTATGTCTACAGTGTCCTGGAAAGGTATAGATTGCTTTATGGTGAAAAAAAAAAACAAACTCCAAAACCAAAGAAACAACAACAACAACAACAATAAAAAAAAAAACCCAAACAAAACCAAAACAAAAACAAACAAACAAAAAAACCCCCAACCAACCAAACAAAAACCCCCCCAAAAAACAGGAAGAGGGAATTATCTTCCTTATGGCTACCAAAACAAAGTTGTAACCACTTTTCTGGGCATTTCTCATTACACTCTTATACCCAGATACATTTCATATGTCCAAATGAAGACTAAGTTTCATTAGAGGCAATAGATCGTGCTTAACTGCTTGAAAAATCAGAAAAACTAAGAGCTAATGTGTGACAGTTCACAGCCTTGTCTTCTTAATATGAACTATTGCGGTGCTTTCTGCAGGCTTGAAACACTGCTTGCATTTTATTCAGCATGAAACAACAATCAGTCAATTTGAACAACAGTGAAAACCCTGTGAAAAATGTTGTTACTCATAAAGTGTCAGTTTGATTTCAAATTGATGCTATATTATTTTAAAGAGCTCAATAACTATCTGTTTCATATGATCTTGATTGTGTTTTGTTTCGTTCTGTTTTGTTTTTTCCAGGCGTGAGCCATTGTCAGCTTTATTCACTTTCGAGACTCACTAAACAGACAGTTTTTATTGAGTGATAGGATAACAGGGAAGACAACCTCAAACATGCAACTTAATTTCTGTCTTTTTAGATTTACTAATGAGTACGTTTTGCCATTTCATACTCTCGTAATTGTAGAGCTGCTGGAGACCATATTTGCTTCTGCATTGATTGCTTTGTGTGTCACATTTTTCATTATCCTTCATTATTCCTTTGTAACCTCTTATTTGTACTCCCTTGTTTGTAATTTAGCATTTTTAAAGGCTCCACTTTGATTTTCTCAGAGTCATCAGGAGATAATATGTTCAGTTGCTATTCTCATATTTTTAAAAATGTCTAAATTCCTAAATTATTCTGCCTCAGATTATTCTTCACAGCTGTCTGTAGAACTAATTATCTAATAAAAAAAGAGACTTAGTTCATCAAAGACTGGTTCTGTTTGAGTTTTATGATTAAGTTCATCCATCTATGTATTTTTGAAATTCTGAGGTATACAAAAATTGTTACGTTATAAAGAATAAATATATTTTACAAATAAGATGAATCTTGAAAAAACTTTAGTATTTCCTAAATCCTTATAAATATATAAAGAAAATTTATCTGTCACAGTTGTCCTTCATTTTGCTAAATGTTCTATTTGGAATGAGCTAGGGAGGTTTATCTTATAAAGTATTCTGTTTGTTTTGTTTGATTTGTAATAGATTTGCTGTAATTTACTGTTGCATGTGGGGCCAGGGGGAGGTAGGTGATGTGCTCCAAATACAAAAAAAGAAACTTATTCTCCAAAGAAAGAATAGCAAAATCATTTGAATAAATCAAAACGCTTGTGTCTAATACTCTTGAGAGAGGGGCTTCATGCTTCAATCTTGTCTTGTCTTCTTGGATGCAGAAATTTTCCAAAAATCATTGCCTTCCACTTTAAAAGTTTTCTTTCCCAAGAGAAATATTTTGTAATGAGCATTTGGCAATGGTTTTAAAGATAACTTTATTTTCCAATCTTAACCTCCCCTGGTGCAACTTGATCCCATTTCCCCTCATCCTATCCACTTGCTGTTTGAGAAAAGTATAACAGTTCCTCTAGAACTCTGGCGTGAGCAAATCCGGTCATCTTCTGATCTCTTTCTTACAGATGCCGTTTTTCACTGTTTGACAGTATGGTCCATCCTTCATGGTGGTAATTCAGGCAAAGCTATTTAGACATCAGTGGGCATGTTGGCACAGTCACAAAATGGTATAAAAGGAAAACTTTCAAACTTTAAACAGAAAAGTAAATCAAGGTGTCAATAAAGAGATGACAAAATAAAAATTATGAGGTACCAGCACATGGAATATTGATTAAAGATTGGTGTGTTTCAAGACAGCCACGGCAGTAATGAAAAGGTCAAGGGAAAGGCAATTAAAATGATTACAAATATCTCACTTTCAAAGGGATGCCAGCCTACAAGACTGTGATGCTTGTAATACTCTCAGGCTTGCTTGGGGCTAGAGATCACAGAAATTAATCTGTAAAAGAACAGATGAATGACTGGCAACTAGCTAGCATTAATTTTCATAACATCACAAGCAATCTTCAGTCAGGAGCTGATCCAGTTTCATTCCTCTTATATAAGACCCCTGAGCCTGGAGTTTCATGTCCCCAGAGCAACCGTAGACATCTGTACATCCACTTGTAGAAAAAAATGTGTTTCAGATGTCTGCACTTGGAAATTTTCAATTCTAACGAAAAGGGTTATTATTTTTATTAACAAAGAGCACTAAGATATCACAGAGATTAAATTATACAAGTAAGAATTTATTCTGTCCAAACAAGCAGAGTTACATGTGGGAAATATTCATAAATCAGTATTGATTACTCTTCTGCTTCTGACTAATTAGATATACACACTTTCAGTTAAAATGTCATGAGTGTAACAGATACAAGTGCCCTGCAGGAGTTCAGGAATTTACTTTATTATGTTGCCTGCCCAATGAAAATGTCTTTTGGAGAACCAAACTCCACTGCCTCAGGTGGTAAAGCAACATTATCATACTCCGTTTTGTAGCACTATGCAGACCATTATTCAAATGGAATTATTGAATGGAGAAAAGCTATCATCATTAAACACTGAAATACTACTGAGGTTCCCAGGTGTGAAAAGGAGAATGGGAGAAAAAGAAAAAGCAGAGAACTTTTACTCATGGTAAGCTGTGCCTGACTCAGCATGCTTTTGAAGGGTTTCTTTGATTAGGGAGGGAAGTTGATTTAAGATATGTAGCTGATTGAAACATTTCTCTTTCTATTTGTTGTGAGCTAAGTTTTTGGTGTTTTAGTGTCTTTATTGTCCCATCTGTGATTTGTTTACTCATTTCATTGATTCTGACTGCTTTAGACTAGTCTTTCTAGTTACCATTTGAACTTGAATGTTTCCTTGGAAAAAATATGTATGTAATGATTTATTTGAAGCATAAATTTTAGAATCCCATAAGGATGTGGGTTAGTTTGTTTTGGGTTTTTTTTTTTTGTTTAATTTTTTGTTAGTTTGTTTATTATGTTTTTTGTTTGTTTGTTTTAGTTTTTTTGTTGTGTTTTGGTTTTGTTGTTGTGGGTTTGGTGTTTCATTTTGGTTTTTTGGTGGGTTCTTTTGTTTGTTTTGTTTGGGGGGTTTTGTTTGTTTGTTTTTGATAGGGATAAGAAACTTCTAAAGAAAAGGAAAAGGAAATGTATCACAGTTACCAAAAAGGGGAAAATATCAGGTTAGAAGGAAGATAGAGGTCCAACTACCAAGGCATAGGACTGGGAAAGAAAGACAGGGAATAAAAAGTGACTGTTCTGATGGTAGCTAACAGAAGTAACTCTCGTAGACAAAGCTGAGGAAGTTACAAAACATCATGCAGTTTGAAACTCATTTGTAGTAAAGTGATTACCTTTCATTTAAGGAGCCAAATATTCTAAATTTAGATTGTGTTTTGACCATTTTTAAATGCCAGATGACCACCAAAGCTGCTCTATTGCTTCCTTCATCAACTGGATAGGAGGAAGAAAATATAATGAAAGACAAGTACATTGAGATAAAGGCAGAGAGAGATCACTCAGCAGTTACAGTCATGGGCAAAACAGACTCAGCTTGGGGAAATTAATTTATTACTGATCAAACCACAGCTGGATAATGAGAAGTAAAGCAAATGTTAAAAACACCTTCACCCCATCTCGCCCTCCTTCCCAGTCTTAACTTTATTCCCAATTCTCTGCCTCCTCCGCCCAAGCGGCACAGGAAAACAGGGAATGAGTATTATGGTCACATGTTGTCTCTGATGCTCCTTCCTTCACAGGGAGAGAAATCCTCACACCCTTCCCCTGCTGGGCCCCTCCTGCAGGAGACTGTCTTCCATGAACTTCTCCAGTATGACTCTTTCCCATGAGCTGCAGTTCTTCTCAAACTGTTTCAGCACGGGTCCCTTCCATGGGATGCTGCCCTTCAGGAATTAACCTCTCCAGCCCGGTGTTGTGACCCACCTCTGAGGCATGGCAACCAGGTTCATTGTTAAAGGACCCCTGAAGGTGGATTAAAGCAAAATGCTGCTAAATAACCAATATAACAATGAATATTGTTAGATCAATTGCTATTCAGTGCTATTTGATGGATTCTAAAAATAATTCAACAGAGTGTTTACAGGAACAAAGACAGGTTACTGTTTTTGTGTTCCAAATGAGATAATTAATCTAGATTATCTACTTTTTATATCAAAGCAAGAGTAAAAGCAAATTATTGGTTTTAAGCATGAAAAAACCAGTTACTGGAGGACATACAGGAAAAGTCTTGGACCATCTTCATAGTTACCCAGCTAGAGTGATTTGCCTGTGTGGCGTCATGGCAAAAATATCTGACATTATGTACGGATTTAGTGATGCAAAATCATGAAGTCAGAGCTGCCTGCTGCCTTTGAGTGTCAGATAACATGAGGCCAAAGTTAGCAAGCACAAATAGGAATACATCACACAATTTTGATAAAAATTGACTTCAATAAATGAAACACTTTATCAACTGGTGAAGTAAAGCTCACCCACTCCTTGCCTCCCATTTTTGAGGTTATTGTGAAATTGTGTCTCTTTGAATACACAATTTATTTCAGGTGCAGTTTTTAGGCCACATACAGGAATTACTGGGTGAATTTTAAGCATTGTGACAGAATCAGTCACACAGACAGACATATGTTCAATAACTTTTCATACGACCAGTTCACTGAAAATACTTTCTTCACTGTTGTGAAACAATATTTCAATTTAACATGAGGTGCTTAAAATGTTCATTTAAAACTATTTGATGCAAATGCAGCAGTTTTCACAAAGTCTGAAGCCTAACGAAAGCCAACAACTGTCTCTGAGATTACATTTTCCTAATCTCTTGTGAAAAGCATCCTTCAGACAAGTAATTCAGAATTATACTGCTTCATAATTCTAAACTATGTAAACTACCACAAGTAGGTAACAACTAGAGGTTAGCAACTGGGAGACAGGATGCAACTTTTCTTTGTACTTTTTGTTTATTTATATCACAGCATTACATACCATTGCTTAAAGCATAAAAGATAAAGATAATGCTTCTTTCTTCATCTTCACCTTTGATAATATCTGTTTTAAAGATGTAATGCCACTGCTTATAATCTCTGTAAACCAAATCTGTATTTGTATAGGGAAAATGTGTAAGGTTTTTCTTAGTTCTAACTCAGTTTAAAGGATTTGATAGGTCACAAGTCATATTGCCACCTCCAAAATCATGTTTCTGGTCACTGTGTGTTATCTCGATCACTGAATAAACCAGGTTACTTATATACATAGATATTCAGTCATAATTTATTATTTATTCTCCTAATTAATTTTCTTTTCAGTAGAGTATCCTTAGAGAAGTTCTATACTTCATAATTTTATGCATATATACTGAAAAAAACAGCTGAATGTTATTTTTAGGTTACTTTCAGATGTTGTCACTGGAAGTTTTTAAATCTTTTGGAAAAAAAAAGAGCTATTATTTTTATTCTTTCTTGTGTATTTTATTTAGCTACTCTTACATTATAGGAGAAGCATTCAATATTTCATATTACAAACTCTTGAGAAAACATACTTTGAATTTTTTAAGGGATTGAACATTATCAACAACCTGAAGTTGTTTTTATTTTACTTTGGAATAGTTAGTCCAGTTAAGCAATTTTTAATAACATTGTTTGACTTCATTAGAAAGAAATTCCTAATCATTTAGGAAGAAAAAAAGTTTTTTCCTATCTTCTCTCTTTCATTTATGACCACTGAATCATCTCTTGGAATTTTGAAAATTATAGTTTTTCATCAACTAATATTTTTCAGAACAATTACATTTCATATTTTAGTAGATATCGTCTCTCTGGAATCCTGCCACAATGAGAATTATATGCACCATCAAGAAGAATAATACTTTTTTTTCTCAATAAAACCATCAATTTTAAAATCCTGTTTGATTTTCTCTGTACATAAATTTTAATATATGAGAATAACAGTTAACAGTTAACAATATTGACTGATTTTTTTTTTTAGTTTTTTGTTTTCCTGAGAATCCATATACCATTAAAATACAGTATTGATTTCTGCCCAAAGCAAAATCAAGCAAATTGATTTCACAAGCCACAAAATCTATCATGATGTTAATATATTACTAATTGAAGAAGTGCTTAAATAAGTGAACCTCACAGTAAACACAAGAGCTCAATATACTTAAAACCCAAGGGTCTGGCAAAAGAAATTGCACCAGTAAATTCAGTTTTAATACAGGGACTGCATTATCCATATATGAGCTAGGTCACTGTAAAGAAAACAATATTGTCTCAATGTCATAAATGTTCTCCCTTGAAGTGAGTGTAAATATGTGGAGGGTGACATTTCTAAGCTTTGACCAGAAACCACTGGAAACTTAACAGTGACAGTGAATATAAAATCCTAACAGTTTCTCAGATTATGTGTAGAGAACCTTTCTCTCCCCTCCTCTCAAAGATGAGCTGTGTAACTCATCTTTGCCACCCAGTCATGGTAATGAACACTAAATAACATTTGATATGGAACGACAGCCTTACAGATTATTTTTCCTCATTCTAATCCAATATGTTCCGTTGAAAATTTCTTCTGAAGATCCTTACTTTTTCTGTTCTGCCACATGCCAATATTTTAACTTATCTAATGCTTAAAATAATTGACAAGGTGTGAGAACCTGAGTAGGCTCACACAGCTGTTCTAACATAATAATGGGTAAACTAACATGTAAAGTCTGTGATGCAGGAGGAGTAATTTGTGTGTCTTTCCTGGACCCCTTGCCTGCATGCTAATTCTATCTCTTGGGCAAAAAATCAGAAAGTTTGTTTTTAAAGATCCTGTAACCTTCGTTGTTGCCTTGAGTAGCGGTGAAGAAGTTGACAGATTGCCGGTTCCTATTTGTAGTTAGCAAAACTCCTTTTATATCTCATTCTCTGCCAGAAGAGAAAAGGAAGCTACTCAGTCAAGAAGATATAGTACAGTATTCAGGAAAGCAGAAAAAGAAGTGGGAGACAAAGGGAACTGATTGCTGGAGCTCGTTACTCCCAAGGAATTGAGTACAGGCAGAAGTAAGTTCGAGCTCAGAATAGTCAGGGCATATGAAGGAGAATCACAAAAAGCACTGCTTATATTGATAAAAACCCCTCTGCAATTCATGTCAATTTCTCTTGCTGCAAAAGTGAATCTATTTTTGTCTTCTAAATACTGTGTGATTTTTAAAATCAAACTCTCATTTAAATTTTTTAATTTCTTTCTCTTTTTTTCCATGAATTTTTTAAAAAATAAGTCTGGTAGCATCATTTTCACGTCTTCCTGACTTTTTGCATTTATTTCCTTTTTGTGCCATATAACATGTCAAATATTTTCTTTAATTTCAGAAGCATTAGCCACTGTCAAAAATACAGTTCTTCACTAGATTCTTTGTCACAGAAATAAAATAGGGAACTTCAGTCCTCGTTTAATAAAACCTCAGCTTCTATTCAGGATGAAAATCAGCAAAGAACAGTTTTCACATCCTAAGGAATCTTAGACAGATGTAAATAGGTCCCCTCTAAATTTAGAAGGTGACATAAAATTTATTTGTAGACTAAAGAGACCAGAAGAGACACCAGCAAAGTGAGGTTAAAGGAATTTATGCACTTCTGATGCCACTTGTATTAGAAAAAAATTCTTTACCAAAAGGATTGTCAAGCATTGGAACAGGCTTCCCAATAAAGTGGCTGAGTCACCATCCCTGGACATATTTAAAAGACATGGAGATGGGGCACTTAGGAATATGGTTTAGTGCTGGACTTCCAGTGCTGGATTTAAAGTTGGATGCATTGATTTTAAATGTCTTTTCTAACCTATTCCCTGTCTCCTTGTGGGCACTGGTTGCTTCACTGAGACCTTGTCAATTAAAAGATCTTCATTGAGCTAGCCAATTAAAAGGCATAAGATTTCTCTAACTGGCTCCTCTAACTGGCTCTAACTCACTACATGATACCAGTTTTTGCCTCTTCAGCTCTCACTTTATTTAATCACCTCAGTTCTTGAGTTTAAGATACGTGTTATCACTATGACTGAATGTCATTAAATGTATGTAATTTCAACAGAAAAGAAGCTAAGTCTGAAACATTGTAGATTAATACTGTTATCAATATAATTAGTGCTATAATCTGTCATATACAGACAGATATTATTTTTCTTTTATTTGTATGCTAATATATAGACGCTTATAATATCAAAGTAATATGAAATAGTATTTTAAACAATTGAGCTATTTATATTAAAATGGAGAAAATTCAGAAAACATACGAAAATATTTCAAACATATAAAAGGATTTTTAAGGAGGGAATATCTGTTCAATGAAACTGTGAAAGGCAGAACAAACACTAAGCTGCTTAAATTGCATTAAATAAGATTTAGTTTAGCTATCAGAGAACCTTTCAGTAATTGTAAGATTAGGGAAGCAATGGCGTTTCCTGGGGAAGTGGTGAAATCTTGCATGGGTCTTCATAAATTCCATCCAGGGCATCTGTTCAAAATCACATAGATATTGTTCATTCCTAGAGGCACACCTTGCCCTAGTGACCTCCTGAAGTCCCTTCTAGTTCCTTATTTGGGGGAGTGCAGAAGAGAGGGGAGGAGAGCTACAGGAGTGGCTTCTTTGAGACGCTTTCCTCGCGTGCAATAGAACCAATGCCAGCTGGATCCAAGACAGACTCACCGCAAGGCCAAGCACATCAGTGATGATGGCAGCACCTCAGGGATAACTTATTTTAAAAAAGATAAAAATGTTCCAAAACAGCATTGTGAAGAGAGGAGTGAGAAACCTCCCTGCAGACACTAAGGCTAGTGAAGAAGGAGGGCAGGAGGTGCTCCAGGCATCAGAGTGGATATTGCCCTTCAGCCTGTGGTGAAGACAGACCATAGTGAGGCAGCTGTGCCCCTGCAGCCCCATGGAGGTCTACAGTGGACCTGCAGCCTGTGTAGGACCCCAGCTGGAGCTGATGGAGGCCCAAAGGAAGCTGTGACCCCATGGGAAGCCTGTACTGAAGTGGGTTCTTGGCAGGACCTGTGGGGGACCCATGCTGGAGCAGTTCATTCCTGAAGGACTGCACCCCATAGAAGGAACCCATACCTCCAGCCCATGGGAAGGTTAAATGTTGGAGAAATTTACAGAGGAACACCTGTGAAGGTTATTTTCTCTCTTTTTTTTTCTCTTCAGTTGTGACTAAGGCTATTCTTTTCGATTGCTTTACTTTATGATTGATATTATCTAAAAATCTACCTAAAAGATATCTTCTTCAGCATTTCTTAGCTGTTGTTTGATCTAGTTGTTTGTTTCGTAAAGTTGTTTTCCATGTCTGATCCAGAATTCAAATGGAAGTTAAAGACTAAAGATGACTTTTAACCAGCTGTTAGCTAAACTGCTACCCTTCAACAGTTGATGTTTTGTTTTGCTCAATAATTAACTTCTATTTAGATCTCTTTATTGGTTTTAATAGTTATAATTTTACTGTGAAGTATACAGTTCACTTCAGAACAATTGGCATATTACACTTTCGGTCATAATTTTCACAATATTTTGCGAAATCTTTTGATTTTTCATCCGAGGTATGAGTTTCAAAATCTCAGACGAGCTTATACTTTTAGACAATATTTCCACTTATTCCACACTTATATAAAACAAATAGGAAGAGGCAGGGTGTTATCTGAGGATTTAGAAGGACCTGTAATAAGCTCTATATAAAGGAGCAAATCGAAGAAAGCCTTTCCTCAAACATCTGTCAGGCTGAAAGACATCAAGTCATGGCAAAGTGCAAGAAAATTTTCTGCAAAAGAGTTACAGAAGTGTGTTTTCCTATGAAAACTGTACACAATTTACTACATCTTCAGCATTTTTCAGCTACTACAGGATAAATAAAATCTACTTGACGTACCATGGGGCAGAGTAATTTGGGGGTGGGGAAGAGAATTGGAAACTTGGAGGCTTTGTCAGTTTGATGTAACCCCCAAAACTGGCTGAATAATACTGCTCATCTTTATTCATATTCAAATATGCTCAGAGTGATGAATTAGTCATCACATAAAACAATCAAAATCCCAATTTTTCACTTCCATGGCACCAACACAAATGTCAGGGCTGCTTAGTTAGCCATGAGGAATAAACATTTATGAATGAAATCTGTTGGCTAGAAACAAGGCATTGTGGACATTCCCTGTGAATGAACTGAATTGCATCCAAGGAATATATAGCGCTTTTGGCATGAGTTTCTGTTTCCAGCAGAAACAACCCTGCAATGCTCTTAGTAACATTGTTAACTAATTGCTTAGTTTTCTAATTATCAATATTAGCTAATTGCTTTGGCCTGCTGCCAATAGTAGCTGTTTTTATCATTCTTCACAGTCTTGTGAATTGAGTTGTACTCTTGCAAAAACTGCCTGCTGTATCAAAATCCCATAAGAAAAGCAATGCAATGGTTCCTTTATCCTGCTCAGATTCACTTCAGCAACAAATATATTTTGTCTGTGTGCTTATAACAGCATAAGGATGTATATCTATAAATTTTTTTCAAAGCTTTACAGATGGAAATATTTTGTTACTTTCAGTTGAAGCCCATGTCAAAAATTGCTTGTCTCTACTTTTTTGCATTGACTATATGCCTCTTCTAGACCAGTCAAACAGTAAATATCTGAACAAAACTAATCAATTCTCATATCTCCAGTGTGCTGCATTGCTGGAGGAATTCCAAATACATCTGAGTTTCAAAACAGGAATTTCTTCCAACTTTGTAAGGAAGATAATTTTCATATCTTAGTGTAATTGCTTGCACAATTAAATAGTTGAATACATCTCTTCTTGTTTTATTGTCAGAGAAAGTAGCCAATTAGCCTAAAGAATCCAAAGCATTCTATTAATCTTCTATAGTAGATTTAGTGTATTTTAATATTAAATTTGATGCAAATAATTTTAGAAAGCTTAATGTTGTTTAATTTAGAAATTATTTTCTACTATTTTGAGATTTTGAGGGACAGCCTGAGTCTGATCGTTTCTTTGCTGTATGTTGGTTAAGTCTTTTTGTCATCTTTTCCTATATGGATAAGCTTGGCTGTGTAAACCCTATCATGGACAAATTGTAACAAAGATTAGCATTAAAAGCTTTATGACATATCTGCTTAAGCCATTTTGTATTTTCCTCACATGTGATTCTCTCGTATACATTTCTTTTACTTATGTTCTCTGCAACTGTTTTTACTTAGATTTCTTTTAAGCTGATCTTCTTTTTTCCTCAGTGTTCTTTCACTCTCCATATAGTCATTATTTTTAATATTGCTGGATAAATATCAGCAAAGTATACATACAAATAAATCAGAGAGTTGCTTACTGTCATGAAGTACTGTTGATCCCAATGACATACTGGAAATACTAGTCTGGAAAATTCTTCAATGACAGAAATTGATAGTTTTCTCAATTTTTATTTAATAAATGATTTTATGAGTGCTGGCCACTTAGTGTTCTCATTATGCATATATACAAAATATATGTATCATTTATATATATTTATATATTTGAATAAATATATAAAGTGACAATGACAAATATAGAAAATTTTTCCCACTTTTCTGGTTTTCTTGCAATACCTGAACTAGAGCTGTGGTGAACTTCTGCATTGCATCTTCAGTGAAGGTTTGAAATGTTCAGATGGTGGGATTTTTCCTTTCCAGGCTTTCCTCTGAGCATTTAAAGTAGGATTCATTTCACATAGTATTAGATGTTTAATATACAGATGTGTACTTCCAAGTGAATCTGTCTGAATTCACTTGCAGTCAAAGAGGCAATTAAGTTGTCTTAGTTAATGTTTTCTCTTATCTGCTGTAAGCATCCTCAATAAGGTAAGACAAAATATGCTCTACAAGTGTTCATCTCTCTAAACTGTCTAGAGACAGACCTCTGATTCAATAATTAGCAAATCCTTTCTCTAAGTTCCCTTTTTGGTCTTTCTAAGCATGTAAATTCTTACGTAAAAAGACAAACACCCTGAAAGAGAGCTGCACATGCATTTTTTATCATCTGTAAAGATGATCCAAATTCTATTAATGATTCAAGTTCTTGTACTTGGCTATTATCAATTCTTTAAATATTTTGTTCAAATGTAAATGATTGTGATTTTTTAGAGAGCTCACAGAAACAAAGCCTGGATTTAAACAGGTAGGTAATAAAACGCTGCTCCACACAGGGACATGGAAATCTAGGGAAAAATAAACTAAGCATTAAACACTGCTAAATGAACTATTTTTTTTTTCCCCATGCACAGATACCAACTAGTTGATGCAACCACATTTTATTTAAAGTGAAAAACCAGAAAATTTGACCAAATAGATGTAGCAGTCAGTACCAAACACATCCCTCGCTACTCTCTGCAGTCATGAAGTAACTGTTGGTAAACTGCTGCCTCCTCACCTTGCAGTGATACCCCCCCTCAGCCAGGGACTGTACAGTCTTTCAAGGCCACCAAGCCTGATCTGGACTGACAGCACTGCTGAGACTGGAGCTGCTTCCCGTCGTTTGCCTCTCTCTTCTCTCTGCATCACACCTCCCATGACCTGAGCCTTGTCCCAGTCTGGGCTCTCCTCTAGCTCCTCAGCACTTGCTGCATTCCCACCAGCAGCTGTATTTAACTGCTGCAATATTCCCAACTATCTTTCTTGTGCTTTTTCTCAGATTAAAATAAATTAATTATTTATGACTAGCAGTTTCTTGGAAATAGGAAAATATTAGCAGGTTTGACTGCCTTGTAGCTCAAAAGAAACTAAATGCCAATACCTCTTCAGAGCTCAAGATGCCCTCTAAAAAATCTCTGATCTGTTTTCTTTCTGCTCCAGACTCTCATTTCTTTGTTCCTCAGAAGCTATTGCTTACTGTAGTAAGGTATATAAATACCAACCCAGACATCCCAGACTTTCACACAGTAAGATAATTACAATTTTTTAAAATACTGTCTGATATATTTTCTTTTTTAATAGAAGTGCCTCCAAATGTAATGAAAGAACATATGCAAAGCAATATTTCACCCCTACTCATTGGTTTCCTGCAGTTTATTTGCCTTTCTCTCCAATGGATATCACCAAAGCAGAATTTCTTGGACATAAGAAAAGGTAGAGAAGTAGCATATGGGTAATGTGCTTTATCTTCTGGGCTTTAATCATAGGAATTAAATTTTCTCACTACTTTAATCACAGAAAAATTCTTAGAAGAATCTCCAGGTAGATGGCAGCCATTTCAACCAATATTTATGAGTCAGCAAATTTTCTTTCCTTTTTTTCTTCTTTTTTCTTTTTTTTTTTTCCTTTGGCACTGCAGCTATTGCACAGTGTCAGGAAATAACTTTCCCATTCAGCACAGATTAATATTTTCATTGATTCTTGAATAACAGCTGCTACTTGGTTAAGATTGGGTGTATTCTGAAAACTACTAATGTGCAATCAGCTATTAACCTTTTAAAACTGTGCTCCACACATAATGGCATTTGAGGCTAAAGCTAGAATCTAAAAAACCAAACCAAGCCAAACACGAAACAGAGCCATTACAGACCAAATTTTAAAAAACAACTAAACAAACGCACATTTCCGTAGTTTAGAGGATATAATAGGTGCTATTTTGTTTTTTGGTTTTTTTACCATGATTTAATCACTGGAGGAGATGTCAAAATAATAGTAACTGTGGGTTATACTAAATCTATATTTAGAATATAGTTGGTAATGTTTTAAAGAGTAGCAGACGCAGATGGTATATGGCCCCTATGATCAACCTTGTCTTTAATGACCTCTACATGAGAGAATTGGAAAACTTTATAGAATCTATCATTATTCTTTCAGGTAGGTTGAGATCCTTTGCCCAGAAGATGAGTTCTGCCTGAAGAAAAATAAAACTTTGTATGGATATATAATGAAAACAATTTTGAGCTATATTTTCTTTCCGCATGTAGGACGCCAGAAATGCACAGTAACAAATATGGAAATAGAAACATGAAGTAATAATTAGGAGGCATATTTTTACTGTATGTTTTTTATATGCTACCAAGCCATGGAAGATCTTCCTTTAGGACGTCTATGTACAGTGAGTAGAACCTTACATTCAACAGCATTTGAAATCAACAAAACTATTTTGATTGCCCTGTATTTTTCTTCAGGTTAATTCTGTTTTTCTTCACCAGCCTAGAAGTCAGTGTTGCATCAAATCAGTACAACTGTAGGAAATCCAGTCACATTTGGGTTGTAAAATATCAAGATCAGACATGATGGTATCTTGAATTATCTGAAGATTGCTGTGGTTGAAAAGAGAATATTTTATCTTGTCATAGAAAAAGAAGCCTTCATTCCCTCACATCTTGGGGATCCTGTGCTAAGGAGAGAGTCACTGGCCACTTTGTGGTAGAAAAAATATTCACTGTTCAAGGACAGTTTGCTTTTACCAGACAGGAGCTGGCAGAATGACTCACAAATTACAGTCATGATGATATTTGCTGTCAACAGATTTGACACTGCAGAGTTCATGACAGTGATTCTTTGAGAAAGATATGTCATGCAAGTGAATTTTCACAAAGTAAAGGTACTTATAAACATTTATATTTATGCATCTATGCTTCTGTATGTATTTTTTTTAAAAATATACTATTCCTTCTTGGAAGGCAGAGATGAATTAAGCTAAAATAGAAAGAGAATAATTGTTACCCTCCCCACCCTCCCCAGTCCCTTTTGCTTAGCCCTTGAAAGCATCCTTGGTCAAGTTTCAGAGGTCATGTTGAACTTTAAGAAATATGAATTTTTTGTGTAAGTAGTTTATTACAGCTAATTACAGCCAAGCAGTCATCTTTCAGAACAGTCTTCCTACTGATACTGGTTTTCTAAAATATTTTTTAATAGCTTTGCAAAATGACTGCACATCACAGCTACTTTTCCCAGAAACCCATTGAGAGTTTGAAGAATTAAAATAAGCCCATTTTTTTTTACTGACTTTCAGTCTAGAAACACAGATCTAGAAATACAAGTAGGACAAAATCCACTTTAACCCTTCCTCCAGTAGTTTCACAATTCTTCCTGTTTGTGAGACACTGGCTGAACCATGTTAACCTAGTCTGTTCCACTGCACAAAATGTTGGGGATTTACATTGTGTTCTTCTCAAAATGAAATGCAATTAATGTTAACTTCCATTGTTTACTTCATATGAAATTTTATATTTTAAAAGTGTTTGAGAACATGTATCATGCCCTCCCTTTTTCCTCCCTCTAAAAGGAAAAATTTATGCATGATGCCAGAAGCCATTCAAGCCATACCCTGAAGGGTTTATTTTACATCCAAGTTTCTGAGGTGGAAAAACTTGTACATATCTTGCTGAAAAAACAGGTAAAGTGGAAACCACATAACAAAAATATATATTATTGCTGCAAAACCCAGCGTGATCCTACAATGCACTTAATCACAATTAGCATAAATTAATAAATGTAATTACATAAGAAAAGGAAAAATAATAATCAGTTCTGACACTGACAGCTTTTGGTCAAAATCAGCCTTTTGTTCTGATTTACACAGAAGGTGATTTTTGAACAGAGTACCTTTCAAAGCTTATTAAATATTACAGTATTCTGTTTCTCTTGTTCTGCCCTCTGCCTCTTCTTTTCTTTTATCACTGACTAGTCTACAGTTCCCCACCATTGCAAAGGGATGAAGTACTCATTTAAAATAAAAACATATTTTTGCTAACTTGTTGGCTACTGATTTCAATATCAGTTAATATTACATTTAGCACATTTTTTCTTTTCCCTTAATGGCTTGTTGAATATGTTACCTGGGAAACAGGTAAACATGGTTAAAAGCTACAGCAGGTAGAAAAAATTGATTATATCTAATGTTTTAATGGATTGGCACAGTGAAAAGCTGCATTATATAAATTCACAGGGTTTTCCTCTTTCTCAGACTTTAAACATATTTCATTTATAGTCTTCAAAATTCAGCCCATGCCTCTCTGACAGTCAAACAGAGTCTATCAAAGTCACTCCAAAGACACGTGTAGGCAAAAATCCCTAAACCAGTTTGTATCAGACAACAGGAGGACACAAACCCAGTCTTTTTTTTTTTTTTTTTTTTACTTTATACAAAATTCATATTGTGATCAAAATTATATAAAGTAAATACTGCTAATGAAACACGTTTCAGAAAAATGGTCCAGAGTCTGCTTATTTTTTTCTCTCAAGATGCTTTTTTATAGAGTTAATTTTTAATCTGTCAGCTTTTATTTTCAAATTTGCACATATGAGGTATCAAATATTTGGTATATTTAAATCTGTTTGTACCATTGATGTAACCTTTATGCACATAATTGTCCATTTACATTTGGATGAAATGAATGTCCTCGTTTTCCTGAAATGTGTTACTTCCAAACACTTCAGTATTGTTATAAAATGAGTACTACCTACTGCATTTCCACTTGTTTTTCTGTTATCTTCCTTATTGGAAAGAAACACGTCTAAAATCCGTTGCCCTCCATAGCTGATGCTTGACACTGTGAGAAGCTGGGTACATGAGAAGGACAGACATTCGTAGCAGTGAATTTAAACTCTTCCTTGTCAGAGGACTACCCTTGGCATCAAAGTGTTACCTCGAGGAAAACACCATACAAGACAGATCAGGTTGAGAGAGCTGTTAATCATTATGCTGGGCTGTACAGAGTTCTCTTAACTCTCAAAATATTTAATTCCCTCTAAGCACTGCCAATTTGATATAGCATCAACTACTCTGGCACTGCTGAGAGGGCAAAAATGAGCAAGGTTTTTCTAAGAAAATAATCTTGTAACAGTGAGCCAACCCAATGGAAGTTTCATTAAAAAACAAGTAAGCAATTTTTATTTGTGGAAGGCGAATATGTGTTCATCAGAAAAGCAAGTTGTGTGCATCACAATATGTCCTTGTCATAATACAGAAAAAAAGACAGGTGGATAGACTGCCATGCAAAACCAGCTTTCAAGTAAAGGCAGTTCAACCATATTTTTTGTTATACTAGCCAATTTGATTAAAAAAACCAAACATAGTATTTACAGTGACTGCAACAAAAAAAGAATATTTCCTTTTCTCAAGGGAACTCTAAAGAATCCTCGTTGACTGTCAACAAATCCTGCCATGGTCACTGGAGCCTTACACAGGATTCGGTCAGTCTGCCTAGACTGCTTTCCAAACAATTCTCTAACAGCAACCTCAAGACGACTCACTTTGTGTTTGTGGAAATACCCTAGAAGCATATTCTTTGGCATAGGGACAGGTTGAAGTGCCTGCGCTTTTAAAATTTATTATTGTGGTGCTAGTCAGTTTGAACAATTAAGTAAAACAAAATAAGAAGAACATGTTCTGAAACAGACATTTCTCTGATTTGTATTCAAACAAATCTTTTAAGCAGTAGAAATTGTTAATTTTTTTCTTTTTTTTTTTTTAAATTTGGGATAAAATCTCACCATTTTCAGCTTGTCTTGGATTTGGTTATTTTTGGGCATTGTTTGTTAATTTGGTTTTGTTTGGTTTTTTGCTTGCCTTTTTTTTTTTTTTTTTAAATATTTGCTCTTTCTCTATAATTCGCCAGAATATTTCTTGACCTCAATGACGTGTTTTATCAAACCTGCTAAATCAGTACTACTTTTCTAATGAAACAATGTGTTTGGCCAAATATGTTCCAGCAAAATGGTTTTAACAACATGACATTTAAAACTGTTCACACAAGAAACCTCTATCAAATGGAAAAAGAACATCATTATCTTCTTGTTCACTCACCCCTTTTCTGCCTTTAGTCATGTCATGGTTGCTGTCACCGCATTGCTCTCTGGTTCTAGTCTGAGTGGCTCACACTCTGTAACTTGATATCAGTAAATACTGTTTGGAGTTTGGGAACTGTTTACAATAAAGAATTAAATCAAATGTCTGTCAGCAGTCTGAAAATCTATGCTCCATCCATAATGGTTCACCTACATGGGTATATGAGACTCTGAAATAAGTCTTGCGCCAAGGCTATGACAAACTACTTCAGTGGACCATAGTTCAGTTTCTAAACTGAAAAAGAAGTTAGGCTCCAAAATGCAATTGAGTCCAGAATAATGGACTCAATTGCATGTGTGGAAAAGTAATTGGTGTTCAAGTCAAATATGGAAGAATTGTTTCTTTTGGTGAATGTTCAGTTCAATCTTCATTGCTTATTCCACCCTTGGTCTCCTGAGATGAGACTTCTTTCAGAGCTGCCAAATAAATTGAAAATGACTTGCAATTTATTTAGAAGGCAAGTACCTCTGGCTTGGTTTGGATTTGAACTGGAGCAGAGACACTGAAAATAAATACAAAGATGTTCTATTAACAGCAATTTCCTGAAAAAAGGTACCTACACTTATTAAAGGTGTATATTTATCAATTTGTTCCAGGGACTACAGAATAAGTTTGTCTATATTTCTGGAATTTGTGAAGCAAATTGTAATGCATAATATCCATATCTCAGCAAAATATTGAGTTTTTTGCAGTGGAACTATATATTGTGTGCTCATTAGTACCTGCTGTAATAAAATAAACCCCACTGAATGAAACCTGGTAGGTCCTAACTGATGTCTGTTTTTCTAAACAGTTTGAAGGTGGTGTTTTCAAGTCTGTTATCTGCAAACCGTGTGTTTTACCATGTGATTGTCACTCAGAAAAAAAGCAAAAGCAAAGCAAATCAAGTTTCCTTTTTTTTTTTTTTT
>VZRN01003133.1:151684-166835 GCA_013397935.1 Dasyornis broadbenti | reverse complement strand
CTCCCCCCCCCCAAAAAAAGACAAAAGTGAGAGAAGCAAAAAGCAAAAGGGGAAAAGAAGACATTTTGTGTTTTGATTTTTCATTTAAATCTTCATTTTACATTTTCATTTGGGGTATGTGATTTAAAACTTCAGTTGAATAAAAGATGTCGTTAGGGAGAAGGGATTTTCTCAGAGACACTCCGAATAGTTTGATCATCATTCAAATACTGATGAACTAACAGGGTTTACATGCCCACAAAGAGAATATTTTGGCATTCACCCAGCTCTTAAAAAAAAATTAGAAATAGAGTCCTTTGAACATAGGAATGAGTGCAGCAAGGATACCAAACGATGCCAGTTTGCATAGCTAGAAGTAGCTAATTTAGACGGAATGAATCTTTGCACTGTTTAGAATAGATTGAAATTTGAATTTTGAATTTTAAACTTGAAATTTCTTTTAATTTCTTCCATGGGATAAGCCTACATTCCTCTTATGAGCACAATACTGAAATGTACCCACTTATATCCAGTTATTAAAAATTAAATCTAACAGGAGTCAGTCCTGCGTGAATCACACAAGTCACAGCAAATATGCATCGACTTGTGTGTGTCTGTGCTGTGGTTTTACTCCAGCCATCAACCAACCCCCAACTCAGTTGCTTGCCCACTCCCCCACCAGCGGGACTGGGGAGAGAATCAAAAGATTTTACTAAAAGATAGAAGTGAGTAGAGATAAAGACAGTTTAATAGGCAAAGCAAAAGCTACTCATGCAAACTAAGCAAAACAAGGAATTAATTCACTACTTCCCATGGGCCGGAAGGTGTTCATCCATCTCCAGGAGAGCAGGGCCCCATCTAGCATAATGGTGACCTGGGAAGACAAACATCATCACTCCAAATGTCACCCTCCTTCTTCCTTCTTCCCCCAGGTTTACAGACTGTTCCTGATTTCATATGATATGAAATATTCCTTTGGTCATTTTGGCTCAGCTGCCCCATCTGTGTTGCCTTTTTTGGGTGGTAAAAAATTGAGGCAGACACAGCAGTAGCAGGGGAAAGGGTGTTTACCTTGGTTTTACTAGGATTCTTGGAGCAAAGCCCGTTACAGATGGAAATACGGTGGCAAGCACCGGGCCCCTCCACCCACACAGCTGCAGGAACAGGCTAAGCCCCCGAACACCCCCAGTATACAGTTTTCATGGACTTCACAAATTAGCATATCAATCTAAAATCCCCAATAAGAAATGTGACAGATTAAGTAATGGTCCCCCTACCCTAGTCAGCTCTCCTCGATGAAATTCCAGTCTAGTTTACACAATATGTTTTAGAGAAAGAGGCTTATCACGGTTGAAGTCTACGGCTCTGAGATAGCGCAGAGCTGTTGACATCTCACTGGGTGTGTTTCATCTCCTTGCTTGGTAGGACCCCCAAACTCAGCTACATATCAGACTACAAGAATTATAGGTATGTGGGACTAGGGTACAAGGGATATGTGTAAAGGGTACAAGAAATATGTGTGAAGGGTATAAGGAAAGGGAAAGGAGTTTAAAATGTATTAAGGGTATAAAAATGGTTTAAAAGGGTATAAAAGAAAAAGACCAAAAACCATCAGGCATCATCTGAACCTGCTCCCAACTTTCCATTCCCCTGATGCCTTACCAACATTGCACTATGAAAAGCAGAAAAGGCATTTGGCTCTGTGTAAGCCCTGCTTAGCAATAATAAAAACATCTCTATTATCAACCCTGTGTTCAGTACAAACCCAAAATACAGCCTCATAGCAGCCACTGTGAAGAAAATTAACTTTAGCCCGGCAAAAAACAGCATGGTCTGTAAATCTTATATTTCTATTTTGCAGTGGGATTCTGTTGTAAATCAGTGCATATTGAAGACTTTTTTTAATGGATGTCTTTGACAAATGTTGAATTCAACTCATCTAATAGACCAAAGTTCAAAATATTGCTCTGTACACAAAGAAAGAAATCCACCATGTATTCCTTTTTATTATGTAATAGGGATGTTCAAACTTCTGAGACTTTTAACATGTATAGAATAATTTTAACAGATTTAAGTGCCACTATGATTTGTATAATCTAAAGTACTTTTCAGGGAAAGTACACTAGTCACCAAGAAAATGGAAAGAAAATAAGCCACTCCCATATGGTGAGTGAGTCATCATACGGGTGGGTAGTTGCCCATCTTCCCTACTGCTTCAATAAAATTTAATTTTATAAAGTGTTGTCAGATTCCATCACCTTTTGGACCACACCCCAGCGAACACAGTGACTGAGAATATATATACATATTAAAACACTTTCTCTTTTCATGCTGTACTTAACATTTTAAATGGAGTCAAATGCCGTTAGAGTGTGATTTTCAATTTTCAATCTATATCCTCTTTGTAAGGAATGTTATTTTACCTTGCTATGGTAAAACATGCATTTGTGGGCAATCAGCTAGCAACGTACATCTCGCTTCATAACTTTGCCTTCATGCTTAGACCACTGATACAGTTACAGCCGTAAGATGATTATGATGGAAGGATAATTTAGACATATCTGTGATAGCTGTTGTGGCTGAACCCTAGTCAGCAACTAAGTGCCATGTATCTGCTCTCTCACTCCCCCCACTCCCTGGTGGGATGGATAGAAGAATCAGAAAAAGATAACACCTATGGGTTGGGATAAGAATGACTAAATAATTAAACTATATTAAGATAAATAAAAACTGATAAATACTAATATTAGTAATACTTATTGCAATGAACGAGAGCGAGAGAGAGAGAGAAATAAAAATCAAGACAGACAAGTGACATAGAATATAATTGCTCACCACTCACTGACCGATGCCCAGTCCATCCCGTAGCAGCCCTTGGCCCTTCCTGGCCCAATCTCCCTCATTTATATACTGAGAATGACGTTCTATAGCATGGAATATCCCTTTGGCCCGTTCAAGTCAGCTGTCATGGCAATGCTGTCTCTCGGCTTCTTATACAGATCTGCACTGGCAGAGCATGAGACACTGAAGAGTCCTTGACTTGGGGTAGGCATTGCTCAGCAACAACTAACACATCAGTGTGTTATCAACATTATTTTCATACTAAATCTAAAACACAGCACTTTACCAGCTACTAAGAAGAAAATTAACTCTATTTCAGCCAAAACTAGGGCAATAACTTTGCACTAAAAGTTCACTAAACACTCAATTAACAAATGTGTAGTCACTTTAAAATCACTGAAACTGGAATCGTTAAACATTAGCTTGAGTAAATCGACACAATGCTTCAGACGTGGTGGTGTAGGAACGTGCTTTATACATAGTTTATGATCACGACCGCTCCTATTGATCTGAGGAACATGCTTGAAAGCCTTGGGAAGAAGGAGCTAAATGTTTCCAAATGAAATATTACCCTGTTAAAAAGATATGGATCAAGAGTGTTACTTTTAAAGGGCCTTTCTTTCTGGATAAAGTGCATACAGAAAAAGTACAAAATCAGAGAAATTAGTAACGTGACCTAGGTTATTAAAAAGGTGCTAGTAAGAGTCACAGAATACAAAAATATGCTGCACATCTTACCAATACTCTGAAATAACCTATAAAAAATGACTATAGCTATTCTTGTTTCTCTCCTCCAGTGATAACAAATACAGATTGATGCATTCTATTTCTTGTGATAAAAGTAACAATATTGGCTGTAATGGTCAATCGTTAAAGGCACCATTCATCAGGTTTGAATTCTAAGGGCCAGCTGCCTTTGTACCTGACAGAGCAATTCTGCAGCATTGGGAGAGAAAGAGGCTGCGGTCAGCAGGAGGAGCCGCAGCATCAGAGGGGAGATGGTACCCATGGAAATAAAATACTCTTGCAGGCTGTCTAGAAAGAGCAGTTGCTGCTACACTGGAGGCGGGTGAGAGGTAGAAATGAGCTGTAGTGTCTGCAAAAAGCCCAAGTTGTGGAGGGTCTGACAGGCATTTTGTTTTCAGGTTCATTCTTTTTCAAAAGAGAGAGAGAAAAAAGGAGTATAAGTGAAATGAAATTTAAAATGTCTCTCTTCCAGGAAATTTAGACTTGACAATATTTGTTTTCCTTACATTTGACTATTACCAGAGGGAAAGAAAATTACAGAAGGAAAAGGAGAGAAAACTGAGTATTACTGGCATCATCCATTCCTTTACAGTGGATATGTATCAGTGAAGAAATGCGATCCTTTCTGTGGAGCAGGGGAAATTCACTGTGATTATAGAACAGACAAAATGTAGTTAATAACTATGCCAGATGGAGATTCATCTGCTGGGGATTCACTTTAGAAATGGAGAAATTATTGGTAAATATGGGCTCTGTCTTTTTAAATTTGAGATCTTGGGAAATACTGACATCCAGTTTTGATGTTTAGCCAGGAGAAACAGTTATCTTGAGGGATAAGGTGATAGGAATGTTAATTTGAGCAGAGACATCAAAAGCTATTTGCATGCTAATCAAGTCAGCATTAGCAAAGCCTCCAAATTCAGTGTACATCAGCTGAAGTTCCCACATAAACAAGAACAAGTTTCTGCCTCATGAATGCTTGGGTACAAAGCCGTACAAAACTAAATTTTTTGAAATATAACCTTGCACTTTGGCATTGAAAACAAGAGGGAGATGAGTTATTGAGTAAAAGATGGATCCTATCCTTAGATATGATAGTGTTTCTGGGAGCAGGAATACTTTCAAAAAAAACCTCAGTGTAAAGTAAACCAAAGATAAATTACTGAAATCAGCTTTTCTTGACAATACAGTTTAGCATTAGATATTAATGCGATGATAGATAAGGGCACCTGGTGAAGGGAAAAATCCACAAAATCATTAAATGCCAATAAGGTTGGATTGTTTGCTAGTATCAGACTCAGTCCCAAGAGTCATAAATCTACCACTCACTTTCACTCAAAGGGCCCAGGAGGAGCAGGGGAGGTTATATTGAGTAATAGGAAAGATTTCTTTCACTGAGAGGGCTGTCAAGCATTGGAACAGGTTGCCCAGGGCAATAGTTGAGTCACCATCCCTGAAGCTATTTAAAAGACATGTAGATGTGACGCTTGGAACATGGTTTAGTGCTGGACTCAGCAGTGCTAGGTTAATGGTTGGACCCGATTTTTAGGGTCTTTTCCAGTCTAAATGATTCTGTGATTCTAACTGGCTTGGTGTAATAGAGTTGGAGAGTACTGGAAATACTGTCATAAGAGTAGGCCACCAGTGTTAGATTGGCTGGGTGTGGTGGTTTGACCCTGGCCAAATGCACTGGGACCCTTGTACCCCTGCTGTTGTCAGCACTGTACCATTGTCCCCCTGTTCCCAGGTTCTCCTGGAAATGCAGCCCAGTGCAGCTCTAGGGGTGGTGCATTCCCATGGTGCCACAAGCAATTGCTGCAACCACCTTTGGCATTGACATATGACCTGAAATTTGCTTGAAAATACAGGTATATTGGGTGGGTAGTGAGTGCCACCCTAAAGACTGCAAAGGTATGCCCAAACCAAAGCCCAGACTGACCAGCTCAAACTGCAATAAGGTGGACTCAAATGAACAGGGCATTCCTGTGACTTATGCCATATTTGCACGTGACAGCTTGGCCATTATATGCAGGGCCTGGTGCTTGGGCTGTAACTTTTGCTAAGCACTCAAAATTACATTCGGTATGTGTTATACCCTGAGCTCATTTGAGACGTGTTTTAAAGGGGTTTAAGTACTGCGGTTCCCTTGGCAGGGAATGGGAGAAAACAACAAACTTCTCAGGAGGCTGAACAGCAAATTTTACTGGCAAACTTTAGAGAATAAGGTACTTGGCAAATTTTAAAGCAACATCCAATCACAGTAAGGCACTTCACAAAGCACTGACTTAGCAAACTAATGCATCCATCTTTAAGTTACCCAGATTTTGAGAAGAGGAAGTTAAGAGAAGAAAGAGAGAGAAAGGAGACAGAAAGATCAATAGTGACAGCCTTGGACACAGTGTGGAATCAGCTGCTGTGAGGTCTGAGTGCATCAGACCCATGTCATGGACTTTAGCTGTTCTGCTCTCCCCCCAGCTGGGACTTTAGGTGTACCACTGGCTTGGTAGCAAATTTGAGGCTGGACCAGAGGCTCCAGTGGGTGGGATGTGAAGCAGTGCTCTGCCCCACCTATGCAGAACTTGCCCTGCCCTCCCCTCAACATATTAGTTGTTTTGAGCCAATAATAATCTCTCTTGGCTCCTTCAGTATCCTTACTGGAGGGGTTATTATTTCAACTCGTCACTGTATTCTTTATTAATAATTTTTCAGAACAAGTCACATGTATTCATTAATGAAAAAGCCTCATCAGTCAGCACTACCACGGTTTTCATGATCTTCTGTCAAAAATTCTGCAAAAACCAAAATATTATTTTTGTTATCCAGTTTATTCCAGGTTAGTCTAAGCAGTCTGAGATGTACAGATGCAGTCAGATATCACCTGGCTGGGTGATGCCCAAAGGCAGGCTATAGCCACTGACAAATGACCACTAAGAGACTGCAACGAGTACTGCTTTCTCATCTAATCACCTATTTATCTCTCAGCAGGCCTGTATCTTCAAATAGCCACAAGCATCTTCATCCTACATCCCAGAGCATGCAAAGTATGCTCTCATTTTGTGTCATATGCAATATGCTACTAGTGATCTTCAGTTAAGCTACACATTTCTTCAGAAATTTCAGAACAACGCATGCAAAAGCAGTAATTTTGTCATAAAGTCACAGGGGTTATTACACAGGGCAAGGATGCACAGTATGGATTCACTAACATGAAGCACAAACCACTTTTCACCTCTAGAACCAGATGCTCTCCATGTGGTAAATAAGGGATGCAGACATGATTTACCACTAACAAACATCAATATTAAAAAAAAAAAAAAAAAGTGATTTATCCATGTAGCATAATCCCGCTAATTTTCCTTCATTTGCTTTAGCAGATCATCTTTTTCTTTGTATTGAGCTCCGCAAAAAGGGAGGTCTTTTGGTAGTGCCTAAACTTTGATATACTTAACAATTTAGCTAAAAACTGAAATTCCCCTAGGCGTAGTTCTAGATGTAAACATGAGGAGACGGACTTGCTAAATGGTCATAATGAACTAGCTGTTTCTGTTGCAAATGAAAGCTAAAAGGACAGATTAATGTAGAGCAAATAAAGAAAAAAAGGAGAACAACTAGTGAACAGACAAAAAACAATAAAAAAAATAGAAATGATAATGTTAAAGCAGTATATATCTACTAGAGGTGCCGTTTATAGTAAAAGGACAAATTGTTCATCCATGTTTTGTTTCTGATGTGCATATTGGAACATGGAATCTTTGAAAAAAGGTAGAATAAAATTTACTTGATGTGACAGGTGTAGTTGGTGGATAGCAATTCCTTTTCTATAAAACGTTATCTATAAGTGATGTCCTGAGCAGACTTTGTATTTTCTGATTTGGAATGAGTCTTATTATTAGAATATGTTATGATCCTTTTACTCCATATGTATTCAATAGCACTTCTCTCTTTCCACATTTATGTGTATCCATATCTATGTCAATATCTACAGCTGAACATAAAAATAAATATCTGGAAGAAGTTTGTTCAAGATAAAAACAATAACTAAAACTAGGTCTGTAATGTAAATTTTTTTGTACATGCTTTAAATACTGTTATTTTCCTATGAATTATCTTGGGAATTATAATAGTCCAGGAGTTTTGAAAGATACTGCCAATAGTACAAGACTTCTACATGGCTTCACTGGCTGGAAAAACTGAGGAAGATATCAACACTTTTCCTTTTTCTAAGACAAGTAACTAATTTTTTCATAAATCCAAAAAAAAAAACCACAAAAAACCCCAAAACCAAAAAGAAAAACAAATCAAACCCAAAAAACAACCCCCCCAAACAAACAAAAAACTCCAACAAAACAAAAAGAAACCAACAAAATCAAGAGAAATGAGAATTTGTGCAAGCTGGTTCATGACAGTTATTTTCAGGCACGTTGATGCTTCAGTGCTTTGCACAGTCAATATATAGAACTTAATAAGAATTTTTTGCATAGTTCAAGAGATTTTTGATTAGTTATTGATGTATATTGGTGGGAGTCTAAAAGGAATGCAGAATGCTTCAAAACATGCCTGTCTCACTATTATAAAGTTTAGTGCTTTAGAAAATATATGAATGTAATTTGACTAAAGTATATTCAAGTACAAATGTTCCCATATGTAAAGAAGAGATAATGATGACTATAAGTCAGTATTCAGAAAAAAAAAAAAATAGAGACAAATACAGTTAATAATAAATAAAAATTGGTTCTTATTGACTATTATAAATGATTCATGTTCTTATATCTTTCTTCATTTATTTTTAATGGTTTCTGTATCTGTTTTATATATCCCAAGTTTGTTGAAAAGGGAGCCAAGAGAATTGATGATGCACATATCTGCAGGGAAGCATAATAAGAGTCTATTCTGGGGTACTGAGAGAAATAGATATAGATGCCTTAGGGAAAAATGTATCAAGTAGTTACAAATCTGAATGCTGCTAGTTTGCAGATTTAGGATGTTTTTATTAAAAAAAAAAAAAAAAAAAAACCCTTATAAACTAATTTTCCCTTAAAGAAAAAAGGAATCTAGATACCACTGAGATTTTGGCAAGAGTGGGACATAAACAGAGGTGCCAAGTGTATTACCAAGTCTAGGTCATGTGCCAAATTTTACTTTATTTACTTATTGACCAAAAAGTAGAAAGTATTTCTTCTTAAGCATTTCTTAATTCTCAATGCTCCATGTAATACAGCTTATCAATATCTCCCACAG
Source organism: Dasyornis broadbenti (assembly GCA_013397935.1). Lineage (NCBI taxonomy): Eukaryota > Metazoa > Chordata > Aves > Passeriformes > Dasyornithidae > Dasyornis > Dasyornis broadbenti. The sequence continues at coordinate 158,030 of VZRN01003133.1, read as the reverse complement.
TGCACTTTGGGTCGTGGGTATGAGTCACTGAGATCACAGGGTTTTGGATGTTCCCAGCTGCTTTCCAGACAACGTTGTCCAAGACATATCTGCATTTAGAAATGTCTTCCATTCATTGTCTTCTTTCATAGCCCACTCACAATACAAATTTCATTTTTATTATTTTATGTCTCTTGAAATAACACAGAATATAAACAAGAAACTTGAAAGACTAAGTAGGAAACTGGCAAAGGTGATGTGCATGTGAGGCATTTTTGTGTAAACGGATTAATGCATGGATGGCAGCTGATTTGAGGTTGTGGTGTGATGTTTTGCATCCTTACCCCAGATGTTTCCCGACTGACGACAGAAATATAACACTTGCATTCACTACCTGTCTTAACAGAGTTAGAGAAATGGTTCTAAAAGCAACTTTCTGAGCTTTTGAAGGTTTACATGGGGGTAAGACCCTTCCATTCTGTATTTTATCAGTGGTGAACCCACCAAAGTGCATGAAGGTATTACATTTCAAGAAGCATGTGTATCACATCTGCCCACTCCCTCACATCAGGGAAAGTAAATGTAAAGGGCTTATATTCAAAGACACAGAAAATAAAAAAGTGCTTACTCACACCTTTAAATTTTCTACCTGTAATAAGATACAAAGATAAGATCGATAAAAGTTATACATATTTTATGTGAATTAGGCTAGAACAAAAGATATATTGGAAGAGACAAAAGGTTCACAGGTGTGAGATGATTTTCTCCTTTTCTCATTCCAATTTGTAATTTCTGATCCTAATTTTCTAACTCTCTTTTTTTATGGGCTGGCTTTTATCTCTGCATGTCATGAAAACTTCTAAGAGCTAATTTGTATTTTCAGCATGTGGAAAGCCTTGAAAAAAGGGAAAATATTTTAGCTAGGATTTCTGAGCATATAGTGCTACTGATTCGTTCTTCAGATCAGGCATTCACATAAACAGGTCTTGTATCCTTTTCCCAAAATAATACTTACTATGTTATAAAAATATAATGCCAAGGGAATAAGTATTTACTGATCTCATAGCATTCAGATCATGGGTTAAAAGGGATGGAAGTATTTGACAGAGAAAACAGCATAAAATATAAAGGATTTTATGAATAATCACGTTTATAAAACATCCAATTTTCTCCTTGTTTCTGCATTCCTAGACTTTGGAATTTGGTACGTTGTTTAGAAATGGAGAGTTAATCCCAAACTATTTGGGCATTAAATAGGTCTCTGTCCTTGTTAGTCTGTGTTAACCTTACATGTGCAATAGTGCAAACCTGGAGACTAATTACATTGCTGAAATTCTGTATTTCCCAAAAATATAGATATACCAAAGAAGGTGCAAAAGTAAAAATCTTCAAAATGGCACGTTATTTTCCTAATGTATATAACCCTTTTAGATTTCAGAACACACAAAGAAATTCTAAGTGAAATCTCGTACGCTTGGATATAGTGACAGAAAAGAGATTGTGAAACCTTTACAAACTGAAGTGGAAAATTGGGGTGTACTCTGCTTAATCTTTATTGCACTATGATATTATGTGCTAGTTTATTGAGAATAAAATAAAATAATATACTTTAAGCCAAGCTAAAATAGCCCACTCTATTCTGCAGAGCCAGACTGATTCTTGGTGAACCCTTTAAGTGGGTAAGTCATCATAGCCAGCCTTCAGGAGTCAGGGCAGGGGAACATAGGTTTCTTTTCTTTTAAGTATGACAATATTTGGATAAGAAAGAAAAGACTGACAGCTGATAATTTTATCTGTTTGTGAGTTTTACATGTCAGTGTTAGCCATGCCTTCTGAATGTGAATTGCCATAGGCAGGGAAACATCTTTTGAGTCTGCACTGAGAACGGCAGCGTGCCACTGCGCTCGGGTGCCCGCTGCCCCAGCACAGGCTCCCCTGCTGGAGAGCCAGACGCTGGCAGTGAGACACAGCCCATCTAGCTCAGCCTTTCACCACTTCATAAGTCCTTTTGAGCCTTATGAGCATTAAAGTAGGTCTCATACTGATAAAAAAGGTTAAGGCAATAATCTCTTTCCCTTTGCAGATAAGGACTTGAAAACTGCCTTTGCAGTCTCTCCCTTCTGTGCGGCACAGAGACATTTCTGCAGCCTGCGATTTCTCTTGGTTTAAGCAGTATTTATCAAATGGAAACATATGTATACAGTAGGTAAGTAAATATTTGCCACACTTTGAAGAAGAGCTTGCTTCTCTTTTGTTTTGTTGATGGTATTCCTTAGCAGAAGTATTCTTAAAATATACATAGGAATAGAAACATGATAAAGGACCTTAATCATTTCAGCTCCCCATGAACCATAAAATAAATGAATTCTTAATCATATTGCTTTATGCTTATTTGTAGTCCCTACTGAGAGGAGGATGGAACAGCCTGAATTTAGACAATGCTGTGTTGTTCGCAACTACTGTTTATATATACTGAGATTGTAAAATATCTTTGGGAATAACTTAAAAAAAAAAATTAAGAAAATCTGGTAAATTTCCAAAGCAGAGTGACCTAGACCCCAATTAATTTGGGCATATTTAACTTACACTTCACAAATTGCCCATGTTTGTATAAAAGATTTTCGGGTTTTTTGTTTGTTTTGTTTTGTTTTAGGTTTTGTTTTATTTTGTTGATTTGGTTTTGTTTTGTTTTGCTTTATTTTTTGTGTATGACTGGTCAAGATCTTTTCCCACAAATTGTGAGACTATACTTTTATTCTTCTCTGACTTTCCCTCCAACATATTGCTCTTTTTTTTTATTTCCACTCTTGAACCATGGGTTATTTTTAGAATATCATCACAAATACCAAGCACCAAGTAAAATATTAGGAGTAAACCAACTAAATAACAAACATAAATAATTTCACCTATATTAACCTTAAATATGAGGGACCAGATCTTCAGATCCGGCTTTTTCAACAGAATAAACTCCACTGAAATTAACTGAGGTGTTTCAAATCAATATCGTATGTATGACTTAACAAGTGCAATCACTATTCCATTATTCATCTCAAATAGTGGTCAAATGCTACTTTTTAAGTCTTGCAAAATTTTCAGCATCTATTGCTTCTTTGACGTTTTTGACAGATCTCTAATCCATCTTGCTCAAAATGTTAGTCCTCCTTGAGAGCTTTGGAAATCCTACCCTGTGCAGTTAGATAGAAAATCAAGAGTAACTTGAAGATACAGGCAAAGACTCAGCCTAATTTCTTTAAGATGATATAATTTTTTTCCCAGCATGCCCATTTTAGCACATTTCTATGTGCTAAAGTCAAAGGAGTCCTAACTAACATTCTGCGTAAGGTGGACTGCAGGGAGTTAGCATTCCTTTTGTGGAATTTATTTATGCATTATGTTAAGGTGAAAAATGGAAAGGAGTATCAAACTTCCTCTGGTACATTTTAGAAATCAGGTGATAGTCACATCTACTTAGTACCACTTTTGAGCTTGTCAGTCAGTTTTAATTTAGTCAAACGTATAATTGGGTTAGCATTTACTTAAGACTGCAGGTGGGGGTATGTAACTGAATACAGAGAAGTTGCACAGAATTTTACAGCTTTCTCCACTTGTATTGAACTACATAGCTAGTGATAAGTCTACACTTACACTACTCTGATTCTGAATTATGATAAAAACAGAGACTGAACCTGAATAAAAACTATACAATGAAGAAAATCCTCTTCTGTAAATCCAACCACACTCAAAAAAAAAAAAAAAGAACAGAAAAGAAAAAAGAAAAAAAAACAGGAGAAGACAATTTAACAATTTTTGAAATGTAATTGGCATTCAGAAAATTTATTTAAATTGCATCAATGAAATAACTCTTTTTCTATTATATTCTCAGACTCCACGGAAAAGAGATACTATTATTATACTGATAAAGGTTCTTAAATATAGAAAAACTTATGTGACAACCAATGAAATACCTTGACATTTTTCATTACTTTGTACACACATGCATGCAAAATTTACAAACCATTCTTTATTTGTTTGCCAAGATGTTTTTGGTAACAGTAGAGTCAGTCAGGCAGGAAATAAACTTTAAGAATTTATTTTGCAAAGGAAATTTTAACAGAGGAGCGCATATAATTCTGGGTATATATTGTCATGTTTCTGAAACAGACATTAGAATAAAACCAAAAATTATTTCAGAATCTCACCATGTACATTTGAGATGTATCTTTCTATTTTGGATTTAATTTCTGTTTTGACGTCTTTTTGACTGCTTCTCCTTTTTGATTTTCTGTCTGTAGTTTCCAATGAGTTGAATCTTAAGCCAGAGGAATCTTCAAGCCAGTATTCCATACTGCCTGAAAAATTAAGGCAAATGCTATTTAGGTTCTGAAATAGCCTTTTATTTTTTTCTGATTGTACCAGCCTTTTTAATGCTAATCCTCCTCCAATTTTGCCACCTTCTACTTCTTCATTGTTTTTTAGGGGATTTAATGTCACAGTTCTGGCAATAAACAAAAATAAGCCCTGTGAAAATTTGTGATGTTTTGCCTTCGTGTGGGTGGGATTTTTTTGTTTGTTTTTGGTTTGAGTTTTGTTTTGTTTTTTTAACTATGAGGGTGGTCAAACACTAGAACAGGTCACCCAGGATGTCATGGAGTTTTTATCCTTGCAATTAATAAACACTTGAGTGGATATAGCCTTGAGCAAACTGTGTAACAGACCCTACTCTCAGCAGGTGGTGATTCAAGACGAACTGCAGCAGTCCCTTCCAGCCCAGGTCATCCCCAGATTCTGTGCTTCTTTATGTGAATAAAGTAACTACAGGCCACCCATCCTGAACTCCAGCTCTAGCCAAAATAATGGGAATGTTAGAGGATTTGAGAAAGTCTTAAAATACAAGCTTTTAATTGGTGCAAGCGTAGCTTTCTGTCAGCAAACAAGTGGCAGAGACATAGAATATATTTTAACTTAAAGTCATGAGACCCAACCTATGGATCTGAGAAAATGAATCCAAAATTTCTTGTGGTAAGTTAACTAAACTTTTATACCTCCCAATTATTACTTGAAAAATTACTTACCAAAGAGTATTTTCAACAAAGCAGCAGGAGAACACTCTAGCAAGGTGTAAGACTAGGTGATATATTACTCTCAGAGTATAAGCTCATCTACAACAAAATTCAGTCCTTCCACTGGGAATGGAATGTTGAGGCTGACAAGCCGTTTCCCACTCTCCCACAGACACGTCCCTTCACTATTGCCAATTTGTATTTTATTAAGCCGGAAGGCATGCTTTTTACTGAGCTGGCCTGTTGTTCTGACTTGTTGCCAGATTCCCAGATTCTCCTTTCCTTAACTTACCTCAGGGCACCAGGAGTTACGTTTGACCCTTCTCCTTATGGTTCTAACCCATCCTATTCCCATCCCCTGCAATGTGTCATCTTATGATACATTTTTTACTATATGAAAAGTAGCATAGAGAACTAATGTGACTCCTTCAGTCACAGGAAACTTAAGTGAACTTATTTCTCACTGAAATAATACAAGGCAAAATTATAAAGGTGCCTGTCCTGATGTACGTAGGGTTTTCCTCTTTTGTAAGCAGAAATTTGGTGTTAGTTTGGCTTCCCCTGAAAGATTTTAAAGCTAACCTTCTTTTCCTCCTGCTCATTATACCATCAGTGCCATCTGGTTTTAAGACAAACCTTCAGCCTAGAAGCCCCAAAGGAACAGCAATATGTCAGTTCTGTGCATACCAGAAATTAATAGGTCTATTGGATATATATATCAATAGTCCCAGCTAATAACAAACTGCATTCTTAGATGTATAGTGGATAAATCTTACATATTTAGAGGAGTGACAAATAAATGAGTGCCACAAAGGAATTCAGTGCTGGCGTCTGCCCTTATTCCATCTTGTGGTAGTTTCATGCAGATGTTACAGCTCCAAGATTTAAGACTCTCTCAGAGACTGACATTGCCTCTCAAAATGGTGCTTTTGTCCCCAGCATATTTCTCACTGAGAATTCTTAAAATTGAACCCAATAGTCCTGTTGTACATGCTTCCAGCACTATCCAGGTTTATGTATTCTGAGCCTCCATATGTCCTTTACAATGACTGTCAACATGTCTCTCCTATCCCAATTTTTAGCAAACTGCCTATGTTTCTTAATATTCCTGACGCATGAGTTTACTGTGTATTTTAATTCAAGAATCAGTAGTTTTTATTTGCTTATTTTCTGTTCGTTCAGCATTGATTTACCTTTTTACATGGAAGCACAAGAAGGATGGAAATAGAGAATGAGGCCATTACCCCACTTGAGAAAAAAACACAATTGAAAAGTGCTAAAAATGGCTCAAATTCTTGCTTCACAGA
>VZRN01003133.1:124013-151657 GCA_013397935.1 Dasyornis broadbenti | reverse complement strand
AAAAAAAAAGCAATTCCTAAAGCAGAGATCCTGTAAGAAGACTTGACTGTGTAAACAAAAGCACCTCACCAGTGGAGAGTAGACTTGTATTAATGCTCCAGAAAGAAATAAAGAAGAGCTTAGACAACACAGATCCACACATTTGTAAATTTTTAGAAAAATAGTAATAGGAAATAATAATGGAAAATAATGAAAAAGATGTGAAGGGAAGTCAGGTTGACAACTCTAACACATTCAGGATTGTAAAAGTCTCACAAAACCAGTGTATTTTCAGTTATGAAATGTATCTACTTGTCTGTATATAAAAAAACCACAAAATCCAAACAAAAATAAAACAAAATAAAAGAAAAAAGGAGTGTAGAGCTGCTTACAGTTTTTACTGGCTAAGTGTCTGCATACATACTCTTTTCTTGGACACATAATTTATTATTTTGCCATCTAGGACTGTGAGTAAACTTGTGAATTCCCTCTCTTCAGCCAGCTATACCATTGTGAAATTCATGTCTTTTCTCTGAACAACATTTCTTTCTACTTGAGTGAGTTATTGAAAGCCATATGCTATTATTCTTAAGGAAAGCTGAATAAACGGAGAATATGAGTAAAGTGTCCATTTTAAAGAGCTTTCCAGCATCATGGGTGATGTAAGAGTAACCTGATGATTCTATCTTCACAGGGGGCACCACTGATAAAACGTCTTAATGTGTGAGCTTCCTAGAGTAAAAGATAACTATTATTATTAATCATCATTATTATTTACTGTGTTAAATTTTTAACTTCTCTCTGGTTTTAACATATCCATTGTATCCAATTAGTCTTTATAGTATGAAATTGCATAAACTTTCTTAACAATACAAAAATTTATTAACTTTTTAAAGATACATGTCATTTACATAGCAGACAGCACAGGCATAATTAAGCAAATATGCAAGAAGGAGATAGATATCCCCTATCCTAGAGATATTAACCTTTGTTTCTTGATATCTTAAAGCCAATCATGAAGATGAAAGGGTGCTCTGACGCTACTGAGATATATCAGCATTCTAACGTCTCCAATATATCTGTGAAACCCTCCATGGACATCTTCATCAGCAGCATAAATAGTGGGATTGAATGCAACTTCAGCAAATTTGCCAGCAACATCAAGCTGTCTGGTAGCGTCAGCATGCTGGAGGGAAGGGATGTCATCCAGAGGAGTTCACCTAAAAAAAAAAAAAAAAAAAGTTTTGTCTGGTTTCTTTAAAAGCCAGATTGAATCAGGACAAAACCAACCAACCAACCACACAAAACAAACAGGAAAAAAATAGACAAAACCTTACAGGTTCTCACAAAACAATTTCAAAGCATTAAGAGCACCTTGCTGAATGAAATTTCCATGCATAAGCAGCATGTCCATTTTTCATATCTCTGTATTTAATTACACTGTGATAATGGTGCAAACAATGGGACATAATAGCGGTACTTTCTGCAAGACAAAGACACCATTTTCCATTAAAACAAAGTGCCCATTCTGCACAGGAAATGCTTTTTGTTTAACACACAGATTTAGTTGAAACACCACTAGCAATTTTTAACATTGATCATAAATAGGTCTAAAGTTTCTTTATGGAATCACTCATCAAAATGAAAAAGATGCACCTTGCACCTGCAAATCTGTTAATTTAAGGTTTTTTTATTTATCTCCCTTTTCCTGTTGCTTCTTTAATTTTTAGCAGAACTAGTCATGATATTTTATTGGACTTGCAAGTGGTACTCAGAGTAGGAACGGAATCCAAACATCCTCACCTTCTTATTTCTGCACGAAATGCATGTCTTCACCAAGCATTAGATCTTCAACAATAACGGTAGTATTACATTTATTTTATGTTCATTGCTTGCCTGCTTACCTTTTCTTCAGTAGAATGTTTTGGTTTTTTTTCTTTTTGGATCTTCACTGTTCTATCCAGTCATTTTCATGTCTGCAAATATTCTTTTTCATTAGCATTTTTCACTGATCAGTATTATGGTGTTTTGTGTTTTACTTCTTTTTATCATTTGGATTGCACGCTTTGGAACCTCTGACCTTATCTCTATGGTAATGGCAACCTACTGTGTTTGCAGTATTGCCTTTTTAAAGTACACTGGCTGTTGCCTGGTACTCTGTCTGAAGACTTTTCCTATTTTGGAGCAAGTTGTAAGATCAAATTTATAATAACAATAAAATTTATTTTTCTTTTAGTTACAATATATGTCTTTCTCTCTGAACAGAGTTTTTACTATAATTAAAACAAAGAGCAAACTAACTCAAATCTAACTGAAAACTCTTTTCTGTTTTAGTGTTATTATTTCTTTAAAGGGAGTAGTGGAAGAATAAAAGAAGCAGGGCAATTAGAAGAGGGAGTGAGAGGAATAACTGACTAAGATATAAAAAAATGATGAAGACAAATTATTAAAAACAAATCACACTTATCTACCTACTTGGTCTGCCGGGGGCGAGGGGAAGCAAGACACGCCAACTCAATATGAGTGATAAGCAAGCTTCCACTTTATTCGTGTTGCACACCACTTATATATCATAGTGTCAATTACCCTACATTTTCTATTGGCTAACTAACAGTGTCCACGCGCCCCTAAACTCTTCTAATTGGAGTACATTGTTTCTATCACGCGAACGGTAACAGCCTGACTGCAGACCAAGCTCTGTCACGTCTCCCACATTCCACATGCAGATGTTCTCTTGTTTCCCATCCCGGAGTATCTTATCTGGCTGGTATGTTTTTCTTCAGCCTTAGCTGCTTTCCCTCTGTCCTTGAAGCTAAGCTAACCCACCTGTGCAGGCTGAACAGTTCACATGCCCTCTTCCTTTAAACAAAGAATTCCTTTCTACCCTTCAGCTTAAATCATGTATATGTGAGGCCTACACTTTGCTTTGCTCGCACAATGCCTCCAAAGATCTAAGGCCTTGCTCTTGGAGCCGTTCTGCAACATTGGTCTATTTCTCCAGTACTTTCTACTTAAAAAGAAGGAAACAAAACCAACCAACCAAACAGAAAACCACAACAGACTGATTCTATCAGACCTGGCTACAAAAATAAGAAAAAGCTCTTGGATCAGACAACTTGTATTAAAATATAAGCCATAAAATGTTTCAACCAGAGGTCTTATGTTTTTGACAAGATTGGAAGACATTTGCACTGGGAGCAGGGAAAAGGGATCAAGAGGCAAAGAATATGGTTATGAGAGGGTCTGAAAAGGACTGGGGTGTCATTCCCTGAGAGTAGTGGTGGCTCCACGTGTTGACCTCAGAAAATGAAAAGACTGTGGAGAGGCAGCTCCTCCCAGAGAAGAATTGAAAAGGCTGAGGCGACAAGATTTCTCTTATGGCACGTAGTTATTTGTGGTTCAGAAAATGGATTTTTCCAACCAGTTTGACTGAACTGTCAACTGTTCAAAACACTCTGCCCAGGTAACCTTTCTTTATGCAACATATCTTTTATGGCACTTGAGAGAGAGAGAAACTGCTGCTTTAGTGAAGCTCCTCAGCAAAAGGAGACAAGGACTGCTTGAGCCCCTTATAGTACATAATTGAAATCTGAAATTTGTAGATAACACAGGGGAAGAAACAACTGTATTACTCTATTAACTTGACAGGGATTTGTCCCGTGACTGCAAAGAATACAGCTGTCTTGCCAAACCTCTGAAGGAGTTTGAAGAAGGCTACATGGTAAGGCACTTTTTCACTGACTATGACAAGTGCTTGTATAAGTGCAGTTTATTTTCTGCTTAAAAGACAATGGTTCACAGGCCTCTGGGACATGGTTAATGACATTTATATTTGCCATAAGGAGTTACTGCAACTGAAGAATAAAATTGAGTTTCAAACACTTTGCTTCCCTGATTGCAAGACTTTCAGCATAATACAAAATGTTAGACTTCCATAATTAAATCCTTCTTAAACTAGAACTTTTCTTTTATATTTAAAAAAACCAAAATAAAATCATCCTTCATTTGAAGGAAAAAATATCCAATAAAATTGCCATAATATTTTGTATTTAATTCCAGTGGTTACTTAATATGATCATTAAAAATTGCCTATAAATTTTAAATGCAGTCAAACTTTGTCTGACAGTAAATCCTAGTACATTATATTATATGTTTAACTATTAAAATAAATATCCTCCATTTTCCAAATGTTGTTTTCTACACAAATACTTCTGGATAAGGATCAGGTTACCCTTTGTCTTTCCCCTGGATAATGTAACCTGTATATATTGGTGTTTCTGCGTGATATTAACATGAAAGTAAAAGTTTAAACTGCAGAAAAACTGTAAAGCTCCAAGAAAGGAGGACTCGACTTTATGGAGAAAAAGTCTTTTACCTGTAGGACTAGAAAAGAAACCTTAGAAAGTTGCAAGTCTTCAATGTTCTTGAAACCAGACACTGTTCTGAGTAGGCAAAATAACATGTTATTTCTCACATGCACTGTTTTATAAAGGACTTATCTATATGAAATAAAAATAGATAATTTCAAACACAATTATTGAAGAAAAGCTAGTTAATGAGAAAGAGCTCATGAAGACTTATTAAGGAAATTAGGGTAAGCAATAGAATACCTTGAATTCATTACACAGCAGCTCATATCTTGCATTCATTGGGCAATTCAGCTCCACACAGTTGCTTGCTGACTTCCCCTTCCAGTAGAGGAGAGAATAAAAAGTTTAAAAATTAGAAAACTCTTGGATTGAAGTAAAGACAGTTTGTGAAGTGAAGTAAAAGCCATGCATATAAAGAAAGCAAAGGGAAGCAAAACCAAGGAATTAATTCACCACTTCTCATTGTCAGGCAGGTGTTCAGCCATTTCCAGTAAATCTGGGCTCCATCCCATGAAACTGCAAGTTGGGAGGACTAATGACATCACCTTGAACATCCCTCAATTCCTCCTTCTTCCCCCAGCTCTATATGCTGATCATGTTGCTGTGTGGTGTGGGATATCCCTCTGGTTAGTTGGGATCAGCTGTCCTGGCTATGTCCCCTCCCATTTCCTTTTGCATGCCCAGCTCTCCTACTGGTGGGGTGAGGAGAGAGGCAGAAACGTCCTTGCAGCTGTGCAAGTGTTGCTCAGCAGAAATTCCAGTCCTGTTCGCCACAGGGCCCCCACTGATCTTGCTTGCCTGTGTCCTTGCTGTGTTGGGGTGCCCAATGGCATAGGCAGTATCCAGATTTGCTGAGTAAGGAATGCTGCATTTCATTTAATGCATCCTGGGATGTCGTTGGTCACCTTCCCTGCAAAAGCTCCCTGATGGCTCATATTCAGCCAGACACATGCTAGGAACCCTATGCCCTTTTCAGCAAATCTGTGTCCTAGCTCGTCCATCATGCATATGTATCATGTCTAGTTATAATTTGTGATTCTATACATTGGTTATTGTGAGATAAAAGGGTGCTAAAGAACAACTTTTTTTGATTGTTTCCCAAGGTGACATTGCATCTTGCTAGCTTTTGTCTGGTTTCTGATGTAGCTATTTTGAACTTGGAAACTGTCCTTGTGAAAACTAATCTGCAGTGCTTTTAAGAGAGCTATAATTCATCATTTGCTCAGTTCTATTCAAAAGAAGTCTGTATAATAGACTTTTTTAATCAAAAAAATCAAAATTAAAAGCAAAGCAAATTCCTCTAAACATAGGAAATAATGAGTTAGGCATAAGTGTGTTTTGATCTAAGCCAAAATCCTTACGACATTGACTTTGTCAGAAAATTTTTTCCTCCTGACTTACTGAGTCCTTTAAGTGAATTTGAGAATTGAGAATTGTGAGTAGGGGTGCTTTAATACACATTTGTTGTATTTATTGAGAGGGGTTTTTAGCTACTTATCAGTTGCATTACATGACCAAATGCATTTGCTTTTGGATTACAAGTTTTAGGCAGCTTCCTCTTGTACTGTAGTTCAGCTATTAACAACCTGCTTTTCTTGTTTTGTTGCTTTCTGAGATTTGAGTTTGTTTTCTTATGCTAAGTAGTGAAATAAGTTTTAACCCTCACATACTGAGATAGTCTTTTACATCTGCAGTATAATACAGTTGTGGTTTTGGCAAATTTTTTTTCACATGATTGAACATAAATTTCCCTATGCTCACCTCTAACTTTCTCTATTGTGTCTTTCCAGAACACACAATTCATTTGTTAGGTTTGGGGGTTTTTTTTAATTTTGAAGACTTTGCAGTGAAAGCATTTGTTCCTTTGTTGATTGTCATATCACTGCCAACAATTGCAATATTTGCCATGTACTGGAAGCACAGCAGTAGAGCACAAAGCCTTTGGAAAGTGCAGGCCTTGCAAAGGAATGCATGTTAACTGGCTGCATTACTTTGAATCACAAACTGCATGACCAATTCTTGCAAACTCACAGTAACCAGAAATGGTTGAACTATGGGAGAAGGACTATATATTTAAAACTACCCCCAAAGCTATTGCATTTTCATCATATAAAGAAATTGATACTATTTTTTAGCATGATTTCTCTAACATACATGAAAGTTACAAAATGTTATGACACTCTGGAGACCACAGCCTGATGCCTGATGCTACCTCACTGAAACATGCCCTTCTCTCACTCCAAAAATTTACTGATGCCAGAAGTCCACCCACAGGCAAGTCATCTGATTTACCGTTTCCAATACAGTGTGCTGAAACCAAGATAAGTTGTTATGTGGGATGCTTCTTCCCCACAGTAACTCACCCAGTATTTGCAATAGAGCTAACTCAACAGTGAGAGGCAGTCCATTCTGCTGCAGATGCTGCTGTTTTAGAGATACTCAGCACATTTCAAGCTGCTTTAGCATTCACGACCAATCACTGCTATAATGTGATCCTTACATGATGCTTGTAGCACTCATAGAGCTTGTTAAGGTGCTATTTGCAATCTAGGCACTCTTGTCAGATGACACCAGCATTTCCAAGCTGATAGACAAAGACCCATCACATCTGTAGTCTTAACATCCTTCCTTTTCCTCATTCCTTTAATCTTAAAAGACATTTCCTCATCATAGAATAATTTGCCTGATTGCAGTACTTAGAGGATGAGCCCTATTCATCAGCTTTATTCCTCTTTAACAGAATTGTTAAGCCTCCAGTTGCATTTATAACTGGCATCCAGATTTAAGATGTTCAAACTAAAGTGCAAAGCCTATGAAGAAAAATTATCTGATAGCCGTACAAGTGGTACTTGTTAAAAACCTTGTCCCAGTTTTCATGTTATTGTTGATACTGATGCTTTGATTAATTTGCTTCATTTCACAATTCATCAGCATTTGTGGAGCTCTTACCCTGCTGTTTTATATTAAGGCCTTTAAAAGCCTACTGTAAAGATATTAAAAAAAAAAAAAAAAAGTAACACCCAAATATCTGCCATTGGTCATCAATGTGGAATTTCAGGTAAGGATTTGTGTGGGTCCCCTGGAAATTCTGGGTATATTAGCTTATTTGTTATCAACTCTCCTCACAAAAAGGAAAAGGAAGTACTCCTGAGTATTTTGATTAAGTACTTAACTTCCTTTTCCACACTGAAGAGTCATTGGCATAATAAAATGTATGGTTCTCTGGTGCTTAAGAATCAGAAATTGAGAGCCCTTGCTGCAGAAGTACTACCAACATGAGAAAGGAAGTTTACTACTCTCTTAGCTCTTTAATCCTAATAGTTGCTCAAATAATCTGAACCAGACGTGAGTATTACTGCAGAGAATAAGGGAACTCTAGTGAATAATTGTGCACAGTGATGCCATCAACAATATAAGCTTTGCAATTTTCCTCAGGAGCTTACATTCCCTAAATGCTAGTGGTCTCCTAGAGAACTATGCCAATCCATCACACCTACATCTCTGCAAGGGCAGCGCTGAATTTTCTCTCTCACAGTCACTTTGAATTTATGTCCCTGCTACAGAGATTCTGCAACCACAAAACCCACACCATATAAAATTCTGAAAGAAGAAATGTCACTGGCTTCAGTTACTTAGGCTGTGTTAAGGGTTCATGCAGAATGCTTACAAAGAGACACCAAAGAGAGGAGTGTGAAAGAGGGAGACATGAGTGTGAATTGTGCTGGGGAAAACATTGAGACACCAGAAAGGAGAAAGTGGTGTCATGGTGCTGCTGTGTATAAGACCAGTGGTGTTTGTAAGAAAGGGGTCCACCCTGTGTCACTGTAGGTGTTCAGGATAAGGAATGGAAGGCAAGAAAGGGAGACATCAAGACAATTTGGAGACCAAGAAATGGAACAGAGCAGCAGAGAAAAAGAGGATGAACAGGGCTATTGGGGTGTGAGCAGGGGCCTGTCAGTCCATGTGCCAGCAGTGTCTGCAGCAGACAACACAGAATCTCCTCCCTCTTCATTAAGCTCCCCTTTGAACGTTTTTCTACACAAAGGCTCCCTGAGGAGTGGGAGGGCTGAGCACCTGCCCGGATGTGGAGCTGTGGAGCAAGGGGCAGCACCAGAGAGACCCAGAGTGTGCAGGGTGTGGGTGCATGTGTGGGGGTGTAGTTTTGTGTGTGCATGTAGGGGTGGGCTGTTCCAGCAGCTGCAGAGGGACTGCAGCTAAGGAAGCTTGTAGATACAGGTGCCAATGGGCTACCAGGGACAGCTACTGTGTAGGTGGTCTTCAGTACAGTTCCTTGAGAGTCATGTATTGTATGTATGTTTATACATGTATTTATTTTCCACTAACAGATCTTCATCCTGATCAGTCAGCTAGGGGAACAGGAAGAGAGCTTTGGTGTGTTCATGTCTCCATGAGCGTGCCTTTCCACATTTCTCTGTGTGGTTTGCAAGCAGTGGGACCCTGGGTGCTGGCAATACATGTGTAACTCCACTGAGTTGGGACCCATGAGCGGGAGTCGTGCAGCCTCGGCTTGTCCTGCTACCTGATCTGGCTACTTGTAACAAACATTGTTTAAGAATCTTTTTTAGTCTCTAATTTCATAGTTTAACTAAAACAAAAAACAGGCAGTTCACAGTGGTTACTGAAAATTGAACCAAGTCCCATCTCTGTGTGTTACAGCCATGATTAAGATGCCTAATCTAAATATGAGTTTAGGGCTTATAGTTGAGTGGTTTTCACTCCTTCTTGCAAGGAATGATTTTTTTATTTTTTCATCAGGCTGAAGGGGAGGGCGGGATCCTGTTAGATGCCTTTGCATCTTTCAGTGGGTGAAGGGATGAACCTCTAGGACTGGGGGTACCAGCTCAGGCTCTCTGTCAATGTTCAGCAGTGATCCTCCAAGTACAGCAAACTCGAGAGTTTGCTGGCTCTGAGGGATGTCCCACTCAGAGGGAGATTGCTGGTTACATCCTACTGTGGTCCAGAAGAGCTCAAAGAATTTCCCTTAGGATCACATTATAGAGTTACTAAACAGTTCATTAAAGTTGGCTTTAGTCATAATAATTTTTCATCCCGCATGTAATTTGGGTCGGTAATTTTCTTTTAAAATTCGATAGCAAATTATTCCACTTGGGTTGTTATTCAGACAAGAATAATAAGTTTCCAAGGCTGTTCATTGAAAAATAGGAGCTTGTTAGACAGCAGAAGTTCCTAGGAGCGGACAGTGTTTTGATAAGCTCAAGAGGAGCTTAGTCTGGTGTTGTTGATCAAGGCTGAGGCCTAATGAGCATTTCTGAGATCATAGAATATCCCAAGGAAGAAAGGAGGGAATGCACCACCACTGGGAAGAACACTTTCTAATGGCCATCAAACATTTTGCATTTCTGACTAGTACAAACCACACTAGGTAGCATAACACCCACAGAGCCAAGCAGTTTTTGTTATGAAACAAAAGATGGAGAAGAGTGAACCGGTACTTTCAATCATTAATTTCACACACAGATGAGCCTGAAAACTAATGTTTTATAGTGACTCCGGTTATTGCATTCAAGAAAAAGCATACTGGATTTGACAACCATACAATTTCACCCAAACATCTGGAAGCACTTGGAGCATGTGATATTCAGCTGTCCCATACTCAGTTCACCATAGAATTTTTTTCCATCACCTGCACTTGAATATTTTCATTGCAATTGAAGGCTTACTTTGTGTGTTAGTTTTGCTTGCCCCAGTTTTTGCCAGTGGCAGGAGGAGCACACAAAATGGCTCCTGTGAACGTGTCCAGCAGAGCCAATCCCTGGTGGTTCTGAAATGATGGACATGCTGCTGGCCAAGGCTGAGCCAATTAGAGATGTTGGTTATGCCTCTGTGAAAACATATTTAAGAAGAGACCAAGGTGGGGAGCACGCACTTCTTTTGGCTGGAGGAGGAGGAGGTGGTGAAAATATGTGAGGGGAAACAACAACAGTGCAGACACCAAGGTCAGTGGAGAAGGTGGGGGAGGAGAAGCTCCAAACACCAGCGCCAAGAATCTTCTGCGGGCCGTGGTGAGGACCATGGTGGAGCGGGATGTCCCTCTGCAGCTCATGGAGTCCATGGGGAATGTTAAAATTCACGCGCAGCCTACGCCGGAGCGGGTGAATGCCTGGAGGAAGACCAGATTCCAGCGGGAGCCTCAGTGGAGAAACAGGCTTTACAGACTGAATTAAGTGCCCACACTGATGCTTGAGAGAGAGTGTGGTTCAGCAAAGAGGAAAAAGCCTTGCTCCCGAAATGGAGCGGCTGACTCGGAGGTCTGTAATCCGTGGATGAAAGACTCCACACTGCAGCAGTTTTTGGGAAAAAACTGTTTGCCCATGGAGTGAGCTCACGTGGGAGGTTCAGGTGGACTGCCACGTGTTTTGGGACCCGTGGATAAGCAGAAGAAAGGACTCCTCTCCCCTGAGCAGTGGAGAAACATTTTGGTGATAAACTGACCTACCCTACCCAACCCCCCCCGCCATGCCTTGTTCCCTTGTGCTGCTGCTGAGAGGAAGGGAGGGGGGTGAGTGGAGAAAATGGTGTCTTTGAAAGTTTTATTTCATTCCTCATTTACTTCTCTGATTCTGTTACAATAAAAGTTTTATCCTGTTTATGCCCTGGTGCATCTCTTTCTCCCAGTTTTCCTTATCTCAACTCATGAGCCCTGGGTGTATTAATTTGTGAATGCCTGGAATTTGGCCAGAGTCAAACCACAACACTTTGTTTTCAGATTGTTCTTGGAAATGCAGTTCACTTGTACAATTCTTATCAACACAGGATGCTCATGAGCACATTTCTAGTGAGTCAATTCCATAAATTTATTCTTTTGTTGCAGTGTGTTTGTGACATTACTAAATAGAAGAACATTTCATGGTGAAAAAGTTAAAAGCTTCTGGGACTGTACTCAAAATAGATACCAGATCAGCTGGTAAAACTAGGAATTGTGTAAACTTTAAACAGAAATGAAAAATCCATAGAAGCAGATGCATTGTTAGAAACTTTCACGAAAATGAACATGAAAGTGAAGCACATAATTTAAAGACTGGGAAAAAAGACAGAATAATTTAAACATCTCCTCATATCTTTGAAGGCAAGAGCTGAAAAATGTAAAAAGATCTGGTTAAAATGCTCCTTAGGTAAAATAAAAATAGTATTTGGGTTTACTGCTATTTGAAGGAAATAAGGTTCATATGTAAATGATGTTTACTGAGTTTAGAAAGGAAATATGGTATTATGCTGATGACATCTTCAGTGGAAAGAATCTAGGAAAAAATCTTTGCAAAAGTTTTTTTGTCTTGGGCTTCTGGCTTGAAAAGTAAATGTGCAAAGGTATGGCTGAATTGTTCTCCAAGCAAACTATCAAATTTTAAAAAAAAAAGTCCCCCTCAGGCTCTCAGAGATAGGAAGAATGACAGAACGCTTTCAAAAATATTTTGTGGGTCCACTGGTAGAAATTCCTAAAGGAGTAATTTCTACTTGTAACCGTAGGTTCCCTCCCTCCGTAATCCGAAGTAAGGTGATCATATTTCTTTTGCAGTGGACTGTTGAGCAAGCCACAACTGCAGACATACTGGAAAAGGCTTTTTTCTCTGTAGATAGTCCCAATGAAGATTGAATCTAACAGCTGCTCTGAGAATATTCAAAGATGTGAAGAGTTCAACAGCAACAAAAAAAAAAAACAAAACAAACAAAAAAAAAAAAAACCCATTTTTTATGAACTCAGGCACCTGGCATAGTAGAACAAATGAAACAGATGATTAAACCAACACTAAAACAACACTGAGACAACAACCAGATGAAAAAGGAAAATTGGGATTTGATAATTCCCCTAGTTCCAACGGATCCTCAAACCTCCCTTGCTAGAAACAGAAACTCCCTTTGAGGAGTTTGAGGCTGAAGTATACACAAGCCAGAACACCTGATGTGGTACAAGTGCTCTCATATAAATGGGTTTAATAATTATGCAAAAAAAATGTTAATTTCAGAGTCAGGTACATTTGTAAGTAGCTACTAAATTAGAAAAATCCAGGACTAGAGCAAAAGCTTGTTTTTACAAATTTCAGTGAGAGAATACCTGGGAGGGTGGAGACCTGGGGATGCAATTAGCCTATGCAAATCCTGAACATAGACTGTGTCACAAATGCAATGGGCTGTAACCAAACTACAGGCAAGGTCAACCCTTTTGCAAATTAAAGTTACTGGAGAGAAGAAAGCAATAGATAAATTTTACCGTTCAAGTCAGCTGAAATTGTGCAAGCAAGGAAATTTTTCATGACTGTGGAGACCCATCTCTGGTGTATTCACCCAAAGATGGCACTCGAAAGAAAGGTTAATTTTTGCTTCTTTCTTCTGAATATTTTTTAGAGAGATGATTTTTGTGTCCATAGGGGTTCTTGTAAAAATGGAGACTAAAATCTAGAATTACAGAAATGATCACCATAAGAATGAAAAACCGAAGTTTTAATTCGCAATGATACTATTTTAAGAGTACACTCTTTAATTAAATTTATAGTGTTAAAATCTTAATTCCCATCCGAAAGGCGATTTAAAGTAAGAAACCCATGCTGACCCCAAAATATGAGCAGAAAACAAAAGAAGGCCAAATCCTTGATTCAATGAAATCAAAGTATTAGCAGATAATTGACTTTAAAATTGCTCTACTGCAAATAATAGTCATAGAATTCTAGGAATTGTTAATCATGTAACTGAAAATAGACTTGTAAATATAAGGTAAACAAAAGAGTTTTAATTATCTTAATTTTTCAGATGTTAAGAAATATTTATAAGTGGCTGACCTCTTAGGTCCTCAAGGTTCAGCTCTGAGCCAGAACATTTTTCCAGGGGAAGAGTTCATCTCCTATTCTGTAATTGCTGGCAAAACCTTTAATTAATAACTATACTAGAAGTGGATGTACTTAAGTTATCACATGTTCCTGGACAGCCCAGGGTCAACTCTTATACTACATTAAAGTTTTTGTGGTTACCTAAGACACTCTGATCTTGTTCTGTCATCAGTTCTCACTGCCATTTCTTCTGCTAATTTTTTGCCTACAGTCTGACCCCTGAGCAATTCTACTAAAAATCTTGAAATGAGATAAGGGCTTAGACTCTTGATTCATGGGACACTAGCACAAAGGCAGCAGTAAGTAACCTTAATTTTTCCTCAGTGATCTCTTTTCTGTTTACATGAGCGGAGTTATCCATCCCAGATCCCAAAGCCCTGTTCAGAGTCACTGCTCCCCAGATGATTTCCTCCAAGTTCTAAGCACACTAGAGTCTTTGACTGAAGATATGTGACTTTTTTTGCCTATATTAGATCAAATAGTATTCACTTGTAACCAGCTTACCAAGGGAACCGTGACCTTCCTTGAGAGGAGTTTGACCTGCTACAATCATTTCAAACCTGCTTTCTGCAAGATGAGTTGCATTTAATCATGATGCCAATAAGCAGTAGGAAACTGACACATTTTGTTTCCTAGGATCTTTTGCATCTGGATATAAATTCAATCAAAGTCAACAACCCTTAGATAAACAAAATAAGAAATTCTTCATTTAAATGAACCCTACTTCATATTTACTTGTCTTTTTGGTCTTTGTGAATTCCTGAGCCTGAAGAATAGTGCTGCAAGCCTATGTGCACTCAGTACTTTTACCACTCGAGAACTATAGGCATGTTACTCATATACATCCCTTAACTTTCTCACAATTACAAAAGTGGTTTTCAGTCAACTCCTGATTAAAGCTGTTTGAAGAAAGGAAAAATTACATAAGATTTAAACGTTTAATTTCAGAGATAAATATACTATTTTTTTTCAGAGAAGAGAGAAGCCTTTGACTGCAGCATAATTTGTTTATTTAGTTAATCCAGTATTGTTATGTGAGCACATTTGATGGAATATAACTATAGCCGTTCTCTGGCTTGAGTCTGTGTGTTTTAGCAGTCTATGCACATCATCGTTTTTCTGACAGACTTGCATTATATGCCCAGATGAAGTAGGTGCTTACTATTCCTTGTTCCTCTCTTCTTTTTGGCAGAGAGCTCCTTCTTGAAGCCTCTATGTTCTTGTGGGTGTTTTGTTGTTGTTGCTTTGTTTATTTTGTTGTTTTGTTTTTCTGTATAGTTCTTAAGTCCTGGAAACATGTTTTGTCAATTCACAATAAAACTAAATAAATGGGTTTCTTCTTTTGATGTGGTAAAAAAGGACCAACCCAAGCTCAATATATTGGAGTGACATCTTTATTCTTGGATAGCATATGAGAACAGTGTATTTCTTTGTCGCAGAAGCAATCAGCTAGATAAGGTGAATTGCACACCATACTGTTCCCCATTCCATCTTGGCCTGAGAAAAATTCCTGATATTTGTCTTATTGTAGTGGTTAAAGGGAGCCTTATGTATATGTAACATTATAAAATAATCCGGTGGGAAATAAAACCCCATTATCTTTCACAAAATAAAAAAAAAGGAAACTCAAACATATGAGATACAAGAAACCAGCTTGTCTGTGCAGTGGGCCCTCATCTTTCTTTATTTTATGTCTGTCTTAATTACATGGTCGCATTTACATGGGATCTGCCCCATATGGTGCCCGGAAAGGACAGTGCTCACTACTCAGCAGTTGTTCAAATTCTATTTTCTTCCTGGTTGTTACATGTGTTTTCTCAATTCTTAATGATTGTCATTGAAAAAAAAAAATAATAAAAAAAAAATTAGCCCTCGGCCCTTTGCTTAAGGCTTCTTTCTTGCAGTGCCCAGAACTAGTATCTTTAATTGTTTCACAGAATCAGTTTTTATTCTATAAAATGATAAAACAATATGTAATGTATTCTGTATTCAAATCATTAATTGATTTAATTACCTTTATTTGCACACTCACTTTTTGCCTTAGTAAAACTAGGTCTTTAAGCTGAGATAGGGTACATGTCAAACACCTGTGATAGGTTCCATTTAACACATTCCAGAGTACTTTGACTGGTCTTCAGTTGCTGTTTCAGACTCAGAGCAAGCCTCACATAGGTCCTATGTCCTGCCTGTTGGACCACTGTGTATTTCTTGTATACCTTATGGCACCTCATATGCCTTAGACACCAATATTTAAGTTAATTATGTCAATCACCTTATCAGTGTATTCACTTCAGTCTCAAAACTACTCAGTGTACGCCTTGTTGACACTGGCACAAATATCTTCCTTTCAGAAAAAAACCCATAATGTTATACCTAACCTATAAAATACATTAGAGAATCCCTATCAATTACTTAAATTCAGTGCTTAAATTCAACCAGACATGTTATGTCATCATGTGATACAGCTGATGGAAAATTCCATATACCTTTTAGTCCCATAGATGATTTCTTCTGTTGCTTCCAGTCTATGTGGAAACAACTTCAGTATCTCCTCTTTTAAAACTTCTTACCTCATTATCAATTAGTTTTGCATTCTTTTTCTTTCACTTTTTTTTTACCTCAGTTGTTGGCTCTTTGCCCCTCCTGTACTAGTTTCCCGTAACTGACTAATCTCTGATGTCATTCCTATTTTCTAAGCTCTCTTTCCATTCCAATCCATTCTTTCTCTCCTTATATTCCACCTGACCTTACCTCCAAATAACCTTTTTTTTTTTTCACTACCTGCTATTCTTAGTCTAATACGTTGTCTCCTCTTTAACTTCTCCATCTTTCCTTAGATTTTCAAGTCTTTTTTTTTAAATCCTTCCCTCAGTGATTGCCAGTTATGCTGTCATCTCTTCTTTTTATGCATCATCTCTAACTCTATTCTCTTTCAATTCTCTTTTGCTTTTATCTGTCCTAATTCTCAGTGTTTTCAGTCTTTCTGAATTTCTTCCCAGTATCTATCTTCTTTCCACAAGAAACTTATGATCAGCTTGCCTCCATTCAGCTTTATACTCTTCATCTAGCTGTTCTCAGTATTCAAGAAACACATTTTATATTTCCATGCTGAGTACACTGTCCACTTTTGTATTCGCTTATTTGCTCTCTGACCTGCACCTTGTTATCTTCTTATTCAAGTCAATAGCCTCTTCTTCCTCATATGCTGATGAAAGGATGATGGCTGCTATCAAAACATGATAGGAACATTATTTTTAGTTCGTTTGTCTGCCACTGGATTCCAGATTTTTAAGACCAGATCACAAAATGTCATGCTTACACAAACTGTGAAACACACAAATGAACTATTTCAAAAGTATGAATGAATTTAATCAAACCTTCATTAAGCCAAGAAAATTTTGATTTTCAAGGTTTTGTAAATTTGCTAGATTTGTGTAGATGTCCATAGATTTTCAGTATCATAAATTAACTTCTCTTCCAAAAGTCAAGCTCTTTTTCTAATGACAAGGAATTTGAGGACAGGAGTTTTCTGCAAAACATGATTTCTGTGTAGCATAATTTGAGAACTAAGGGGATTCTAGATTTGTGTAAAAGAAATTTTGTCAGAATAACTCAGACTATTGTGTACAAATGTGAAAATTTTCTACACCTGAGACTTTGCACAATACAGTAAGTCTAGTTCAGGATGCAAATAATTAACACCATTCAGAACACCGAAGACTCTTTCAGACTTTCATTAAATACTATGGCCCAACACCATTTCTCTTATAACCTATTTTCTATGCTACAGGCACAATGGAAAATGTAAATTTGGTCACAGTTCAGATGGTAGAATATCAAGGAGAATCAATTGGAAGAGCTGTAGTGACTAGGCTGATCAAAATTTTATTTATATGTTCTTATCCAAAGTTCACTGACTTTTTAAAAGAGTTTATTGACTTCTGTGCCCTTTAAAAGGGGTTTAAGTGCTTCTTTCTGAGAGATTACTGCAGGATATTTTGCTCCCCCATGGTAAACTACTCAATTTTCCATTGAACAGAGCATTTCAACTAGAAATGAAAACCTCAAGCACCTAAAATATAGCAGTGTTATTTAAAAGCAAAAGCATTATTCAGAATAATTCATAAATGCAAAAGCTAAATTTAAATTTGTGCATGGGCATTTAAGAACTCAAAGAAATGAGTCAATATTAATATGTGTCAATTTCAGGTAAAAAAGTAGTTTCTGAATTTCAGATTTTCACCTGGGAACTTTTTAATGATGGCATGATTACACACGAGAGGTCATTTCAAGATGAACTGATTATATTTCTATTCAACTATTATATTCAATAATGTATCGACATGGCTCAGCTAGTTGAAATAAATGTGTGCATAGGACTATGTAAAAATTCTAGATAAACATTCTACATAAATGGATTTGTATACTGTCAAGCAGAAGATAAATACAGTTCAGCTAATATCATCAGTTGCCGCAGCTCTCATTGGCCTGTGGACCTTGAGATACAGCTGAGTTCAGGGGCCCTGGGTACTGCCACTCCTCTTCATCTACAGCCCTTACATCAACAAAATAAATATATGTAATCGAAGACCTACTGCACCCTTGACTGGATACGAAGTATTCTCTTTTGTGGTTCTGTGTGATAGACTAAAACCACATTCATAACGAAAAAGGGTTTAAATACACGCACAAAAGACCACAATCTATAAATACAGCTGTTTATTAACCCTATAAAACATTCTTGTAAATAAAATTTAAACCATCTATTTCCTCTATTTTTGCACTTTCACTAGGCATTTCAGTGAAGAGCTAATCTTAATGACAGGGTAAAGTGCACTAAAATAAACAAATATTCAGGGTGATCAGATACTTGAGAGATACTACTAAGACATTTAATATACTGAGTCTAATTCTTCTTATTTAATGATTAAAATTTCTTATAGTAGCATATATGATAGAATGATAACATTTTAAAGTACTGTGGTTCCCAAAAATTATTTAAAAATAAAACCAGCTAAATTCTTCAGCCTTGATTGAAAATCATGCTTCAGCCCAGAAATAGAACATTCTTGAAAGTAAATGCACACACCTCAATGCTTTCTTTATGTTGTGCAAGAAATAGATAAAATTGGTATTTACATAACTGTGATCTTATTTTGTCATGAATGGATGGAGTATTGGACATTGCATTGTCTGGAAATTTCTTTCTGAAGTGGTGTTGTCATCCTCGTGATGTTGAAAGACTGAAATTGCTAAAGCCTTTCAAAGAGAACGTGTCAGTGTACATGTGTGAGGCATGTCAATTGAAGGCAATATGTGAATAAGAGAGGCTTAAGTTGGTGAGATACAAAGTTCAGCAGGATCTGGGAAAATTAGCTTACAATTCAGAGCTAATCAGTCTTAAATGTGAATATTCTGGATGTGGACACTAAATTAAGTTTTCAGTGTTTACCTTGTATGGGTTTTCTTTTTTAATATAGAAAAAAGACCGCTTAGTGAGGTTGCTGTATAACCTTGACAATATCTTTTAACTTTTTCTCCAGAGTCTTAATATATTCCAGCTGTCTCAACCTTTAGTATTTAAATTAAAATTTGAAAAGCAGTGTGTTAGTAAATAAATAGTGCAGAAATTAAAAAGTGCTACTAAAATAGTGTGAAAAAAACTAAGCAAAAGTGCAAAAAACTAAGAGCCTGAAAATTTATGTATGTATTCAGAAATGTCTCCAGTCTAAAGCAGAAATGAAAATATTTTGCCAGCTCATTTTTAAACTCATTTTTCACATCTAGCATCAGCTTTCATCTATGTCCATATGGAGAAATATGAGCACTGAGCCTGGCTGTGTTAGACCATATAAGCACTTCTGATACCTGTGTTGTAACTGACAAGCCTGTGAAGGCTTCTGAGTACACACACAGACACATTATAACCATAACATTGCAGTCTTGGGATTTGGTCCATCTGGCAGTAACTTGGCAATTTGCATGTATTCTGATGTAGCTCAAAGCTGTTCACTGAGCAATAATTCATTTTCTCATCTACAGCATATGCAAAGCCTAGGTTTGTAAGTTTCAGTTACTAATGTCGTTGTTCCCATGTTTAAGAAGAACAGGGATGTTACACAGGTAAAGGCTTACAAGATGAAGAGGAAAAGCTAAAGACAAAACCCCACATGTAATACAGAAATACACAAATAAAATCAGCTTCTGTGAAAAATTTTGTCCGACTGGAAGGTCGTTTGACCTATCTTCCTGCTAGAGGTCAAACGATCTGTCAGAAACAGCTCTTTTGTCATTCTATTGTGGGTTTGGTCTGTGACCATGGTCCATTCTTTCCGCCTTACTTACACAATTTTCTCATCAAAATAGTTTGAATAATGCAGCCCTCTAGCAGAAATATCCTAAAGCATTCATTAATTAATTTCACAATGCATAGAAATAAGAAATGACAGCCTGATGTTAAATACTACCCACATCACGTATAATCTCCATTTGATTGCAACAGAGAACAACTTGGAAGTACTTCTTCTCCCATCCTTTCCTGACATAGGTAAAATGTTACAGTGAGGGCAAAAGTTCAGTCTCAAAGTTGTGCCTTACTTTTTAAAACAGGGAAAGCAAGAAGCCTGAACTCCTCAAGTTGGATCTTACTGTGTAAGAAAGTTAATGTCAGATACACTCTGGAAAAGGGCTGAATGGTTGCATAAAAGTAACTTCTTGCGACTGAATTATGAAGTTTTGAGATAACTGAAATGAAGTTCAACCTGGTTGCATCACGCCAAGATATGTGTGCTCTTACCCGTGTGAAAAAGCATAATGTACCATGAGAATATTCAAACAATAAAATGTTTGACATAGTGTCTGAGGGGTATAACTGGTACATGTGCTTCCTATAAGGCATTAATAAAGACATTAAGTGTGTGCCTAGTACCTGGGCAAGATAATTAAGCATTTGAGGAAGGCATTCTGAAAGCAAGGCACAAGTTGGTAACGTGTATGAGAAGAGACTGTGTGGAGTTTTAAAACAACTGTTGTTTACGGGATCAAAACAATAATGAAACATGCAGGCAGGAACACAAATAAAATTTATGAATGAGCATATATTATATAGGAAGACAGCAAGACATAGCAAAATCAACAGACTGGCAGACAAGAAGATGATTAGTGCTCTTGCCCACTTGCAAGTCACCGTTCAGGTGCTCTCCTCTTCAGCACCAGGGGAGAAATTGGACACTTGCCCTTGATCCTCTCATTCTTTTAAAGTGTTTCTCTGGGTAACAACCATCTTATTTACTTGTCTACTCTCCCTAGCGTTCACATGGCCAACGCATGGTAGGCAAGACAATAAAATCATCTTAATTTCAGGTTACCCTGTTCAGGTTTTGAATCACAGCTTTTCATATCAACTTCAGATTAATACAAATAATAAATACAAATAATCAAATTTTTAATCAGCTTCAAATTAATATGAATAATATAAGAAATTAAAGTACCAAAATTCAGCCTGATATTTTAGATTATATAACCATGTAGATTATATAGCTCACTCCTCTGCTTTCTTTTACAAAAATTGACCTTTTGCTATTCTTTCACCCAATCTCTTTATTTAGCAAACTTTAAGTGTAAAACCACAATTTATTTTCATATTCATTCCAGCAAGTTAGGATGAGTTTCATACAAGAGCAGTGGGAATTTTCTGGAAAGGTCTTGGATTAAGTTCTGGACAATATTGGAGACAAACAGATACAAAATTTAAACTGTAATGAGTTGAATAGTGAGAATATAATTATTGATAGTCAACATAATTTAATGGAATATAAATCTTGCAAAGCAAATCTGAGTGGGATACGTTGAATTTTCTACCTGTAGAAATGTAGAAATTAACAAATTGGCAAATGTATGACTTCAAAGTTTCTGGGTAGATGGGTCATTTTCTTGTAAAAAAAAAGTATTACTGCTGGAGTTGTTTTGTGGAGATAAAGAACTATTTAAGGCTCAGGAGATTCAAGGTCAGACATTTGCTCCATACTATTACCCTACAATATGACCTTTTAACCACCAAAATGGTTTTAACCTTACACATATATTTACTAAAACCTGCTTGAAAATATATACTTAACTGAAAACCAAAGACTGTTTTTCCTTTTTAATCTCTTCACAAGCAGAGTATTATAAGATGTACTTTTTAAAAGGTATTCAACTGTTTTGTTTCAGTTTTCCTTTGGATAATATTTCTCATATCACTTGAATATAAACTAACAGGATGCTAAAGCAGGTGGAAAAATACCCACCTTTTCTAAAGTTATTTAAAGTTCTGGAGAGGAAGTGGTGCTGCTGTATGTAGAATACATAATAGTTAAAAATCAAAGAGCAATAAAATTCGTATCAAGAAATTACTGTCCTCTGTCTCAGGCAGAATGCATGTCTGAAATAAGTTATAGTGATACATATCTAGAATACAACTAGAATAGTAGTATGTATATTCTTACTGTATCAAACAAAGAGATATTAAGGAAACTCTGACCGGAAAAACAAAAATAATTTTTTTTTTTTCTGAGTTATGTCAAAATCTTAAGGCATCTACAGATGATTTGTGAATTATTAATGTTTCTCCTGTTAATCCATGATATATGAAGTTCTTGTATAACAACTGGGAGATATTAATTAAAATCATTGGCTCATGGTTTCATTAGGCAGAAAACCTGCTTCAATTACGAAAATATAAGTATTATTTTATTATTATTATTAATATATTTTTAAATTAGCTATATTTTAGTTTTAATAGTTCAAAATATTACTCATACTTGGCTAATTAATTATTGTGGGTTTTTTGGTACTTGCATAAATGATTGTCCAAGATCTGAAATATCTCTGCCTTCTCTTTTATTGTATGCTTACTTATGGACATGGAACATTGGACCAAGAATTACGTATGTATGTGTATGTATATACATGCGTATATATATGTATATACATATACATGTATACACTGAATTTTTCAGGGGAACAGTTTCAATAGCATCAAAACAATTCTCATACAAAAATGTGTCCTATTAATTACCCATGATGTTTTGGTGTCTTAGTATGCCATATATTTGCACAATTAGACATAAAGTTCCTGCCTGAAAAAGTTGTTATTTGTCTGATATTTGTACAGCTAGAAGGGAAGACGATTATTTGATTATTACCTTTTTTTTTTTTTTTTTTAAATTTCTGCCTGGCCAAGTGATGAAGTGCATGATGTTATTCACAGCTGTCTAAAAATGTTATTTCTTCACATTCACAAGTATTTTGGCCTATGCTATTTCCACACAATAAGTTTTGGCATTTTTTCATCCATCTTTTGTTTTCTTCAAATCTACCAAAAAAATTACAAATTATCTGGACAATAGAACACGAAGCATAGAAAAAAGCTGTGCCTCCTAGTATTTTAGTACACTTTTCAGGTCCATGTTCTCTGCTCTCTAAAGCCATCATAATGAATTTTTTACCTCTGAAAGTTTGTACAGATGGAGTCCTTTCAAAAACAATGGGGAAAGAAATGGGAATAGGATTTCAATTTTTTATGGCAACTTGATTCAGAGCCATCAGGCACTGAAGGTTCAAATGGAAAACACAATAGTGAAATTCCAGGGGACATTACATCCCAGTGAGGGGAAAATCTTCCTGTTTTATTTTCCATTGGACTGGGCACTGGTTACCAGAACAGCAGGTAGAAGCTGTATGGTACCAGCTTCCAAGCCGGAGATCATAATTGTTAAGTAACTCTGAAACTTCGAAGTAGAAATGGGAAAACTTAATGTTTTTGAACTGTGCACAGAGACGCACAGAGATGCACAGAAAAATGTAACACTCAACCTCAGCAGAAAAGATTAGGACTTGCTTCTGTAACGCCTGTAAATTAACCTCTAGATCTAGCCCTCTGCACTGTTTCTTTGCATGCCAAAATAGTTTTTCAGCTGGAAGTTGTGTTTTTCTTGTGTAGCATAGCATTCCATAGGTATGGAAGCAGCTGCTCCTGAAGAATACTCCCTAAACTTCAGCTTATGGGACCTTGTCCTGAGGATGTACTCACATATTTAGCCTGCTTCTCCACATTATAAGATTTTCCTCTGTTATCATTCAACCAAACTCTATAAAAAGGATGTATCCTCAAGTCCTTTCATTTTACTCTTCCTGATTTTCCCTTTTAAGTTTACTTTCATGAATGGATGCCAGGCTAGCAGGGCAAGAGGCCAAAGCAAATTCTTCAGTTAAAGTCTTTTATCTTTTAGTTATTCATCTGATAATAGCACAGAACCCCATCTTTCCTTGGATATATCATCTTGGGTTATGATAAGAGGGACTGGTTAAAAGAGATGAATGTATAAAAGAAAAAAAATGTAACTAAATAACTAATCAGGCCTGTGAGAAAAAATACAAAGCTGTACAGAATTTCTGCAATGTAGATAGATTGAGCTTAATGTTAATAGTCTTTCATTTCTAGATTATTTTTTATAGTATATTTTCAGAAAAAGGATGAAATACCCTACTTTGTCAAGATACAAGGTTTTGAACAGAGAATATCTCCCAGGCATGTTTAGGTATGTTGGTTGAGTGAGCACATAATCAAACGGAAGAAACATCTCACAAGAAAAATATAAACAGAGATGACCAAAGTTGACTGCTGAGTCTTTTCATGAATAAATTACAGTCAAAGTGAATTTTTTTACTGAGGAGGCAATCCCTAATCAGGTTTCAGTATACTAGCCCGTGCCTCATTTTATTTGCTGAATTCTGCTTGTCTTCCTTTTGAATTTGGACTATGAATCCTCCCACTAAGAAGGAAATAATGAAATTGGGGTAATGAATAGTGGAAATAACTGATGTTCAGCATTTATTCTTATTGAATTGTTGTTGCAATATGGCTGGTTTTTTTCAAGTACTTTTTTAGGAGTAAGAAAGTGAATTATCCTAGGTAAATATTGATAGTGGACATCTCCCTCTCTTTCTACGATATTGCTAACATTGCAATATAGGATTCCTCACAAAACTCTGTCCCGAGGCAGAAAGTGCCTCGTTCAAAGTTATTTTGACCATTGATGACTATGGTAGACCTCACTTATAATTTACTACAGAAAACTCCAAGGACTAACAGTAGCTCAGGTTAGTTTTGGCCAACATTTATGTGTTGGAAGTTTATGCTTTTTCTCCAACCCATTCTCAAAACACTGAAGGAAGAAATTCCTCTGGAATGACATAGCAGGAAATTTGATCATGACCCTTTCACTTGCTTCTTCCAGATGAATTAATAATTTCTCCATTGTTAAGGGAGAAATAGAACACAATAGTCAGCATAAAACCAGAAAACAGTTCCAGTCCCAGGTGGGAAACTCTCCCTTACCCAAAGATATAAGGAAACCCATACATCTTGGCTCTTCCTGTCATAAGTCTAAGGACCAAGCTGGATAGATTTTTGTAATCATTCTTAAATGGTTCTTGGAAGAGACAGAGTATTGAACAAAGGCATGATTGTTATTGCAAGATCAACAAACAGTCATAGTGATAGATTACAGCAGTTTACATGATAAGGAGAGAGCTAAATTGTAATTTAAATAAATTCTTTAAACTCACTCCTTAAAGGAAAAAAAGTGAGAGAAAACATATGACCCTAAATTGGAAGTAAAACTTGTTCATTAAAGGGAAAAGGAAATCTGGTAAAAATGGAAGAGGTTAACATAAACTCAGCCAGACTTCCACATGAATAGGGTAAAATAATATATTTTATTGTTTTACCTTATTAGAAGACTGCTATTCAGAACCACACTGTGTATCTGTTGTAAAGATAGCTATCCTAATGGATTAATCCTACAGGATTAAGATTTTCAAGTCTCTCCATTCTTATCCTTCTGAGTGGTGTGAATTTTAACAGAATGAAGATGTCTCCTCAGAAAGCACTGAGCTGTCAGTGGCTAACATCCTCTGATCTAAGGTAGCCACAGGTTACACCTCTTAGTGTAGTTCGCTTTAGTAATCACATATATCTTGACCATAGATACACTATTCACTATAGATAAATTTAAAAGAATCTGAGGATAAAGAGGGCACTTGATTGCCTAAAATGAGCACATGCACCATAGAAATTACAGAATTTCACTAAAAATTTAAATCAGAATAACTTTTTCTGATGTAGCTAATGTGGACTATATGATTTACTCTTGAGTTCTGAAAGCTGAAGAACTGAGTAAATCTTTTGACAAAGTATTCCGTAGTAAAGGTACCTCCACTATTTCCCATCTGATGATCGATTTGAAAACTTAAACACTGTTTAATGTCACTGTTAGATGATAGATGGAAATAATACGATTTATTATTTTTGTTGCTTTTCTGTTTGCTTGCTTGTTGGTTTGTTTTTAGCCTCTGGCTCCCAAACAGGTCTGTGAGAAGATGTTGAGGACTCTCAGGTCCAGTCTGACAGCTGAAGGACAAGCCTCTTTAATAAATGGTGAAGGAATGTTATAGATCAATTCTAACCACTATTATTTCTGTCTGACCTTATTTTGAGCTCTGCCTCATTTTTCTTTTGAGCCTTTACATGTCATGGGGGTTTGCATAATTACAGGTATTTCTCATACCACATTTTTATGTTGTAGTAGGATCTTGATGTTTCAGCTAGCACATAACCCAGAAGTGTAGGTGCTATATGGTAGGTATAGTGCTATAAATATTAACACCTGCATCAAAGTTCCCTGAGGGATCTGTTTTGACAGGCAAAAAATTCTTTCAAAAATATGGCTTTCATGAATTATTTTAAACTGTTGTTTACAATCAAGCCACTTCAGCAGTGCTTTCTAAACTTACAATGGATTGCAATGTAAGTTCGTATAAGGTCACATGTTGTATGAATTCAGTCCTAAACATAAAAGTCTTCGAAAAATGTTGTGAACAAATTCCAGCTCTGTTTTGTTTTATATACCTATCTTAACCAATTACTCGGTGTAAAAGGTCATCATCAAAAGAAGACTTTCCTTGTGATTTTTGTCATGTTTGCTTTAGTTTTTATATATAAATATGAGAGTTGAGAAGGAAATCCATACTTCACCTCTCTAACTTTCAGGTTCAATCTGACTTAAAAAATTTAATATGGATGTACTTTTACCTTGCAACTGCAGTTTAACTTGAAAAATAATCATATAAATACAGAAAATGCTCAAGGTCTTAATTCCAGACACCATGTGCATCTGGAATGATACACAGATGCTTCTGAGATGCAGGGATTCTTCTGTGGTAGGTTGACACAGGTTGGATGCCAGGTGCTCACCAAGCCATTCTATTACTCCCCCTTCTCAGCGGGACACAGTGGGGGAGAAAATAAGATGGAAAAAACCTCATGGTTTAGGATAAAAGCAGGGTAATAAAGCAAAAACAAGGGTTGTGTGTATGGAAACAAAGAAAAATATTTTATTCTCTACTTCCCATCAGCAAGTGATGTCTGGCTACTTCCCTGGAAGCAAGGCTTGAGAACCCATAGCGTTTGCTCCTGAAGAAAAACATCAGAATCACTGGTGACCCTGAGCGTCTCATTTTGGTTTATTACTGTCCTGGGTGCAGGGATAAGTGGTGGAGCCTAAATGCTGTTTGTTCCACACCACACACATCACCTTGGAGAGCAGGCAGCAGTTTCCAGCAGGGAATGCTGGGATGTGAGAAGAGGAACATTTTTCTTACCTAGTCAAGAAAGGGAGTGGTTTTGTCCCCTTTAAAAACCACGGAAGGGTCCTTTTTCTTTTGCTGGGCTCACTGGGAAGTGAGAGTCACCCCACAGGTCCCCAGATCTCTACTGCTGGGGAGTTGTTTCGCCATCCCCAGCCACCACCTGAGATCGCAGTCAACGCGGAGAGCCCCTGCCGGGTGCTGTGGAGCGAGCAGCATGGCAGCAAAACTACTTTCAGAAAATAGTTTTCCAGGTTTTGCTTTGCCCCTGTTTTCCTTGGTTTCCTGACTCAGGGAGGGTGTTAAACCATGGAAACTCATATGCAACATTGTTTCCGTGTTCATTTCTTCCTTGCACTGCTCTCTGGAGCAGCCGTGAGGGAGGCCTGCGCCATCTTGTCTTTGTTCCCAGGGGAGCCGGGTGGCACAGGCGATACCTTTTGGTAGTGAATGCCCTTCTTGTGGGTAAAACATTTTTCTGTTGTTCAATCTTTTATTAATATTGTTGTGTTTATCACAATTTCTTTAGTAAATTGTGACTCCAACTTATAATCTCTCCTAGTATTTTTCCTCCATTGCTGAAAGGGGGTGGTTTTAGTGGATTTAATTTTCCCTCTGAGTTTTAAAAGGAGCACAAGAACATAAGAACATTACCAAATATTTTGATTCAAATTTATGTAAATGATTTTTAATCTGTAATTTACTTGCTTTACCCTTGCCCAGAACTTGATACAGCTTTCGGGGG
>VZRN01003133.1:7375-123973 GCA_013397935.1 Dasyornis broadbenti | reverse complement strand
GGGGGGGGGGAACAAAACTCACAAAAACCAAAAAAACAAACAAAAAAAATCCAAACAAACATTAAAAAACCCACAAACAAAAAAACCCCATGCAAATGATAAAAGAGCTATGTCTTGCTTACATACAGTACAGAAATAAAATTCAACACCACCATTAACACTAGAAGCAAAGAGAAAATAGGGGAACTTTGAAATAAACATACATACACCCACTCTGATTTTTTTACCTAATTTCCAAAGAGACAGAGATAAAGGAGGTGTCAGACCTCTCTGTAAACCTCATCTCTTGGTTTCTTACCTGCCATGGTCAACTGCATGATTTAGGCCTGTGGCGCACTACCATAACTTCTTTTCCAGTTTTTGCGGGGAAAAAAAAATGAAAAAGAAAAGAACAAAGAAAAAAAAAAAGAAAAAGAAAAAAGAAAGGTTGTACTGTGCAGTGTTTAATAAGTATGCCTTCCTTTTCCTTTACAGTTCCAGTTCTTTTTTGTTTTTTTTTTCATTCCTACCCTTGTCACATAAGTACCTGTCAGACAATTGGCCTGACACAAGACTATTGGGGAGGGCACAAAGCAGGGAGGAGGGGAAGATGAACACTACCTCAGGCACATCAAGGCTGTCCTTGAATAGGATACAAGGCTGTCCTTGAACAGGATGCAGACAAGTTTAGTCTATGCCCAAAACATTCATAAATATCAGCTCAAGAGATCTGAACACCATGGTGTACAGCAAAGCTAATTTATATTTTTTTCTTCCTTGGAGGCCTGT
Source organism: Dasyornis broadbenti (assembly GCA_013397935.1). Taxonomy (NCBI): domain Eukaryota; kingdom Metazoa; phylum Chordata; class Aves; order Passeriformes; family Dasyornithidae; genus Dasyornis; species Dasyornis broadbenti. Next base: position 123,205 of record VZRN01003133.1, on the reverse strand, counting down.
AGCTGAGGATAAATTTTATGTGAGGCAGACTAGTTTTACAGATGACTGTATTCAGAGCAAAACTCTCTGAAGCATTTCTATAATAGCTTTACTTTGTAAAATGGGGAAATTTTCAACAGAATATGCAGTTCTGCAGTATAAAGATTTTATTGCTGTGGGTTTGGTACGAACTGTATGACTCACAGCTTCACTGTTCATGATGAATTTATTGACTTCTTTATGTACACAGCCTAGGAATGTTTGGGGCTGAAAGATTCCTTAAAAACAAATGCTATGAACTTTACTTGAACATATAAATCACAAAGGTAGCCAGTAAAGCAAAAAGTACCTTTTGCAGGGGTCTGACCAGTGCAGAACTGCTTCTTGACAAATAGCTTGCAATAAAGTGTTCAGTTTCAAAGAAAAAAACAACAAAAAATCAAAGGGAGATTGCTCAGCAGAGATGAAGGAGATTATCTTTATGATGTACCCCATGCATCTGGCAACTGTATATAAATCTCTCTATATATGTACTTTTTAGACAAGTAGGGTAAATATTTGTGTCCTGCTTGCAGTCATATTGGTTTTTACATACTATATATATATATATTTATATATATATTTATGCAGGTGCAGGAGGCATGGGGTGTTCAGATACTGCATTTTATTTACAAGGAATCCATGCCCTCCAGGTAGTGCAGGGCATTGGAAATAGCATGAAATACAGTTTAGGCAACTGGAGTTGAAACATATATCTCCACTGACAAGAATCTGAGGCAAGGCAGATGGTTCACATATGTATTCTTTTGTGCTTTCACCTTAAAGCACGGGTTAGAATTCTTAGCCTGGGTTTGGGGTTCTACCAAAACTGCAGGTGGAATCTGATGGTGGTGTTGTCGGTTTATTTTGATTTATGCTAAATTTTCTATACTGTTAAATTTATCCAAGATTAATCAGGACATTTCAGCAACATCATGGCTTGGACCCAGGAGTTGCATTATATCACAAAATTAGTAGAATATTTGTAGTGGGAAATCTCAGCGCTCATACACTCAAAATTATGATTAAACACCATATTATAACAACACTTTCAACAGCTACATTTTATCTGGGACATTGGACAGAATATCCTTTTATTTTTTATGTAATCTTGAAGGATATCCAGACACAAACACCAAAGACACAGAGAGCTGCTTCTTGTACTTACATATGCCAGTAACAAGAATCATGCCGCATTTAACATGTTGACTCATTGGTGTCTGGCATAAAACTGATTAACAGCTTGGGCTGTATTTTACACAGGAAACTTAATCAAAGCATTTGCAAAGTATTGCATTGTAAAACTGTTGATTTAAAGGCTGATTGTGAACTTAGTAAGGTTGGAATGACAATGACAAAAACCGAAATGCTCTCCAAGACTGCAGACTTTCTAGAAAATTTAGCCCATAATATTCTCAGCAGACAGTGGATACATGCAGTGTTGTCTTTTCTCTTTTCCATAGGTTAGGAATAGACAACAGAAGCAAAACATAAGACTTTTTGTCATTCTTCTTCTCTGCTCCTCAGTTGTTCATCCTAAACATGGAAAATGCTTGACAGTGCAACTTGCCTGTTGTCAATATGACGATGAGATGAAGCATAACTCCACAAAAATGGATCAAAACTCTTATCTTGGAATTTAAAATTACACCAGTTGTCACTGAAGATTCTTATAGTTTGAAAAATGACATGGTATCAAAGTGTACTCAAAGAAGTTTAATTTCGTGTTTTACTTTTATTAAAGCCTTCACATAATTCCTGTAGGAATATATATCATGGGAGTTGCTCCAAGTCACTGTATATTTTTCTTACCCTATGTACAGCCCTTGTTCTATTTTATTTCATACTGTTCAGATATTAATTATAAAGTTAATAATTATCTCATGGAATTCTCTACCGTGATGTCACTATGGAATTTCACAGCTTCATAGCCATTTATTAAAGTTGCTTTCCCAATGAATATGGAGACAGAATTAATGAATAACAAAGACTCAAAAATATTATCACCAAAGATGTTCAGTAAGCTTAAACGTCTAGGTTCTAAATTTTATATTATTCTTTTGGCACGTTCCCTTCCCAAAGTACTCCCTACAAAATGGCAGGTTTTGCTACTAAGCATTCAGCATACCTGCTAATTTGATTCTCAGTTCTCAGTGGTATTAGAACATGGAAAATATACAGTTAGTGTGCATCTGAGAAAATGTTCATTTACATGACTTACCTATCATCACAGAGACAGATCTGAACTGAATGCACCAGACTCTTGGTTTGTCTGGGCATAGATCCTTTTTCCATCTGCCATTCCTAGCTCATTCACTGCCCAAAATCCAGCATCTGCAGCAGTTGAGACAAAGATCCTAGTTTATTTCACAGTCCTGTTTTGGTTTCCTGACAACTGCTTCGTGCACTTAAAGAGGCACAATCTGTGTAAAAATACCAAATGACAAGGTAATTAAAGACATAATCTGAGTGTTTATACAAAACATGTTAAATTAGATTGTCACTTCTTGTAACCAGTATGAATGGGTTTAAACTACAGTCTGTGCTTTCCTATTCACTGAGTGGATGCCATCAACAGTTGTGAAACAGAAAATTACAGCCTGTATTGCTAAAGTTTGGCCAAATTACAGTAAGAAGCTACGTATTATGCTAAACTAAAGACCACAACCACCACTTAAAATACTAGGGATTTTCCAAGAACACGAAATAAAAGAATTTTTCCCCACAATTTTTTCCCCTCAAATAAAATCTGATTCTATACATCTTCCAGTCTCAGGTTTACATTTGAGGAGTTGTTTCATCTCTCTACCTGTGGAAACCACTATTCACTTTTCGGTTGGGTGTTTTGCTCAATGGTATCTGATTTTGCCTAACATTCTTTTTCCTTTCACCAATTCTTTGAGATTTTTCACAGACTACATTGTGCAGGGATCTGAGTTTCAAGGTTCCTGTGGTGGTGTGTACCTTATGGAAGGAACACGTTTGGGATCAGTGAATTAATGCCATTTTATGACTCGGAAATTTGTTTTTGTTTTTGTTTTTGTTTTTTTGGGGTTTTTTACTAGAAAATAAGTTATTGTACTTATCTTCCAAATATTCTAGAAAATTATCATGGCAAACTGTTTTTGAAACACTGCTAAGTTGCTAAAACTTGCTTGTGGTATTATTCAAATGTACATGTTACGGAAAAGAATCATCTCCTTTTCTAAGGTGCATCATGTCAAATTAAACAAGGTGTAAGATTAAATAACTGTATCTGAAGACATATGCACATACATATATGTATTTAATTGAAATACTGTTGCATTGATGAAAACACCTATATAAGAACATTAAGGAATACATCTGACTTCAAAGCCATTCAGAAAGACTGTTATAGCTATCTTACCCTTTATAGCCAAATTTCTATAATGATACTGCTGGGACATCTGCATATGATTAATTCATGATTAGCAATTAACGATTTCATTGTTCTTGCCCAGCTAGGTCTACCCAGTTCTTTTTGCTTTTTTCATTTTTTTCTATATTGTGTCCTTTTTCCTCTTCCTTTAATTGAAAATTTAAAAGTAAATTCTGTTGACTTAATAAAAAAACCACTTTTTCTATAATTGTATATGAATTAAAATTAAGGAAGTGAAATAAAGTTTCTAATTCCAGCAATAGAAAATTAAATTATCATTGTTATAGATACCACATCCTAAGGAATATTGGGCCATGAATCTTTTTCAGATTCTACAACTGCTGTAGGAGGAAGTCCAAAACAACTACAGAAAGTTACTTGGAAGGAAAATCAATTTTATGTAATAGAGAGACTTTTGGTTTTTTTCAGTGCATGTAAAGACAACAGAGGGGAAAAGGAAAAAAGAAGAAAGTAGAGTCCAATAGTGCATACAGAACAGTGCATTTCCCAGTGGTTTGCTAACCCAGTCACTTCTAGCTATTGATATTCCTACACTACCTGACGGAGCATGAAGAACAGAAATGTATTCTGACTGTGAGCAAGTTTACTGAAGAACCCTGAGTAATAGCTCTTCATCAGATCAAAAACTTGATTAAGTTTCTCTAGAAAATAGGTTATTGGCCCAAACAGCTTCTTGACCTGCTTTTAAAAGTGTTGCATTATATTGGCAGATTTCATCAAAAACCTGCACCTATTTTCAGTTCTGCTAGCAAGACCTCAGGTTTAGATGATCAGTACTTGCAAAACTTTCCTGAACACTAATTATATTGCTTCTACTAGAACAGAATTATTGTAATAGAATTATATTGTACATTGCAAAACCTTTTCATAAATTGAGCTGGATGGAGATTTTCCCTTAAATTAGGATAATGTGAGGCTCCGATATGTTTTCTGTTTGTCTTTTCTTTTAAATAAAGAACAAGGAGAGCTGAACAGAGAGCCTGTATGCAGAAATGCTGAGTGGAAAATGTACGTTTGTCTAATAGTTTCTCGTGTCCCTAAGATGATTTATAATGCAATAAGTATATAAAACTCAAGGAACAAGTTCACAGTTTTAAGAAATACAGTTCATTAAGGGATTTTCTTAAAGGCCAGTGGACTAAATATAACATCAATGCAATCAAGTTTTATTGGCAAGGAGTCATGTTCAGTTGAATGAAAGATGCACAATTAAATTAAGCTATTAACTTCTGAGATTAATTAATTGTAAAGATGTGCTCAGAATTTCTTTGGAGAAAAGAGATAAAAGAAGAAACTAGAATGCCTAGAAAGAAACTAGAAACTTGGTAGATCTTTGAGCAACAATTTTAGTTAAACAAGAGGCTGCTGCTCTTCCTAAGAGATGATAAAACGGGAGGAAACTTTGAGAGCAGAGTGAGAAGACTGATTAAAAAAAAAAAAAAAGACTGAGCCACAAGAGCAGCAGTATGGTTATTACCTTTTAAGAATATCCAGAAATGATATGGACTTCAACAGTATTGTAAGGCCCAAAAAAACTTACTTGATGAGGCTTTTAAAAGGTCTTATAGTTGTTCATATGCTCTGCGTTAGATACACAGGAGAAGTACCAACAAGATATTCTCAAGAGGTCAAAACAACAAAAAAGAGTTAACTGACAAATCAAAGAACTTTAGCAAAAGATTTAGAGCAACATTCGATCAACATAAAAACTTCTCAACACGTTAGCTTAGTCCATTCAATTTAGCAAACTCTAAGCCCACTTGATTTTAAACAACTCAGTAATTCCAAGAAGAGGGAATTAGAAGAGGAAGAAAAAGACAGAGACGACCTAGAAAAAGACATATATAGCTACCAACTCCTGGTTTCCAGTGATGTTCAACTGACAGAAATTCCAAGAGGAGGCAGGGTCAAGACATGTGCTTGCTGCATGTTCAGCCTTAAATACCCCTTGGCCTTCCTGGGCCCTTTCCCCAGTTGGGGGTGCTGGTAATTTGGGCACTCAGGAGCTGGTTTAGGGGCTCAAGGCAGTGTGGAGCATTGCCTCCTGTGTGCCAGTAATTGGCAGCCATTGCCAGGCTGGCATACAAGCTCTAGGGGGCTGGGGGATGTGGAGCATTTCATTGCTTTCAGGGCAAGGCCTGACCTGCCCCACCCTCTATACACATCCACCCTAAAATGTCTCAAGACATCAATCCTTTCCAGTCTCAGTCTCTCACAAATGTGGTTGATGAGACCCTCATGATATGACATCCACATACATCAGACTAGTGTTTTGTTATAGCATTTTATAATTTCATTCTTGAGACTATAATGTTATAATTTCATTATTGATACTATAATCCAGTATTCACCTAATGTCACCATCATGTACAGTAAGAAAATATCAATTTTTCCATCTCTAAAAGCATAGACTGAAAAATTAAACATTTTCTTATTTATTGGAAATAAGTAAAAAAGAAGGCATCATTGACTGTTTCATCCATGAAGGCTGATGGCATATTTTTCATTATGTAAAATTAAAATTTTCATACCTCATCAATCATTCACATTTTGGAAGAAAACATACTATAGCAACCAACCTTCACAGGTGAGGTTACACACCCAGCATGTCTGACCAGAGTTTAAGGTCTGTGTAGCAGACAGTCTCCATAAATATCCCAAGTCATCAAGACAAAACAATCTTATTCACAGCTTAAGAACTCTCTGTTACTTTCTAGGCATCTTTCTTCTGCAGGGTGGGGCACTCAGATTCAACAATCTGAGCTATCCTTGGTTTGAAAGCAGTATAAACTCTTGGGTTGGAAACAAAAAAAATTATACAAGCTTTGAGTCTTTGTATTTTGACTGGCTTTGTGCTGCACTCTGCTTGTAGACACAAAATCTGTGCATAAGGATGGAAGTGGAGGTTCGGATCAAATCCTCATTGGGATAAAAATCTGCTGTATTCTAAAATTGTTAAAGGCTCTACTTCTTTACTGTTAGTAGTGCTAATACTATTGGTTGCTCATTATTTTCCTTTTGATAACGCTATTAACATATTTATTATTTACTGGCATTATTTATTATTAACATATTATCCTGGCGATCATATGCCTGCATTTCAATCTACCTGAATTATACATGATACGTCACTATATTTTCTGATTAAATCACTCATGTTTTCTCCACATATTAGGATCAAACCACTTCTCAGATATACTGAATAATAGTAGTAATAGTAATAGTAATAGTAATAGTAATAGTAATAGTAATAGTAATAGTAATAATAATTTGAATGGTATGCATTGTTTTGAACAGCCTAGCAAGTTTTGTTCCTCTTCAGAGCAGTTTCTATGAATCTAGACTGGTAACTGCTTTAATTCTTATCCTGCTTTATTTTTCTTCCTTTTGTATTAATTTTTCAGATTAAAATCAAACCAAAAAGATAAATTAAGGAACACACTGGGGTTTTTTTGAAATTATTTTTGTAAAAACCTTTTCCTTCAGGCCTGACTGTAAGAAACCTTTAGTTTTAATCATCATTATATGAAAGATTTTAAAAATTTGTCCTTCTGTTCTTACAATAAGTAACAAGGAGAGAAGATACATGAGATATTATATATATATATGGAGGGTATATATTTATAGAGAGAGCTTTGCGAGCAGATTGACTATCAAATACATAAATGTAGATTCATCACCACTAACTCATGTGTGGTTTCATTCAAGTCAGACTCCTGAGGTCCATGGTGAGCATAGATTGATCGCAGATGCAATCAGCATTTGTGTTAGGTTGTAGTCAGAATTGTCATCCTGCAAAATGTGCTAGACTTGTTTTCATCTATACACTGTAAGAGGACGTGTTTTCAGTGCTCTGAGGAGTATTGAAAATTTGCTGAGGCAATTTTTTTTTGTCATGTATCATGTACCATCTGTGGGGTGTTGTAAACAATTGAAACAAATACATTTATGAAGTACATTTATATTACTAGTGTAAGATAGTGTATTGAGTCTGGAAAAATTTTCTTCTTCTCCTTTTGCATTTGCAATGGTTTCAGCAGCTCCAATATAAAGAGTGAATTAAGGATCCAGCAGCAGAAAATGAGCAAGTGTTTGTCTCTATTCTATGCATCTGGCTGACTCAGATGAAGTTAAAACTAAAGATAATTTCAATTAAAATAGCTGCAAATGGAAAATTGATCACTGGATTCTAAAATTCAATAAATCGTAGTCACTGTAGTTATTTACTCTCTATGGCTATAAAATCCTACAAAAATTCATTACTTTTGAGCAGCTTTCTGGCTCCAAACACGAACTAAAATTTGGCTTCACTCTTTGGAAAGAAGTCAGTGACATTTTCCCTTGCTTTTTTCCTGAATTTGAGACACTTGGATAGTTTGGAATGCATAATTTCTGGGTTGTACACCTGAAGAGGGAGGCATGTCAGGTTACTGAGACAATCGTAAAATATCTTGAGGTGGCTCTAGATGGTGTGAGAAAGTAATTTAAATACAACTTTTTAAAAAAAGATTGAGAAACAGAAGAGCATTTCTACGTTAAATATTCTTCAAATCTATAGCAAAAAGGTAAAAGTGTAGTATAGAACTTCTGACTTTAAGAGAGATTGCATATTGCCCTCCTTATCTGGTTCAAAATTACTGTTGATGTCTCAGATTTTACTTACAAAATGATCTGTGAAACTCTACCCTTTCGTAGCTGAACAACTGAAAATGTGTCTCAATGTACACTAAGATACCTTAATCATCTTTGATTGCCCTCTTTTCAAGCCCTCCTACCCTTTCTCCTGTTTTGAAAGCTTTTTCTTGGTTCATGGTGATCTATTTGCAAGAGTGTGTTTCTCTTCCATTGGATATAGTTTTATCTAAAGTTTAAAAAGACTATACAGCAGAACATTAGGTAGAAAAAATAAAATGAAGTTGAAAGCATGGTGATTTAAACATGAAGCATGGAAGTCTTTTGAACCAGAAGGCCTAAGTCATGAGAAAGAAAACAGTTTAAATATCTTGCAGTCCTTTTACAAAAAGCAAATTCTTAAGCCACTCAGGTGTATCTGATGGAATTCATTGTTTTATTCTGGTGAAATCCAAGTGTTCAGATAAAATCAATGTAGGTGGCACATTATTCACAGAATAACAAAATGACAGAATTATTGAAATAATTTATATGTATTATTTTACATATAACATGTATATAAAATTATTAATGTATTCATAAAAATGTCCCCATACTGACATCACAAATTGGATAAATACTGATTTCTAAAATTTTTCCTTTTTAGGAAAGAAATTGTAACAGGACATGAATTAAATAGAAGGACTTGATGTTAATTTCAGTGTAACTTCTATCATTATTGTATCATAGAATCTTTAGATTTAGTCCCAAAATCTGAGACAGTGGAATTACCACAACCTCTTGATTCAATCTGGAAGAGCAATTACTCCTAAAGAGTGTGCATTCCTTTTGAGTTAACTGACTGCAGGTATGTGAATACTTCTAATACCTTAAAATGTCTTCAATACAGTGAGTATTTTCTATCTTTAGAGTCTGAATGCACCACATAAATCTATTCTATATTAGATTGGTGTGTGCATATTCCTTTTGGCCTTTACTTTTTATGAAACTCGGCATATTTATTGTATTTCAAATTTTAAGCTGGTCATATTTCTTTAACTTATGACCTTTGAAGCAGAACATGGGTAACAACTGTTTTCGGGGGGAATTTGCCAGAGGATTGCCTGCTCCCAATTTGGAAGTTATAAAATTGTGGTGAATCAAGATCAATCTATTAGTTTCATCAAAACCTGCTAGTTTTGAAAAATAACATTTGTTTTTAAAAAGTGTTTGGCTATTAAAAAGCTATGAAAATTTGTATTACAAACATGGAGGAAATACTCATGAGTAGACTAGTAAGAACTGATATGATTTGGATTGTATCAAAGGGACATCTTCATATTAGGTGAAGAATTTTAAATGTATGAGCTCTTTTAAAAAGAATTATAAAGATTTCTGCATATAATATATTAAAATTATTTTTTCTGAATTAGAGTTTGCTACGTAAAGAAAAAAATATTGTGTCTGGTTTGAAGGTATGATCACTGAATGGTGAAAGTATTTACAGGTATGATTACGTCTCAATTGTCTACCAGGTTGATCAACCAACATTATTATCATAGAGTTGTTAAGGTTAAAATCACCAAGTCCAGCCATCACCTAGCACCACCACCACGTTCACCATTAAACCACATCCTCAAGTGTCATATTAACAAGTTTTTTGAATGCTTCCAGGCATGGTGACTCCATCACTTACCTGGGTATCCTGCTCAAATGATTTTAAACACTTTTTGTGATCTTTTTTTTTCTTAATATCTCATCTAAACCTCTCTTGGTGCAAGTTGAGGCCATTATTTTACACTTTATAGAGGATTGCTGAAGTAAAAGTGAATATTATTTACCATTTTGTCTTTAAATTTTGGGGGTTTTTTATGTAACTGTATTGAATCTTCTTGGTGATCAGAGAAGGGGCCAAGAGCTCCAATTTTAATTTTTGATAACCAAACCTATTTCAGAGGTTGTGTGCAATATTGCACTGAAAATATTTTGGTCTTTCTCATGTGATTTATAAATTTTACTTTCTATAACAAGCAAGATTTACATGATCCTTTTAAACTGAAAGATTTTGGACTCCAGTTTAGGTGAACATTTATGAAACAGTTATTCAAAAACTGTAGTTCCAGGCCAAATTTCATGTTTTCTACTTAGCCTCTAGCAAAAGGTAGCCCAGGAGGATGTGGAGTTTGTCTTTCTAAAACTAAGATACTTGATTTCTGAGTGTCATTATTTTCCTCTTCTTGTTGAGTTAGTTGAATTTGTTCATCTGTTGTGGCCAAAACAATGGAATCAAATATTAATTAATATTATTATTTTCATGTCTTTTCCTGGAATATGGCACATATAGTTTAAATAGAAAGATTAACTATTGTGTATTTTATGCTGAATTTATTTTCTTTCTCCAATCCATTCCTATCTTGTTAATAGGAAGACCAAAATATATGCCAATAATATTTTAAAATCATGGAAAAATCAGAGAACTGGCATTGAGCTCTGTTTCCATGTATTTTCAAATAGGTCATTCATCAATGTTGTCTTTTTATATTGATCACTTTTTCTCTAATATCTCTGTTAAAATTTGCTATGAAGACTTGCCTATTTCCTTTTTGTTTCTTTCTTCATTGTTTATCTTTGTTATCTTTGTTATCTTTTTTTTTACTAGCAAGGTTTCAATTGTTGCTGTTCCCTACCTTTTGTTCTCACCTTCTATTTTAGGATGAAAGGAAAAATGATTAAATGATTTTTCTTGTGTGAAATGCACACAGAAAATGCACAACCTTATTATGAGCTGTTTTTCATATCCACAGGTTTGGATAGTCTATAAGCAACAGAAATATAAGGAATTAAGTTTTGACAAATGAAAATATAAATATTTATGAAAGCTCTAGTTTACTTATATCTTTTGTTGTTACCCATAATTTCAATTCTTCTTGCCTGTGCAACAGTTTGTAAGACAGAGTAGACAAATACGCTTTAAAATAGTTGTTGCAAATTACTGCTTCAGATCTTGCCTTCTTCACTGTAATTCTTTAGAAATATTCCAACTACATATTTTTTCCCCTAAAGTAAAGCTAAGCATTTTTCTGTTGTATTTACTTTCTGGGCCCCAATTTTGGCTGCAGCTTTGAGGAGATGACGTGTCACCTAAATTCACAGACTGAGGACACCATCCCTACCAGCATTCAAGAATGATTAACCCACAGTCCTTTCCACTGTGGAGAGTGCCTTACCTAAAGATGCACAGCATACTCTAAGGCTGAACTAAACATTTCCTGGACTGCAGTCAGCCACATTGCTTTAGAGTGGATGAAGGTTTAAGAGCATGGAAGGATGCCATTCAGTGCCAGCTGATCTAAGTGCCGGAGAACAGCCCTGAGTACATTCAATTTACTAATGTAGACATATCATATGACTCTCTCATTATGTTACTGTCAGATTCTCTTCTGTATTGAGAAATATTACATTCTTGAATATAAAGCAGCCTGAATTAATACAGGAATTGCCTTGGAATAAAGGGGTATTTGGACAGTGTGCTTAGTAACATGTTTTAACTTTTGGTCAGCCTTGAATTGGTCAGACAACTGGACTAGAAGATTGTTGTAGGTCCCTTCCACCTGGAACTATTCTATTCTATTCTATTCTATTCTATTCTATTCTATTCTATTCTATTCTATTCTATTCTATTCTATTCTATTCTATTCTATTCTATTCTGTTCTGTTCTGTTCTGATTGCCTTCATGCTTACCTTCTTGGGTTTCTTTTCAATTCTTTGCCATTATTTACTGATTTACCAATCTATCTCCTGTGAGTCTTATATTTTAAAAGAAAAGACACTCATGATGTTGAACCTGTCAAATACAGTGCTAGATTTAGGTATCTAATTTCTTATGAGTGTGTTTCCAATCACACAGGATCTTTACAATTTTCTGTCAGAGTCCTTTGAAATAGATGACTCAAAGCTTTTATATAAGACTTTGTCCATAGCAAGAGACCATGTTGATTTCACAGAAAATTATTTATGACCCATGTGAATAGATATGGTTTCATTTGATTTTTCACTCTGTATGATCTCCATTTTTTTAAAAGTAAAATTAAATATGAGCTACATTATTAATGGAAATATTACCTTGTCAGGATCTATATGTTAGACGTACGACATCTTGATAATATATCAGTAACTATGGATATTCACTGAATACACTAGTAAATTTGAACAGTTTAACACCTTGCAGAAATCTAATACAATGTTACATTTTCTTGTCTCAATTCTTCATTGTTTCCATTTTTCTAAATTTAAAAACAAAAATTCTGTCTGAGCATTTGTATGGAATAGCACTCACTTTAGTTGTCTTGACATATATAGGCTTTTATAATTCTCTTAAATGTCAGCATGTTCATGATCTTGTAAAGGATAAAATGCAGAAAAATTGAGTATGAATGTCATAGCAGCATTTCAGTAATACTTTGAAGAGTATTTAATCATAAAATCAGATTAATATTAGTACATGAAGGGAAGAAAACATACCCAGAGGCTTTAACATAAACCAAAATTTATATTTGTACATTAACTCCAGTTTCTTAGTTGTCATCCTTGGTATTTAAACAATCAAGGTATGGTATTCTCTGTGGAAGAAAAGTCAAGGATTTTGTCCTACGGATAGGTTGTTATATTGAACATGTTTTACAGATAACAGCAATAAAATAGCTTTACTTCCAGTCAGAAAAGATTCACTCCTCATGTTCCTATTTATCTTCAGAGAGGCATCATACAAGAAATAGAGTTAGATCAGGGCAAAAAGCATATTCCTTTAATTGACCTAGTTTCAAGCAATGGGTGGTCATACAGTTGAAATTCTAGATATTCTAATCCCTCTATATCATAATTTTAACAGTGTGGAATAGCTGCTTGCTTTAATCTTTAACAGGATTTTAAGGAACAAATACATGTCAGACAATATCTGGCTGGCAAATTATGCCTGTTTTTTTTGTTTGTTTTGTTTTGTTTGTTTGTTTGTGTTTGTTTGGTTGGTTTTTTTTAATTCTAGAAACAACTATTTTTGATCACCTAGAAGGTGATGTCTGGTAGTTGACTTCATTGTTTTCAGAAAGATTTCTTAAGTAGAATATGAAGAGGTTCAGGATCCATGGAACTGGAACAAGTTACTACATTCAAATTTGTCAGTTGAGTTCAGCATCATTACTTCTTTTCTAAGTGTTAACTCAGATAGGGATGTATAGGATGGCTATGTGTGTTACAAGCATGGTCTTCAAATTATGATTGGCCTTCAGTTTTAAGGTCTGGTCCATGAGCCTGTGAGAACCAAGCTTAAACTAAACAATTGACTTTTCACACTAATTCACATGAAATTTTCTTTCCAAGTAGTTCCTCAAAGTTAAGAAAGAATCTTTAAGGTCAAACTATAAATTTAAATAGTTTTTTCCTTTTCTTAAAACTTTGTTACTGTTGTTTTGGTGGTGGACAACTACAGACTGAGGGATTTTTTGCAGTTCTCTAAAATTTTGCTGAGGAAATGAGAAAAAGTGAATGTTATAAACAAAAGTGGAAAAGAGATTCATAGATGAAAATATTTCTCCATTATAATACTCATCTCTGCCAAGTATTAGAAAATTGATACAGTTAATAATATTTCTTAGGCCAGCATTTTTTACAATGAAATAATGGAAAAAAAAATCTAAATATAGAAGCCAATTAATGCTAAGCATAACATTAATATGTTACCTGACCTTATCTCAGTTGTAGGATACAATTTGGTCAAAGAGGGCAGTTCTCAGAAGTCACTTAGCAGCAGTATAAGGCCATTGTAAATTGTCTTCTACAGAGATTGACTGAAAATCCATGCTGCTGGAATGAAGCATGTAACTGAGGGATTGATTCATAGAATCATAGAACATCCTTTGTGGGAAGGGACACACTAGGATCAAGTCCAACTGGGATTTCCCCAGTATTGTAGAAAAAACTTAAAATATATAATTCTGTTTTCTAAATTCTGACCTCTGCAGCAGCATCCACCTCTGAGTACTCTGTGCATTAAATTTATATTTTGTTTAAGGGCTGAAGTGTGTGGGGTCTGGTGTAACTATGAATATATCTGTTTGTAATGCCCCAATGTTATAATGCCCCAATCTGTTTATAATCCCAAGTCAACCCTTTTATCGATAGTGAGGTCTTCATTTTGCAATGGTTGTCTGTCAAAGGGACAGGCGAGAAGGTCTGAGTTAAACCTTTTATTGTACATATGTAGCCATTTAGTAAGTCTTTGGATTTTCCACTGCTAGGGGTTAGTAACAATAATGTTCATTGACAGTTGCAAATTTTCATGTTTAAAATAAGACAAAGTAGAGTTATTGATTTTTTTCGCAAGACATATTGTACTTTGAAAGAGTGCTTTCTAATTGATCGGCAGTTCATGACATCAAAGTAAAAGCTTAATGTCAAATTTCTGAACAGTAATCTGACATGAACTACTAAGCCTACTGCATAAGCACTGCAGTTTGTCTTTGCCATTTCTCTAATGTTGATGTGAGTTTTCAAATCCATTAACATTGTAAGAGACAGCTTTAACCACAACAGGCACCTCTTCAGAATCCTTGAAAGAATAACAATTAGAGTGCATTTGCCTATCTTGCTAATTCCTTCAATACTGACTGTTTAAATATATGTACAGTTGAGATTTGTCCTTTATCCTTCTGGTTTTTCGTGTGTCTATTCATTACCTTTTAGGATGATATTCAAGATGGTCCTGGAAGTAATTCTTGCACCGGAAAGCAGAATTTGACTCCATGCTTATGTTATAAAACATCAAAACAAGATAAATACCATGAATTTATAGGACAAATGTTAAAATTTCACATATCATGCCAAAACTAGCTACGAGCATAGTAAATACTAAAGACTTACATAGAGAGTAATGAGTGCATCTGCAAAAAAGAAATTTAAAAAAGAAATATAAGTCACAAAATTCACACAAAAAATCCCAATAAGGATTCTAGGCATCAATCAAAACCTTGCTGATGTGCTTTAAAACACAAAGAACAGTGACTTCTGATTCCCCATTATAAAAGGATCCATTTTTGAAAATCTCAAAGCATTTTAGGAAGGCTTTTAGTCCAGCAGTCAGTTACCAAAAAGTCAATATGCCAGAACATTAAGTCCTTAGAATCATCTTTGTTGAATGCGAAGGTTTTATAATGGATTTTTCAAAGGTGAAAACAGTAAATGTAGTTATAAACCTATAGAAAAGTAAAATACATACATTTTTCATTAGTTTTAGTTTTTACTGTATTGTCAGCATCAGATTGAAGAAAGCTGGTGCATATGGATAGGAAATTCATATTCACATTAGAAAGCACCATGAGAGATGTTTGATTCTCATGAGAACATGCATTGTGTACCTACTTTCATGCAAAGAAAAGAGGAAAAAAAGTAATTCCAGTTCACAGAATGATCCATAGTTTTCCCCTGAGCCTTGTATCAGGAAGTGCTATATTCATGCGAGATTGAATTAATTCTGTGTTCCAGGTTTAGAGAAAGTTATTTTTTAATGCTTTTAGATAGACATTAAAATTGGTTTTTTCTCACACTGTTACGTGTCCTTGTATTTCTCAGCCCTAGCGTGACTCAGCTACCTTGCCTCAACTGTTCTAAACTTTACTGCCATGTGTCTTTAGAAAAGAGTTGCCAAGGGCTGTTCCTTTAGTCCAGAATTTTTACAACTGGAAAGAGGGTGTGTCTTTTTTGATCCTTTCCCATTCTTGCCTTATTTACTCCCTCTGTGGGAAGAAGGCAAGGTAGATTGAGGAAAAGGGCTTCACAGGAATGGACCACTTCTATTTGCAGTTTGTTGGCAAATTGCCTCATTGATTTTGGAAGACCGTTATGAAACACAGTAGCTTAAAGAATGCTATGTGAGATGGTTCAAATCTATTCCACTGTCACCAGTTAAACTACAAGGACTGCAGCAAGAATCACAACCCGAAGAGAGAAAATGGTGGTGGGACCATGTTCTTTGGAATTAGCAATTGATGTGAACAGCCAGAAAGGTGACTTGGTTAGAAGGGGAAAATTGCTGAGCAGAAGTTTTCTGCTGAAATACTGTGAGAGAAAACGCCTGCCAGACTGGGAACATTCTGTCTAGGCCTATGAATCAGAAGCATCCTTGAGAAGTGTATCTGGCATTTCTGAAGTAGAGATGGCTACTTGGAGACCAATGAGATCACGTCCTGAGATATCATTGATTAGCTCAAAGACAATTGTAATGAAAACTTAACAGAAAAAAAGGTGAAAAATAGTCTGGAAAGAGAGGAAAACATCCTAAAAGAATGATAATTGAAAGCTGCCATAGACTGTTCTAATTGCTAGAACAGGAAAACAGTCTGGAAAAGCAAAAGTTGGTCTGAAAAATGAAAGCAACTTTGTCTATATGCTGCCACAGGTAAACTGAACAGCAGCTATTGGCTTCTTGAAATGTTGGTGTCCTATGCACTCTTACATGTCTACAATATGAAAATGACATAATTTTTGCCCAAAATGGATCCTCTCTCTTGGAAATTTTTCCCATGTGACATGTTTTTTCACAAACAATTGAATTCCCTTCACAAACTTTCTATGAGATCTTGGACTCTTGCTGGGAATTCATGGTTGACTCCAAAGTTTGTGGTGTGGGTAATCTCTGAAGCAAGACTCTGTTACTCTAGTGGTGCCCCTCTGCACTCATACTTCTGGGATTAGTTCAGTTTGTTCTCCCATTTCTGGGATGGTTGTATCCTGCCCTCTGGGAATGAGTTGTCCTTCTCCTTGAGATGGTGTGGCCCTTTCTGAAATCCGTCTAATTTTCTTGACACTGATATTGTATATGTCTCATAAGTATATGCACTGTTGTATTGTCAATAGGTTTGCTTCAGTAGTGGCAAGTTTGTAGTAACCTGTTATAGTACATAGACACTTGGATGTTGCTTTTACTTTGATTGTTGGTATATAATTGATTATTTCTATTATTGATTACTTATAGTAACTTTATACATTTATATTCATTTCATTAACCGTAGTTAACTTCATTAACTGTAGTTAAACTTGCAAGTTTAACTTGGTGATTTCTGTGAAAGTACATCTGCTACTGGTGATTTGTATGGCATTTTTAATGATCTGAAATAAAGTAGAGAAAATTAGAGGACAAAGTCCTTTGTATTCTTGTGTATTGCAGAATCCAATTGTACGGTTGCAATCTTGAAACACCCACAGACTGGGTAACTCTCTAGGTCATGACATTAATATGATACAGAGAACAGAGCAGTTAGCTGTCTGAGAACTACAGTTTTGAGTTGTATCAGTTTTGCTGCTTCGTTTCTTTAAGGTTTTTTTCACAGTTTTGAAGACTTCAATCATTCTTTCTCCCTATTAAAATCTGAGATGATATATTCTTAGACCTGTTGGCCAAGGCTTATGATCAAGACTCAACCTCTGTCAATCCCTTATGCTGGTACAAATCTTATGTACAAGAATGGATTTTATAACAGTTTTATGATAGTGAACTTCTTTCACAAAGCTTTTTATTCCCCATATTAGCTCGCAGTATAGGAAGGTGACGATAAAAGAAAAGCAAGTAAAAAATTGGTTTTAACATATCTTTTGATAAAATCTATCTAGCCTCCATGTATCTTAAAATAACACAGGTAATGTGTTACATGAGTTAAAATAACACAAAATAACATGTAAAGCTAAATCACCGTCCAGAATAATGAGACAGCAGTGCCCTGCAAGTTCTTAACCATAACCTCAGTGTGTTCAACAGATATCTGACATTGCCCAGTGCACTCTGCCATCAAAGAAACTCACACCAAATGGGAGTAAAGGAATGAGAGCTGTTTCTGTAGAGTTCAAAGAATATTTTGCTATCATGTGCTGAAAAAGAACAACTGTAAAGTTCGCAAGGTCTGTTTTTCCACTGTTACTGGTAAAAAGCATATCTCAACAGAGCACACACATACATGAACAGCAGGCATTAGACGTCAGTTTCAAACAAAAAGTACTTAGACTTCAAATTTAAATCTTGTGAGGCATACGTAGATTCAGAATAACAAGGAATGAAAATTCGGAGCATCACGATTCTGCCAAGTAAACAACAAATCTCACCTAAATTCATACACAGAGAAATATCAGATAAATTTAAAATGTTTGCTGGCCTTAGTAATTAAAGAAAAACCTGTCATTGACCACAGAAATTAAGATTCTTTCTCATCATATTGAACATCAACAGAGATGCAATGAAAACCTAAATAATAGAGCTCAATAATGGATCTGGCAAACAAAGTAAAGAAAACAATTTCAGAATTGTAGCCACTTGTTGATTTACTGTTTTAAGTTCTCAGACAACTGAACTGCAAATGTTGATATTTTATCATTATACACTTGAAGGAAAAATCATGATTAGTATATTAAAATGAACAGTTGCCTGCACAAGCATTTAATTTCAAAGTATTCTTATTCAGACTGATCAATAAATTAGTCCTTATTAATTGCCTTGCAACTAATTTTTCAAAGCCTTTGAGAAAGGTATTTGGTTACCGTGGTTATTCTGGCATTAATATTCAGTACAATGAAACAATTCTCATGTTTATATTATTTATTTGAGCACATTAATGTACTGATTTGATCCACGGATGATTTAAAAAGAAAACTAAAGTCAATATTACAAATGCAGTCCTTAAGTAATATTTAATATTCTGGACATGTACAGATGATACCAGTTCCACAGATTTCATGAATGTGAGGTTGAATTATAATTAAGTCTCTGAATGAAATGAATAGTTGTTATTCCTTTGTACTTCCATATTATTATGTAGAACTTTCAAAATTATGGCTGTAATAGAGAAAGCTAAGTGTGAGTTTTTATCCTAAAACAAGAAAAACTTACAAGACAAAGTAAATACTGAGATAGCTAAACTTTTTGCTACAAAATACAATAATATACATCATTATAAAATATAATAATGATGTACTACATTGCCTGAGGTGCCTCAGTACCTTAGTTGTACAAATGCTAAGGGCATGATCTTTGCAGCTCTGTAACGTTCCAGCTGTGCTGCTGTAGCAGTGCTTTACTGGAGCTTCTCTGGTTTTATTTTCTCTTTTGTTTCTATACTGTTATTCTCATACTGTTGATTTCATGGGCTTAGAACCTGCACCTGTGTTTTTACAGTTATTTTGTGTTTTTACAGTTGGTTATTGTGGGAAGTGGCTATGAGCAGTGTAGCAATGGCTCCTCTACATGCCTATTCTTTCCTGTTGTTTTGCAGATTTAAAAGGTTTTTTTATCCAGTTTTCTCCCATATAGAGAAGACCAAACAGCATACAGTAAAATAGACAGTGGTCCCTTAAATGCTTGACTGTCATTATCCAATAATACTTGTGAACAGAAGCTTTTGCAGACAATCAATATTCAATGATCACACATTATTGGTATTTGTCAACCTGTGCTAATATCATCACAAACAGGAATATTGCCATTTGCCTTCTTTTCTTCTCTCTCTTCGCCTTTTTTATTCTTCCCCAAAAGTAACTTTCCCTATTAGAGTTGTTGTATACAGTCAGCTGTTGCACCCACTCATAATTAACTTGACCATGTGACCTGTGGCTATTAAAATCTTAGACTGTTCTTATGACATTAGATAATATGATAATAATGATTTTTAAATCAATGGGCTGCTCTAGGAGAGAAAGTAACACTACCAGATCTCCCTCTGAAAGACTTTTATTTTAATTTTTCATTATCATACTGATTTTGTTAAAGCCTCTTGGTGACAATTTCTTTGAACATTAATAAATTAGTGTTGAATTAAAGATGAAAATACATTTCCCATAAGACACACCAGAATTATAGGTTTCCCTTTGATAGTACTTTAAAGAACCTAACCCGATGAAATATTAATTTCACCTAAAAATTGTTAACAAAGCAAATATTAAAATTTGTATATTTTGAGTGTAATATTTTATGTTTCACTCATTTTTTAAGGTTATTAATAGGCCTAGTCAAAACCCAGGGTGATTTTCCTAGATTAAAAAGTGTGAAATAATAAAAAGGTGCTGCTCAGTTTTGGTTGCAAACACAATAATTCAAAGATAATGCGAGAATAGCCTTCATGTGACCATGTGTAGGAATGGTTGGAGAAAGGTTTTAACTCTTGTTCAGAGCTGGAATGTTTGATCACGTGCTGTTTCTCACTGTTCATTTCCCCCTGTCTACTGCAGGGCTGTGGTATGATGTAGGAGGTCCTGGCCCAGTGTTTCCAACAGCACTGTCATGTACCCTCAGTGACCAAAATAACTAAGAACAAAACCAGTTCTATCATGTTAAATTTTAAAATTGGTGGACTTTAGCCTAATAAATAACTGATAGACATATGTAAATAAGCACTAAGGCAGAATAAATAAATAACAGGAACATGAAAGATAAGAAAGTGATGAGGAGTAAAAAGCATTAATTCACCAAAGGGGAGTCATGCTTGACAAGCTTGTTTGCTTTCTATGAAAAAATGACCAGCTTGGTGGATGAGGGGAGAACAGTGGATATTGCCTACCTGGACTTCAGTAAGGCTTTTGACAGCATTTCCCGTATGATTTCCATAGAGGAGTTGATGATGTAAAGGAGCACATGCTAAGATGGGTAGAAAATTGGCTACATGGCTGGGTCCAGAGGTTTCTGATCAATTGGTACATCTAGCTGGAGGCTAATGACCAGCAGTGTACCCCAGGAGTCAATACTGGGTCCAATCCTGTTTAACATCAGCATTAATGGTCTGGATGATGGGACAGAAGGTACACCAAACTGCGAGCAGTGGCTGACATGCCAGAGGGTCATGTTACCATTCAGTGTGACTTAGACAGATTGGAGAAGGGGGCTGACAAGGAACCAGATTCTGGCACCGGTACTGGAGTTGCACACTCAACAAATGCATAATGCACTGCTGCAAGTGCTTGTTATGCATTCCAGTAAGAAAGGCACTCAGACTCTGTCAGATATTCATTAAAATGCCATTTACAGGACATAACAGTAGAGGGAAAAAGGGAATAACACAGATAATCTTACATTCCTTCAAATGGTGAGAACCCCAAGTTTTATAGGATTGAACAGTACCCTAGCAGTCAGAGCATGGCATTCTACACAGATCCTTTCTGTCCTGTGTGCCAGCACTGTCATCTTTAGAAGTTTTATAGTATTTCCTTATTAGCAAACAAGTCTATTCATCATTTCTACTTGTCAAGTAGAGGAACATTCTATGTAAACATTCTGCTTACCTTCAAGATAAGAAGATACATGAGATGGCATAAAGGCCAGGGGCCAAGAGGGAGCTGCATATGTCTGGCAGAGCATCCCCTCTACCACAGAAGAGCTTATCTGCTCTGTCCATCCTCTGGTGCATAGCTCTGGACATTCTTCCCTCCTCATGCAGTGATGAGATAACCTAGGTTGTCATTGGCTAGTGAATTATTCCCCTTCTCTGGCACCAGGGATAGAACTCCCAATAAACAACTGGGTGTAAGAACTGATGTGGGGAGATAAGCTAGAAAATCCTGACTGAGAGACACTATTTTACAAACTGTGAAAGCTACAAAAATTTCTACGAAGGCAGAAGCCTCCTACACACTCCCTGAAAATGTGTAGGGGATCTTCCCCTGCAAGCTCGGATGTGAGTTATGCAGTTACTTGCCTGGGAACTGAGAGGAAAGATTCTATGTGTACTCAATCATCAATTTGGTGGTAAGCCCATTGACTCTTAAGCTGTACTGTTTCTTCGCTAGCTGTAGTAATAGGTACCTGTAATCGTGCACTGTATTTTATCTACTAGTAGGTTTTTTGTTTTATTCCTGTGTAGTAAATAGTCTGTTTAAAGTCTTATGTCTGTTTTCCTTCGTCTATTCAATAAATAATTCAAGTTGTAATAGGCCTGATTGGTCATTATTAAAGAACTTGTGAATGAGAGTGGGTTTTGGGGTGCTGGCTGCCCCGATAAAGCTACAGCCTGCTGTCAGAAGCCTGGGCAGAGGCAGGGACTTACCTAAGCTCTCTCCTCTCGTTCGTAACAGTATGGACTTTCATGTTACAATTAATCAGTGAAGCTCATCTGGCAGGCCACAAATGTGTGCACCAGAGCACAGACCTGCACCTCTTCAGTTCAGCCATTCTGGGGTCACTGACTCTGTGAAGCACAGTAGTGCTCTGGTGAGGACTGCTCTACCTTGGCTTAGCTATTGCATTCTCCTATACTATTGTGAGAAATGTTGTCATAAAGTAGTCAAACGCCATCAAAGCTATGCAATAACTTCATGCCACAAATTTGCATCACCAAGTTACAATATGACTATTTGCAGTGGGATGCACCAAAAAAAAGGGAAAAGGGAAAGATTAGGGTCAAAGGCTGCAGTAACTCCGAGCAATGGCTGCTGCGCCAAGTGTTCTGGTCCTCCAAAATAAAGTTCACTTCCAGATGATTTGGTTTTACTTCATCCCTGTGAAAAACAAGCTGCAAGGGTTTGAGGAGCTATTGTCCTTCTGGACTAGACATTTTCACACTGTTCTCATGTTCATTATCTCAGGCCTAATCCTAAAATTTTGTGCATCCTGAAATGATATCTAATTAAAGATTATTCATGAGCTGAAAAAGGGGAATATTGCATGACCGAATCCTATCAAATTTGCAGGCAGACTTCTTCCTACATTTTAATGTAACAAGGGAGTATGTATTATTAAGAATTTAAATATAGAAGTGTTCAACAGTGGCACAGCATTGATTTGCACACGGTATGAACTACCACAGAGAGTACCTGTTGTGTAAGTGGCACAATTAAACAAAAGAACGAGTGTAAATTATCCTCCCACATCAAGAAAAGAGCGCTGGGGTTAATAAGATGGAAAAAATGTATGAAATCTATCCAAATTAAAGACATTCTGTAATTAGAATCTTTCCTGCTGCATTATTCATTATAAAAGAATTAATGGGGAAGAAATGCAGATTTATCTAGATGAAAAAATCATTTTCATTCATTTCTGTATCCATATAAATTACATGACTTATGAATTAGCTAATAATGTGTTACTTATCATAGCAGTCATGATATTACTCCAGTGCCAGGGTTCTGAGGGCATCACCAGCCCTGATTTATCCCTGCCCAGCTGGGCCTTGGGATTGCCTCTACCCTGCCTACAACTTAGGATCCAATTTCAGCTTCCTGGGATTTCCTTCATGCTGTCCACAGTCCTGTGTCTGAACGTGAAACTCCTTGTGACTGGGTAGTACCCCAAATTCAGCTGCTCTGACTTGTGTGGCTTCTTTCTGCCTCACATGAAGGATTTCAGTGTTCCTACTGTTGCACATAAAAGATAATACTTTAGCACATCTATTTAGCTAAATGAGATCTCCGACTACCTCTGTATCTATTTTTTTTTCTGAATTCCACTCTCATCAGCCATACTATAGCATAATGTGCAGCTGGCACAACCACCGTAATGGTGTTCTGCAGTGAGTTTAACATTTGTGGTTCTTTCTCAGCACTGCAAATTCTGCATTTCCTTCCCTCCCATTTTAGTTATGGACAGTCATATACACATAGTCTGCATGAGAAGGGAAGGGAAAGGGCACCTGGAGCACTGGTGGCAAAATTCTAAGTCTAATTTGTATTCATAGTTTGATGGGGATTTCTGAAGCTATACTCAGGAAGGAGAAAGAGCGCTTCTGCATTTTCCCCGTAAGAATTAATGAAGTTCAGAAAAACAGCATGAGCCAATAAACTACATAGCCTGTATTGCCTGTCTGACAGGTTAGAGTTCAGTTTAGTTTGCTTTGAGAAATTGTCATGATGATTTGTGGGCAGGGATTCTCCAGTTAGGATCTTGCAATCTGGTACCACTACAGAAGTAAAATACGAAGAAGCAGTTCTGCCCTTGATTAACATCTGATGAGACTATCTGATCTGGAAAGCTTTGGGAATGTAGAAGATTGCTTCTCCTACATCTGCCGGGCCACTTGTGTCAGTCTTTATTTCCTCCTAGTTTGATTGAAGAACTGTTCTCTCCAGCAGCAAGGCTGAGCGTGTATTAGTGATAGACAGCTTACTCTGCTTACTCTGTATGCAATATATACTCAGGTATACATGGCTGGCTACACAGACAGAAAGGTGCGCCTGCAGAGCACTCACAGAGAACACAAGCAGTACTGGCCTCTCTGGCTGAGCAGAAGGAGGGGTCAGTATTGACCACTCTGTTCAGCAGGAATATATGTATATATGTGTGTGTATGTATATATATATATGAAAAAATAGTGCATAGATATGTTTGTGCATGTTTGTTAATATGTACAGTATAGATCCCTCCAGCAGCTCGGCTTAGGTTTCTGCTATGCCCAGTAGCTGCATCTGCATGCAAGTGTCCCCAGTGGATGGCATGTAGGGGACGTACAAACCCCACTCTCTTTGCTGATAAGGACTGTCTCACCCTGCCACATCTGCAAGCACACAAACACATGCACCCACAGCTGTCACTGGCTGGGACTCCCCTCACCACCAACAGCAACCTCCAACCCTGTGATCTCACCCATAGAGAATTCTTGAAACCCAGGCCACCTCACCTACTCACCAGCTCACCTGGCTTGCTCTGCACCAGTGCTCTCACACTTGTACTCCTGCATTCCTTCCAGGTGTTTCATCATAGGCAAAAGTGGCTTGGATCCCTGGAACCACCATGGTGCCTGTCACTAGGTTTTATTCACTCACGTCTCTCCAGTTGCTGCCACCATGGACACACAGCTCTTCTGGACCCACAGTTTGACTCCACTTTCTGGCACTCAGATCCCTCATAAACACATACACACATGGACTTAAGAGCCTGTTACTGGAAAAATAACTGAAAGTAGAGCCTAATGAGAAGACAGGATAGACTGCAGTGATCAGGCGCAGGATGTCTCTAGATTGTATGGTAAAGAGCCTACTTACATGTGACTAGACCTTCTTATTTCTTTATCCCTTCATTTGCTCACCATTGTTTCTTCCACAAACCATGTAGATCCCTCACATATGTCACCGTTGC
Organism: Dasyornis broadbenti; assembly: GCA_013397935.1. NCBI lineage: Eukaryota > Metazoa > Chordata > Aves > Passeriformes > Dasyornithidae > Dasyornis > Dasyornis broadbenti. Next base: position 98,062 of record VZRN01003133.1, on the reverse strand, counting down.
TTCCTCCTACATGCATCCCATAATAACTAGTGTAATCCCAAAATTCTCTTCTCCTGCAATCTATACTGTGTCCAACACCTGTGGGCAATAACCATCCCTTAGCCCAAAAAGGTGTTTCAGAGAGTTGCTCCCATCATCTTGGTGAGTTTCACACCTGAACAATGGATCTGCTGTCCTGGAAAAGTCCTGTGAGGGGCCTGGACCAGATGTCCCTTCTCAGGAGCCTTTTGTTTGGGTTCCTTTGCATTTCATCTTCCCTATGTGCTCCCCTGCACTTGAAGAAATGAGTCATTGATGGTCTGGTGGTCCTCCTGTGAGAAGCTTGAGAGCAGCCAGGACAGGTCAGTAGTGGTTCATTTATCCCACTGACACTATTTCTTTTCTACTCAATTTGTGTCTGCAGAAGAGGTGCTTATCACTTCACCTAGCAATATCCTTCACTAGGACTCTAACATTTGAATGCAAAATCTTTTTTATTACACCTATTTTAATGACATATACTGTTTAAGCGATAGGCTTATTTTAGAAGCACAAGTACCTGCATTGTCTTTGTGGAAGACATGGGTAAAGAAATGGCTCATCTACCATGTTTTCAAACCACTTTGTGTCACCTAAGATTCAGAGAGGCATTCTACATGAATACAATACTGAATGGCTTTAATTGAGGGACTAATCAGCAATGGATCATTAATTAAATCTTTATTTCTTTAAGACTATTTGAGAGTATTAAGAACTACACTTGGGAAAAATATGTTCTGGAGAATAAATCCTATCTTCATCTCATTTTGTCTTTTGAGTTTTATGCATTGCAGAATAAAACTTAAAGGCTACAGCCTTTTTTTTTCCAACCAAATGCTTTTGGGGAAGATTCATTCTGAGTGCAGAATCACTGAATCGTTGTAGAATAATGCATTTTTCTATGCTGCCAGTAGAGAAAGACTGATCACTTGCCTAAGTTTTCTGAATTGCTCCCTAATTTTCCTTACTGAGTGTACAGGCATCATTACTGCCTGCTATGAGAACTACAACTTGGACAAGTAGAACAGACTCTGCTGCCTAAGAATTGCAATACACCAGTTAGGCACCCATACTACAGCATCTGACTCCAATTCAAAATAAATATCACTCAGCTTGAGCTTCCTGAGCTAGGAAAAATAAAAAATCCATTGCATTACTTAGCATTTTACAGTTGAAGCTCTACCATCTTCAAGCTGCAGAAATGTTCCACTGTTTTCTGATTAAGAAATTGCTTCTTCAGAAGTTGCATAAATTTCAAGCATAGTCTTCAATGCATTAAAGAAGTTAAATTCCTTCATTGAAGATTTCTATTGATTTGGATGGGGTTTGGGGGAAAAAAAGTTAATTAAATCAGAATTTATGGAAAAAAGAAATAAAACACCCGAAAAAAGATTTCTATAGTCTTGTGCCTGTAGTGAGAGAAATATTCCTCAAGTTAATGACATTTTTTCAAATAATATTGGTGTGTCCCACTCCTAAGAGGAATGAAGCATCCAAGATTCATAAATGTCCATGGTAAAAAGGAGGCACAAATGTCAGAGGCCCAAAAAAAACTTGCAGATTTTATTAGTAAGTTATATGTTTGGCATGGAAAGTGGTACAAGTTAGTCTCTTATCTTCCAGTAGTAAAAGAAATAAAAGAACAATAATAATAATAATAATAATAATAATAATAATAATAATAATAATAATAATAATAATAATAATAAAGATAAAAGAGAGATATTAAAAAGACGGAGAGAGAAAGATAGAGGAAAGGAGATCACCAGTCCTGGGTCCAATGTTGATCCAGCTGTCAGGGTGTCCAGGTCTTGGGGGACACCACCCATGCTTTGTGAGGGTGCCTGGTTGTAGACAAGTTTTCCCTGCCCTGGGGCTATGGTTCTCACTTTCTGTGCAAGAGTTATCATGCACAGCCCGTTCTTCTAGACCTTTCTGGAAATTGATAGAAGGGCTTCAGGGGTCCTTGGTGGTCTTGTTTCTTCCTCTACTCTTCTTGCCCTTTACTTGATTCTTTCCTGAGCTCACAAAGTACTTTGTTGTGCTTATCTCCAGGAGCCAGAACAGGCCACTTGTCATAGGACAGTGCTGCCCTACCCCTGTATGGCCCCCTTCTCCTGCCACATCCTGTTCTTTCTTGCCTATTTCAATAACATGTTCCTATTCAACAGTCCTTGGTTGGATCCACAGTTATAGGTGTTTGAGACACACACATTACCCCCTTATCTGCTGGGCTGCAACAATTATGCAAGTGGAAGTGAACATTATTTTATGTTGCAAATCTGCACATTTCCAAACTGTGTTATCTATTGTTGCTATTGTGACCATTAACGCTGAGTAACTGATATACACTTCTGAAAACATAACAAAAACTTCCCACAGGTGTCTTAGTATCCCTTGGGAATAGTATCAAGTCAAACCTGAATTTATGTAACACATTATAAAATATATATATGTGATATCCCTCCATAATCTTCTTCTCCAGTGTTCCAAAGCCGTAATAGATTTTTTTGAGTCTTCTCCAGAGAAACTTTCATTTAATCACCCATATTAGCTAGAGTAATTACAATATTCAGTACCTGACACTCCCAGACCTCCAAATAGAATTACCTTGAAATGTTATTTGTACTGGGATCTTAGTATTCAGAAGATGTTGTGCAATTTCTATCAAACTCCTGAGATTCGATAGCTGTAATGTCTTTTATCTGACTTCCATTTTCTTTCAATAAAGAAAGTGAGGGAGTATTTTCCTTGAGACATATAAACCTATCAAAATGGATAACATCTAAGCAACAGATAACTAACACTAATAAAACTCAGAGCTTGTGTGATCAAAATCTGTCAGACGTAAATCTGTCATGTACATAACTTGTTGCAGAAAGATATTTCAGGTTAATAATTATTTCTGATTGTAAGCCTAGGCTATTACATTGAACACTGAAGAACAGTGAACTGTTAAGTTATTGACCATAATTCTGAAGTAACACAGATGCTTTGAATATCAATGTTTAGAGGAGACAGATTGGTGTCTGTGTTTGAAATGCAGTCACCAAAACATTAATTTAATCGTGATCCTTTTCACTAGTGAAAGCCTTACTGTTCAGTTGTTTCTAGACTGAAACATTATGATATCTAAACTGATGAGTCTTTCGTGCTGTGCCTATTTCCCGGTAGAGCACTGTAATGAAAGCTTTCAGAGTTGCTGTGTCTTGGAGGAACACCTGGAGAGTTGGTTCACTCACTACACTAAAATGGCTAATGTGAGACTGCAGGTAGGACAGCAGTCACAGTCTTATCTCCTCAAAATCTCTGTTGTTTTAGCTGAGATAAATCACATTGTTCACTTTGCAATTCCCACTATTAGCATTCTCTTTCCCCTATGCCTTCTCTCTGTTTTGTAGCTCAGTCCACATTTTATGAGGGAATTAAACATCCTTCCACAACTTTCTTGGAGACATGTAAGGGTTAGTCATAATATATCATTTAATGGTTTTTCATAGGATGACAAATTACTTATGTGATATTGTAGGTGTTACAAGTTCTTTTTTTTCAAATGTTCAAAAGACACTTAGGTGACATAATTTCTTTGTGGTTAACTTCCAATCTATTCTGCACTTCTGTTATATGCTACACTGGGATTGTAATAGGGAGTGACAGGCTAGGAAGGAAATCTGATCCTCTGTCAAGAAGAAATGAAGATTTTCAAACCAGAGATTAGGCTTGGATTTAGGCTATCCTTCTTGGGTAATGGAATGAGTCAGAATCATTGATGAGAATGACATTGGGAATTTGGCAGTACCGGTCTGATATATGCATGCATAAAAGTGTATGTGCTTTAAATGAGAGCTACGTGAGCAGTTGCTTTCAATTTTGCAATGTTTTTAGACTTTACTTTTCGTTGTCCAGCTTACCTGGGGAAGATGTGTCAGGGGTGAGAAGAAAACAAGCATAAAATATGGAAATGATATATGAGTCTTTAGACAATAAAGTGTCATTGATTTACTTGTCTTGCTGGCTTTATAGATATCTGACATCACTCATTCTGAATATTGCATGGCCACTTCTTCAGGAAGTTGTTTTCATTGCTCAACGTTTCTGAAAATCAACATCAAAGCACAATGAAAAAATAGCAAGTTCTTAATATAAATCTGCACAGCTGTCATTAAAATAAATATGAATATGCATTCAACAAGTTTTATAAATAAATTCTTTTTTTTATTTTTTATGAGAAGTGAAATCTATATGCTAGAGGAAAACATTTGAAAACCAGCATTTTTTTCCTCTCTGTTTCTATTCCTGTAAAGCCTTTACTTTGGACTGCACAAAAACTGAATACATGAAGTAGATTTCAGATACTTCTGAAACTATGAGGTTTAGGATTCCAGTTTGAACTTCGTGCATTTGAATTAATAATGTATTGGATTTGGATATTTAAGTTGGTTTCCAGTATAGCACAATATCCATGTGCAAATTTTAGGTATAAATTTTAATCATCTTACCATTAAAGCCTTTTTCTTTTCAGGTTCATAATTGCTACCTTCCAGTACCTGAAGGGAACCTACAAGAAAGGTGGAAAAACACTTTTTTACAAGGGTGTGCAGTGATAGGGCAAGGAGGAATGGCTTCAAAGTGAGAATGAGTTTAGATTAGATATTATGAAGAAATTCTTTACTGTGAGTGTAGTGAGACACTGGATGTGGATAGCCCATTCCTGGAAGTGTTCACAGCCAGGCTGGGTGGGGTTTGGAGCAACCTGGTCAAGTGGAGGTATCCCTGAGCATAGTAGAGGGGCTGGAACTAAATGATATTTGAAGTTCCTTCCAACCAAAAGCATTCTATGATTCTATTATTTCTTCAAGTGAGCTCACTGGCTAAATCTTAAGGTTTTGTAGGGACATTGTACCGTATATCTAAAAGTAGTGTAGTTGCCCACTTTTGAGCACCAGTGTTCTTTGGGTAAGTTGAAAAAATGTGGGAGAAAGAATATAGGCTTATTTGAAATAGGAAAGGAAAATGTCCACAGTTTTGTTTTTGTTCTCTTAACACAGTATAATCAAACATATTACCTCTTGCACTCTATCTTTAAATGTCTTGCTTTTGGTTGCCTCCCACACAATTTCTGACAATAAGATATTCTCATTGGTGAAAGTTTTTGTTGTTTCTGAGGTAATTTCAATAGATGTCATAAGTTTCATTTTCATGAACTGTGACTTTCTAGAACTTTTTGAATACACTGAATGATCAATAGAAGGAATTTTCCATTTTCCTGCAGCATAGCTGNGGCTCCCTGGGGAGCTCGCAGCAGTCCATGAAACTGTAGCGAGACGCAACTGAAATGAAGAAGCAGGGAAGGACTCTTTTCTGCAACAGTTCCCAAGGCTTTATTGACTGCCCCGAGGGACAGGGTCCAAGGTCAAGGAAGGGGGTGCAGACAAAGAGCAAGGGATGTGGGTTATACAGGGTTTTATATGGGGAGGAAAAGGGGAGGAGAAAAGGGAACGAGCCAATGGGGAAATGACATGGGGTAACAGAGGACCAATAATAAGGGACATAAGGCAGGGCTAATACAATTAAACCAATGGGGATACAAAGAACTCAGAAATCTCCAGAAGGAGGGGTGGAGACTCCTGGAGCTGGGGGAGGAAACCTAGGTAGATTGGCAACCCGGAGGAGTGGCTGGCCCTTCAGCACCGCCCTCAGTATCACTGTCCAAAACAGGGTCTGCCCACTGAATCTTATCATTAACCCAAAACTTAAAAGTCTGTGGAGCAGCACCCTTATTGGGAGCGGGCTGGGCTGCTGCCACCTCTCTGGTGGCAGGTTGGTTCACTGCCACTTCCCAGGTAACAACCCGGGTCACCGCAACAAAGATATTCTCATTGGTGAAAGTTTTTGTTGTTTCTGAGGTAATTTCAATAGATGTCATAAGTTTCATTTTAATGAACAGTGACTTTCTAGAACTTTTTGAATACACTGAATGATCCATAGAAGCAATTTTCCATTTTCCTGCTGCATAGCTGTGGAGCACCATTGTGGTTCCTTCAACAGGGACTATCTCATTAATATTTTGCGTATAATTGTCACAGTTATGACTTTCTATGGCAACAACAAAACTTTTTACCATGGAGGAGTTTAAAAACCTCCAGTTTATATTAACCTCCAAGTACTTTTCTGGCAACATGTTTTATTTACTAGGAGAAAAACAGAGGAACAAAAGAAGAAATTAAAGAAAAGAAAGAAAAACAAATGTTTTTAACATTAAAACACACTGGCCTTGTTTTTTTTTGTTCAGAAAGGAAACAATAATTTCTATTTGAGAAAATTTAACACTCATTGCACTTAAATGGAATAAGTATATTTAGAAATAATGAGATCATACTTAAAATAAATTACATATCATATAGGAATGAATTAATCCTACTCTTTTTAATTATGTTCAATGGCTTTGATAGAAACCATAGGAAATACATCATGACTTTGTCCATATCTGTTTTTAATCTTAGAACGTACACATGAATGAAGGCTAAATATGTAGTGGAAAAGATAAACATCCAATCATGTTAAAGAAGAAATGAGTCTAGCTTAGTGAAAATAAATGAGTATTTTGTAAAAACAAATTACACTCAAAATTAGTGATCACTCAGATTTCACCAAGATTACATGTATTCAATTGAGCATAAATAAAGACTCTGCAGTCTTTAATTTGAAATTTTCTTTAACAGCTGGCATGCTTATTTGGGGAGTGAAACATAATTTAGCTTAATCTAGTTTTGGCATTATTTTATTTTCATACTGACTAATAATATCAAGTCTTCATTCTGCTTAATTGCTCTAGTCTTTCACAGAGAAAGAATGTCAGACTATGAAATTCCCAAAGCAGACCTTTTATTAGTATTCTACTATTCCTTTCTCTTTCCACTCTCTTTAGTCTGTTTTCTCTTAATTTAACTAGATAAGGGAAAATTCTCCAGAAACATTCCTTTAGGTTTCTATAATATCAAGCTATCCTTTGATTTAAAATGTTAAATTTTACTGAGCTCAAGTCATTTGAAAGTGATTTGATAAAGACATATTCACCCAGAAAAATCCAAGAATTTGTCTCCAATATTTTAGTCTGATACTGATTTCATCCAACTGAATTCATTGATTTCACAGGGTTATTCAGACTTCATTCTGACTTAATTCAAATTCATATTTGATTTTTTACCTTTGTTTCCTTATCATAATAATATTAATTCAATTTTTATGGCTTATATATATGCAAGTACTGGATTTTGATATACTTCCTGGCACTGAGCAAGACTTCAGCCTGCAAATTATCTTCTGATGTTAATGGCATCATTTAAACAGGAAATAATACGTAATACTGCATAAACTTAGTAAAGTCATCATCCACCCCAAAATTAAACTGCAGCTATTTAGAGAAAAAAACCACCCAACCTCCTGTAAATTATATGATTTCCCAGGGGAAGGAGAGTGTGGAGATAACACTCATTTTCATGGACAGGTTGAGCCAAACTAATGCCTCCTATTAAAAATGACACCTGAAGACATCTGAAGTCTTTAACTGTTTTAGGCCTACCCCATCTATCCCATCATCAGATTTAAAGCAAGGGGTTCTTAAAATATGAGATTAATTATTTAAGAATTTCACTGTAGCCTCTCAGTATTTGAAGGAAGTTTATAAGAAAGGAGAGGTATTTTAGTGGGTGTAATGGTTTTAAAAGTAAGGAGGCTTGGTTTAGACTAGGTATAAGGAAGAATTTTATTACAAAGAGGATGGTGAAACTCTGGCACAGGTTGCCCAGAGAGATGGATGCCTCATCCCTAGAAACGTTCAAGGTCAAGTTGAACGTGGCTCTGAGCAACCTGATTGAAATGCAGATGTCTCTGTTCTTTGCAGGGAAGTTAGACTAGATGACCTTTGAATGTGTTTTCCAACCCAAACTTTTCTATGAGTCTGTGAATCTATGAACTTTCAGAAGCGACATTATCTAAGTTTCTGAGGATCTGACTCAGATCGTATACATTTGCGGAAGGAACAAACCAACAAAACACAAAAACCCAAACACAAACTAACAGAAAAATTGAAAGCCAAAACTGGATTGGAAATTTAGAGTTTTGAAAGAATTACTGTGCTTTCTGATATTTGCAGTTAAAAGAAAGAATAAAGTATACCCTCTTATGTCACATATTCCAACATTTTATAATGGTCTGTAAGTATGAAAAAACAGAACGTAAGGAAACAATGGACTACAATAAATCAAAATGAAGATAATTTCTACATCAGTGTAAGAAATACATTTTTGGAAGCCACTTTGCTTTGCAAATCGACTGTGTTCTATAATGTATTAATGATAATATGTTCTGTTTGCAAAGAACAAACGTACAGGTCATGTCAGACTACATTAAATTGTTTGTTAGGAGTTAAATGACAATAAAAGCTTTAGAATGCTTAATGCTTGAGTAGGTTTTCATGTAATTTCTTTCTTATTTTTCCGTCTGGTAGAATGACAGTGTAGATCATTAGCCTCTTCTTCATCACCTTTGACTTGTGAAGTGAGATTGAGCTATTTATTAAAGGTCAAAAAAACTTGGACCTATGGACATTAGGTCAAAATGTAGATTTATTAGACAAACTCACAAAATAATTCTACAGCGAGCTTTTCACTGGGAAAACTGAGAAGAAAAAGGAAAAAAAATGTTTACTTAGCAACACTTAGAAGTCCCATAATTTATTACTTTCTTCAACAAGTAACATTGGAGTAGTTTGTTTTAGGAGAGACCATACTACTAGCAGTTTTTTTAGATGAATGGAAAGCGGGCTGGGCAAACTGCACCTCACCTAATGATATGTCATTTAGATTATCACAGTCCATTCTGAAATAGTAGAGTCCCTGTACAAACACCGTGCAAAGGATACCATAACTCGTCTGAAGCAGAGTACTTCAGCTTCGTACAGAAGTACTGAGCATTTCTGACTGTTATAGTGTGAACAGGATGCTGATCACTATTCTATTATCCTACTGGAGTTACTGCAATTTATAAAGGAACTTTAGACCTGAAGGACAAGATTTGTCTGCTTTTTGTTTAGACGGTTAAATAATAATATTTTAGGCACTTACGTTTGAACTGGCAATTTCAACTTAATTTTTTCCATTGTTTTTCCACAGGTTTTGGAAAACAAAAACATCTTTTCCCTCATGATAAAATTTTGCTGGCAACAGTTATAGAGGCAGTAGTGTGTACACAGCAAGAATAGTGAAAGATTTTATAAACTTCAACTGTTTCTTCATTTTTCTAGTAATTTTCTACTTGACATCTTCCAGCATGTCCTGTACCAGGAGGAAAAAAACACAGGACTTTTTCCAGATCCCAACAGAAAAAATATGACAGCAAATATTATAATAAAATTGTTTTAATAACAAGATATAAAAAGAAAGAAATAGAATTAGTAAGTATATCTTCTATCCTTTCAGACAGTTTTATGTAGCACCAGATGGACCTCAGGTAGACAGCCATGACATATTGTGCAGATCACATCCATGGGAATTTTCATCTTCCCTGTGCAATGGCTTCTCCAGTGTAACAAATGAAATCATACAGCTTGCTTTGACAGATAGGAATGTTATCTCTTAATATCCACTACAGCAGTTGTAACTACACGTATCTAGGACCTATATTTAATAACAGTGTGTATCCAGGGTATTTCCAACACAATCTCTTGTGCTCTGAAATATATACTGTGGTCATACTGTGGTGACTCATGATAACATCTGGACTTCTAAAGACCTAAATAACAAAATCTAGTACGGCCAATATGGCTTGCTGTATATCTCTACCTCCTTAACTCTAAGATCTTCTGCAAGGCTCCTAATTCATAACATCAGTAGACGTAGGCTTTTTCTCATGCATGAAATGCATGTTTTTATTTGAAAGCAAGTTTGGGATGGTATCTCACACAGAGCCTTTAGAACTTTTGTGAAGAGCCCAGAGTTGCACACTATAGGGATGCAATGACTTCTTTATAAATATTCCCATTATTATTCATGTTTATGCTACTGACTTTACTCCAGGAACTGAAAAAACATCAGGTTATTTAGGAAGATACTTCCATTATAAGAAAGAACGTGAGGTTATTGATGGTAAGCCATACTTCTCAATTCTGCTTCTTCCTTATGCTGTGAATCCAAACACCACAAGGCAGAGGATGCAAAATAATTTTGGTGTTAGGGCTCAGAAAAAAAAAATCTGGTCATAACCTATGGAGAAGTTATTTATGGAAGTTTATTTTGTTTGCTTCTTTGTCTGGAAAGTTGTAATATTTCTTAGGTTATTCTGATGAGTAACATTATATGGAGTTTAAGATTTAGTTCATGAAATAAGATGTTGTCATTGCTAACTGATGATGTCCACATGACACAAAAAACAACTTCATAAAAATCTGCAAACTCGTAGAAGAGATTTTCTTGGTTCTCACTGATCGTGATCTTTCCCATTAATTGAGCATACAGATACAGCTGGACTTTCGTAGACAGATAAAAGCCTAAAAAATGTTATGACTTGACAGAAGAGATAATAGAACATCTGCTCATGCTCTGTCTAAATTAAATCTTTGCCTATGGTACATCCTTTTCCAGATTTTTTTTCAAGTACCTGTGTAGTATCATCCATTTCTCTCCTCAAGTAAAATATTGCAAAAAGCTTTAAAAATGTCCACAGATGACAGAGAATATCAGAAAGCTAGAGAGACTAGTGATAAAAGAAAATGAACCAACCAGGAAACAGGGACTGCACTCATCATTTGTCATACAGGATCAGCTGCACTTCAGGGTTATACAGACGGTTTTCAAGGATATAACCTTGCAACTCAAGGAATCGCTCATGATGTATGCTGAGACCTCTTCAAGGATATTAGGCTTCAAAATAATGAGATCAACCACTCTCAAACTATAGAATATGCTTTTTGAGAAATGAGGAGATTGCATCCCCGCTAAGTAGTTCAAAGAATTGTTTAAGTAGCTGGTATAGAGCAGACAGTGAGAACTGACAACATTTTATGGGAATTATTAGAAGAGGGTTTTGGAATACATATTTTAAATAATACATCTGTTTTATAAACTGTTTATGGATGATGAATCGTCTCTAGAAAGTGATAACAGTGACAAGGAATATAGCCTTAATAATCACACTGAGAATACAAGAATTTTACAGTGATTTTTTCTTATAAAATGTGATGCATAAAGTCCTGTATAAATGTGGGGGATCACATAATAGAACTAAGTCATAAACAGGTTGGTTGTGGAATAGAATAGACTATTTCAGTAGGAAAGGAACTATAACATTCATCCAGCAAATGGCCTGACCAATTCAGGGCTGACCAACAGTTTAAACATGCTGTTAAGGACATTGTCCAAATCCTTCTTAAACACTGGCATGTTTGAAACACTGACCATCTCTCTAGGAAGCCTGTTTCAGGGTTTATCCACTCTCTGGGTAGGAAAAATGGTTCTTGGTACCCAGGCTAAACTTCCTCTGACACAAGTTTGAACCATTCCCGTGAACGGAATCCAGGACCAGGCAGCTCAAGTTCTACTGGTATTATTAAAGATAGAGGGAAGAAAAAAACCCAAACAAACTTGCATTGAAAGCCTCTATTTTTTCTCCATTCCTATTAGTTATATGACTATCTTCAACAAGTATTGGTCCAATGTTTTCTCTACAGAATTCCTCTTGATATTAGCAAACTTATAAAAGCCTTTCTTGTTATCCCATCCAACACTGGCCACGGCTCTATAACTTCCTTTGAAGCCTGATCTGACTTCCAGAGATGATGGCAGAAGGATTGACATTTAATCTGATTTTTTTTAATAAGTCTGTGAATATGTAGAAGCAAAGGCAGTTAGGAATACACAAGAAGTACTACACTTCAATAAAAGGAGAAAGATACTCTGGAGAGGTAAAACAAATGAGTATGTTCATATTAAGGTTCAGCTGGTAAAAGAGATGTGATTTTTCTTCTGAGAAAATATTTAAAAATACATCAATGCAATTACTTCTATGTGGGTGTAATTATAAATGTATCCTAATGGGTATACTGACACAGTGTTAAAATGCACATATAACAGTCAAAATCATCCTTTCCAATGATGATAAGTACATGCAAAAGCACATAGTCATAGGGATATAATATATAGGAAGATAATTATGATTCATATGAAGTGGAATATCACTGTAATTGCATATTGCACGGTGCTGAAAGATAATTAGTCCAGCGAGAAATTTTAATATGGATTAGATGTGCTGAAAGAAGTATTTTGCCTCAAAAGTAGAGAATGAAGACTGGATGCTCTTTGCCTAAATCCCATTAATCTTCTGAAGACCAGTGGATATGTACCTCTATCTTTCAAAAGCTCCTCTAAGAAACTCAACCTAAATATGTCTTGGAGTCTTAAGTAAAGGCAAAAGAGAAAAGAGAAAAATATTCTGACACCCAGAAAAGAGAATAAATTATTAACATACACAAGTATAAAAAACTATTAGAGAATAAAGTTAAGGAAAGAAAGATTTAATCTGAAAAAAAAATGCTATTTCAAATTGATATGTGAGGGATAAGGAAGACTTCTAATCCTCCACTCTATTAAAAATTAAAAATATAATTCCAGTAGGAAAAAAAACTCCTCCTTCTGTAGCAATAAAATGTCTTAAATACTGTAATAGGTGTTTCCTACTTCTAACTTTTCTAACAATTTTGTGACTAAACACTATTTTAGGGATATCATTTTAGTTGCATTCATATGGCAGTTACTCAGATAGAAAATCAAATTAAATGATTCATCCCCCGCCATGGCAGACAGGTTGGAACTAGATGATTATTAAGGTCCATTCCAACACAAACCATTCTATAATACTATGATTCTATGATTTCTATTTTATTTGTGATCCTTAATCCTCTGCGACAAAGCTGTTTAAAAGTTCAATTGCACCAGTATAATCTTTTAAATATAAAGCATTTACTGAGTCTGGGGCTAAGATTAGATACAGCCACACCCAGACTCCTTTCTGAGAAGCAGTTTAGAAAGTGAGAGAGTCTTTTCTGCGCCTTGTGACTCAACAGGAAATCCTCCTCTCCAATAAATTTGTCTGAAGGGCCCCTTCTGTCCTTGAAGGCATTGGCAGTTTCAATATTATTAACTGAAAGATATCCCTATTCCAATTTTGTTTTAGGCAAAAGTTAAAGAATGTATTTTATTACCGGTATTTCTATGGCCTGTGTTTCTGTTATTGTTGAAATTAAAAGGTATGGTTTTAGTTATATATTCTGCTTATTTGCATGGTTAAAGCCATGGTATTAAACTTTCTGTCCTGCTTCTAAGCATTGTTGCATTTTTATGCACAACAGTTTGATGAAAATCCATGAACTGCAGCGAGTTAGAAATATATAAAGGACAGAGTGTTTTAAGAGCCACAGAAGTCAAGTTTGAAGTCTTGCAGCAGGGAAATTCAGACCTTTTATCTCAATTCATAGTCAATTACTTCACTCTTCTTTTGAAAAACTGTGAGTCTTCAAGAATGCAGGAGAGCTGTCTTTGTTCTCTTCCAGGTCCACAGTGTATGTCAGCATGGATATCCTTTCCCTTTCTGTAAAAATAGCTCAATGAACTGAAAATATGTGATTGCTGTGAGAAGGTGGACCACCATTGCTGGGGGTAAATGTTGTAACTTGGAAAGTTGTACTTGCTGCAGCTCTGACAGTAATTTGTTGACACAAATATGAAGTCTTTGACTATGCTTATGTGCACAATATATAAGCCTTTAGTTTTTCTGTAGAATCATCACAAAAATAATTATTTGGATAGAGATTTTTTTCTTCTTGATTATGTTAAAAAACTGTTAGAAAGATTTTAATTGACATCATATTGTATTGAATTGTTATATTGCATATTTAAAATATGTTTAAATTACTCACTTTGTAGAACCCTTAAAATGAAATCTTTATTTATTTTTTCATTTATATATTCCTTTGTAATAAGTCTCATTTACTGACTACATTAGATGCAGGCCTCTCTAGTGAGACAAAGTAATTACTAATAAACTTAGCCTGGCAACTAAATCATATTTTCAGTTGCTCTCTATCATTATCAGAGGTTATAAGGTATTACTTGTAGGCCAAGTCATTTGTTGCTCAGCTGTATCACTGTGGAGAGCAACACAGAAACTCAACAAGCAATTTTCAGCCAGGCTGAATGACATGTAGCAAGGTTTGGGAAGGGTATATATTGTATGTCCCATGACTCAAACAGCCAATCTTGCAAGGATGACAAGCAGAAGACTCCGTGTCTCAGAAATGTAAGTAATTGCACACAGAGTGCATTGATTCAGAGTCCAGGGGCAAAATGGAACTCCAGTTGCCATTAAATCTGACCATCTGTATCTTTTAGGCTGTTAGGCATACCATAGGTCTTCCTAGAAATAGAGTAGTGTTTAAAACTGTGTTAAGTCCAAACTTTTTTTAAAAAGATAAAACAACGCACTTATCAACTTTTTTTAGCTTTGAATAAATAAGAATCCGTCATTCAGAAGTAATTTCTTTTATTATATAAATTTTCCATATAAACTAAACACTGCGAGCATTTATGCCCATGTCAAATCAGCAGAAAAAACCAAAGGATTAAATATCAGTTTGAAAAACATTGTGTATTAATGGCATTCCTATACAAAAGTCAGTTTTGTTTTGGTTTATGTTTTTTCCTGATAAAATGTCTCCAAGGTCTAGAAAGAAGAATTTTGTAACACAAGAGAGAAAGCTTTGGTGCTACTGTCAACTCTGATGAAGGAGAATAAGGGATTTCACCTTCAAAGCCAAGAGAGAAACGAATAGGTAGTGATAGCAAGGATAAATGAGAAGCCAATGCAGTCATACAAACACTCATCCTATGAGGCCTGACAGAAGCTATTAGGATTCACCCCACAGTTCTCATTTTCACATTAGCAGGGTGAGTGAGCAACAAAGGCTATCAATGCAGCCTCTGGGCATTGGCTTCACCAGCAGCACATTGTGTATTATGGATTACCATTGCGATGGCTCTGATGTGAATTCCAGTAAAATGTATTTCAAAAAATAACTCAGGGGGTGTGTGTGTGTGTACGTGCATCTGCTCCCTTTATTATTCCCATATATTCCCAATCTGTTATCAAGGATATCTCACAGTAATAAATAATTGCTGAATTAGATCATTTGATATTACCTCTCAATTTTAAATAACAATCCTCCATCGATACTGCAAGAAAATGCATGGGGATATGCATTTTGGAGGCCAGCTCTCAGCAGTCAGTCATGCTAAATCAGCAGAAAACTTGACCCTTTGCTCTTAATAAATATTCCGGCTGGTTAACTTGGCCTTCTCGTGGGGATGAGGGTCTTAATTAGCAAGTGTCTTACTTGGCAAGATAAAAATTCAAAAAGATGAGGCAAAACTCCAAAGAATTAAGTTATAGTAGAGACAAGATCTCAACCCCAATGCCAGCCTGAGTTTTGGGGGTTTTTTTAAGAGATAAAATGCAACTCATACACTAATGACAGATTCTCTTGAAGTGCCTTAAATTGCAGCAGGGGAGGTTCAAATTAGATATTAAAAAAAAAAAAAAAAAAAANAAAAAAATCGCTGGAACAGTGGTTGGGCATTGGATTAAGTTTTCCAGGGAGGTGCTAGTGAAGTTGCTGTTTTTGGAAGTATTCAGGAGGTGTTTGGATGTGGCACTTGGGGACACAGTTACACCTGAAAGCACTTTTAGACTACAGTATCAGATGACCAATCGACCTTAATTTCTCCCCTCAGGAAAATGGTGTAGGAATAGTTTGCTTTCACTGAGCTATTAGTTTCATTGTTGCCCACAATTCTTTAGTGTTTGCAGCAGCTCTGTTTAATTAGATGTGTAAGTGCACTTCCACCTTGTTTTTCAAACAATGTCAGATATTTCCCCCCATGGGAAGAAGAATAGGAAAGAAAAGGTAAACCACATGAGGTAAGAACAATTTAAGAGCTGAAACTAAATAAAATATACTACTAATAAAATACTACTACTATTATTGTTATTATTATATTAATTAAAAAGAGAGACGAATAAAATCCAACAGAAAGAAGTGACAGGCAATAAAATTGCTCACTACCCACTGGCAGAATTCCATCCTGGCTCTGAACAGTGAATGGCCCCTTCTGGCCAACTTCCCACAGTTTATATACTGGATATTATGTTCTTCCTCAGCTTTCAAAAGACACCAGCTTGTTAAAAGAACCCCCAATCCTGATCATTAGAGCCCTAGGTGTGCCCATAGGCTTTACCTGACTATCCCCAAGGGGTCTGGCTACAGATGCTCAGGACAGCTCTGTGACAGCTCAGGAGGCTGAGCGTCATGGGATCACACAGTTTACAAAGAGCTGGGGCAGAAAGAGCTGCGAGATTGTCAGGGTTTTGATGTGTTCTACCCACAACATCCTTGTTGTGAAGCTACAGAACATGTATTGGTCATCAGACTGAAAAGGCAGAGGTCCACAGCAAAAAGTCCAGCTGACCGCTTGTTACAAAAAGTTGCTCAAGTGACACTAAAGGGCTGATGCCATTTAAAGGCATCATTAGTGAGTGACATCAGGGTGATGGACAAAAATGTACCCTCTGCAAGCTGAAGTAAAATGACAGGAGGCAGTTAGATGGACTGTACAAATGGACATACAAAATTTTCATTCATGCCAGCAAAACGAAAATCCATGTTTTGCACTTGAGGTATCAGGAACTGTGCTTCAGTATAAGCTAGGAACTGCATGGATAAAACAATACCTCTGTAGAAAAGGGTCTGGGGTTCCCTTGGGACAGCATGTTGGGACACATGAGCCAAGAGTGGTAAAGCCTAACTGCGCACTAGTCAGTGTATTGAGCTGCAGCAGTGAAGCCAGAATACTGAGGAAAATTCTTACCCCCTTCTCAGCATTCAGCACCCACATTTTTCATTGATCATATGGTAAAGGTCGAATTGTTTTAAGAATAAGTATTCTTCTTTCATTTAATAGGGAAAATAGTATTCTTGAAAGCCAATGTTTTTATTGTTATCTATTTCTCTTCAAATAAGAGATCTGAGTGTTTGCGAGAGTGCTGTAAATATCTGATAACTTCAGTCTAACAATGTAAAAGGGAATCAAATTTTCTAAACTAATTTTGTAGATATACAGCTCAGTAGCAGAAGTTAATTGGTTTGATTGATCAGGAAGACTAACGTTTGAGCATTAATAAGTAATACAACAAAATCCTGTAAGCACTTTCTGTACTGGAAAAACATGCCTGATTTGTTGCTTATAGACAAGCAGCTATTTCGAGAAATTTATCAGCAACAAACAAGGTATAGATATAATTTAGAACCGTACAAAATAGGATTTTACAGTTAAAACTTCCACAAGTAACTCCTTCAATTGAGAGGCAGATCCTGAATCTTTGTATGTAAAGGACAATGAGCATTTTTTTTTATTTGACTATTAAGGAATATATTTAATTTACAGTAGTATTGAAGCAATTCAACAGAGTTGGTGCCAACACTGAGTACTTGAGAAGAATCAGCAAGAAATACAATTTTTTTTTAATTTCTGGGGGTTTTTTCTGTTGGTGGTGGTGGTTATCTTATCTTCTTTCCTTTCTACAACAATATGTAAATAGCAGGGGAAAAAAAAAGTGCTAACAGATATAGTCAGAAGCTAAATGACATTTCTTTCAATCTATTTTTTCATCATCATGCACTTAAAACAGCCAAATTGTGATTGGTGGTCCCAGAACTGGTTCACACTCTAGTGAGCAGCAAATGCATGATGAATGAGCTTTAAAACCATGAAATAAACAGCTGCCAAAATCAAAATAAACAGGAGAAAAAAACTAAAATCCAACAAGGAAATAGCAAAACTATGTATCTCATATCGTCATCCTACATCTATAATCAATTTGATAGATGAGAAATGTTTCGAAGATATTGCAGTGGCAGCTTTAAAGAAAAATTTAGAACTAAGAATGACTTTATGAGTACAAAATGCAGAAAGAATCTTAATGAGATGATCACTCAGGAAGGAACATGGCAAGAAATCAAACAAAAAGTTGCATGGTTTTATGAGCCTTTAACTATGGAAAATTAACTTACATTTCTTAATATTGTAATGGCAAGAGTATGAAGTAGCAAACACCCTGAATCAAAAAGCTACAGCATTGCACAGTTAATGCATATAAAGGCATTATATGTCATATTTTTTTAAAAAAATTAGTTAATTATTCAAATACATTCAGTTATTTCATGTCTTGTCACAATTCAGAGACGCATATGACATTTACTGGTTCCCAAGGAAATCAGTAGAAAATGCATTCATTTCACTCTGTGATTTTCCAATGACAAGAACAGCTTTCAATAACACAACTGCAAATTTGAAGATGCAAAATATTTTATGTACAGGATAGATACCTAATAGGCACAAGAGACAGTGTGGTAAATGTTTGCAGACTTAAAATCTCAAACTGAAAATGCTAAATTTAATGGTTTTGGAGGAATGATTAATTCCTTCTGTTTAAGAAGGAATAAACAAAGGAAGAACCCAAAAAGGAACAAAGAAAAGTGCACAATATATATACTTAATGATAATTACAATATTGAATTCAATTTATCTTTAAAAATTTTCAGTAGACAAATAAGTACAGCTGTATCTAGACTTTCTTGCTATGAAGTGTTTGAGATGATGTTCATTTACTCTTCATGATATCTTGATTCCAGAGAATACATGCAGTGTCATGAATCAGCCCCTGTTAAAATTCCGATTGCAAAAATGTAGCTTC
The DNA here is from genome assembly GCA_013397935.1 of Dasyornis broadbenti. Taxonomy (NCBI): domain Eukaryota; kingdom Metazoa; phylum Chordata; class Aves; order Passeriformes; family Dasyornithidae; genus Dasyornis; species Dasyornis broadbenti. Next base: position 79,186 of record VZRN01003133.1, on the reverse strand, counting down.
AAGCACTTTGTATGATCCAGTAGATGAGGGTTTCTGACTCAGAATAGATCAAATCTGCCAGCACATAGCTGTGTTTGGAAGACAATATGGTTGAATTTCTAACTTCTCCATCTTTCACCCATGACACAATTCTTCACATGTGGTTCAGCTTATATTTAACCTGATACACTCAAAATCTTCAAAAGAGAAAAAGGGACACAACTTAAGAATATAACCAGAATTTATTATTTGTATAATTGAAATCTCAGGAATCTAATCAAGCATGATTATTTCTTCAGATTTAATTATTAGAATAAAAAAAACCAAGTAGATATTATTATTATTGCTATTATTATTATCATCATCCTGATTATAGTAATATAATAATAATGCAGTTAAGATTGTTGCATGCTCATTCTTAGTATCTAGACTTTTTCCAGCTGTTATGCTCACCCTTTTGATGTCCCTTGATGTCCCTTTCATCATCCCTTCTGATGTTCCCCTTGATGGCTGACTAACAGCTTTCCCTGGCAAGCACAGGGATGAGTGGATCAGACAGTGAATTTTCTAACTTCATTACTGCTTTCTTCTTCCTCTTCATCTTTCCTCTTTTTCTGGGACAGTTCACCAGAGTCTGTTTATATGTGTTTTCCAAAGTGCTTTTAGGCCTTTTTTTTTTTTTTTTTTTTTTTTTTTTTTTTTTAAATCTTTTACTCCTATAAAAACATGGCCCTTATAACAACCAAGTAATTAGGGGAAAAAAAAAAAACAAAAAACACCAAAGAAAGAAAAAACATTAGAAAGCAAATATTCAGGTAGGTCAAGAGCAGTTTAGACAAAGTAAACCTAAGAAATTTCAGTCCTGAGGCCTTGAAGACTCACTCACGTCCTGGTAGTAGCAATGCCAATTGCTGGGCTACAGAGGTAAAAACCTCAACGAGACATGCTGCTTTAACCACCCTCCCATTCTCTTCTACAAGCTGCATGATCACCTTGCCCTGAACATTTTCCCTTGTATTCAAACTATTCTTTTTATTCTTTCTGTTCCCAGTTCCCAGGAAGAATTAAGCCATTTAGCTGACAATATTTTTGCTGCAAACATAGATCTTGGAACATGGCCATTCTGCTTTCAAGTGAATGGGTCAAGATGAACAGAATGTATTGCTACTGGCATGTTAAGCAATTTCCCCACAAGAAATTCCTCTGACTACCTAAACTCCTCAAGACCAGTTTTTTCATACTTTTTTCTGTAGTAGGGTGAGGTTTTTTCACTTTGTTTCTCTTTTAATATTTTGGCACTTTGCTTCCTGATACCCTGCCCCTTGACTGATATCAGCAGCATAGACAGAACTGCTGACACTCTGCTTTTGACCCGCACTAGCTGCATAAATAGACAATCCCTGGCCCCTTAGCAGCTTTGGCATTGTAGGCAGGTTGCTGTCCATCTTATTCATGAAAGACAGAATCCTCTCAAATCACACCATCACTGCTGGAGCTGAAGTGTGCCATAACTCTTACCCACATTCAAAGGGTTTTTGTGGGACTGGCGGCTTCTGACAGATGCCCTGGACACCAAGTGTCCCTGGCTGTCCACTGCACTGTCCACATAGCATCTCTTTAGCATGTCACACTTGATGTTGGTGATCGGGTGAGTTGCTGTGTGGGTTTGTTGTTGCTCATGTTTCCTACTGCCTCAGTAAAGCTTTGTTTTATAACGTGTCAGACCCTATTACCCTTCAGACTGAATGAATCTGTCTGAATGCATCTGAATGAATAATGATTCTTTGATTGCACTGTTAGGGTTTCAGTGACACTAGCAGTAACATCTATGAGATGTGTTTGCTTTTTGCCCATAAGAACACGCTGAACATAACAGTCTATGTCTCCTTTAAAGTCTGAATGGGTCCTATACTGAAATTGTTACTTAAAAGATGATAATGGTATTACCATGTGAGTTGTCATATAGTAATCACAAAGTCACAGAGTGGGTCAGGTTTGAAGAGGCCACAGTGGGTCATCTGGTCCAACCTCCCTGCACAAGCAGGGTCATCCTAGAGCACTTGGCATAGGATTGTGTCCAGCTGGTTCTTCAATATGTCCAGTGAGGAAGACTCCACAACTTCTCTGGGAATCTGTCCCAGCACATGGTCAGATGCACAGTAAAGTTCATTTTCATATTCAGGTGAAACTTCTTGTGAATCAGTTCCTGCCCATCGCCTCTTGTCCTGTTGCTCAGCACCACCAAACAGAGCCTGGATCCATCCCCTTGACACCCTCCCTTCAGATACCAATAGACATTGATGAGTTCCCCTCTCAATCATCTCCTCTCGAGACTGAACAGGCCCCGTTCCCTCAGCCTTTCCTTGTAAGAGAGATACTCCAGTCCCTTAATCATCTTTGTTGCCCTCTGCTGGATCTGCTCCAGGAGCTTCAGGTTTCTCTTGTCCTGAGGATCCAAAAGTGCGCACAGCACTCCAGATGTGACCTCTCCAGGACTGAGGAGAGGGGCAGAATCACCTCCCTCAACCTGCTAGCAATGCTCTTCCTGATGCATCCCAGGATTCCCTTGGCCTTCTTGGCCTCAAGGACACACTGCTGGCTCATGGATGATTGTTGTCCACCAGCACACCTGGGTCCTTCTCCACCAAGCTGCTTCTCAGCAGGTTGCCCCCAGACTGTGCTGGTGCATGAGGTTATCCCACCCAATATGCAGGACTCTGCATTTACCCTTGTTGAATTTCAGAGAGCTCTTTCCTGCCCATCTCTCCATCCTGTCAAGGCCCTCCTCAAGGGCTGCACAGCACTCTGGGCTATCAGCTACTCCTCCCAGCTTTGTGTTGTCACTGCCCTTGCTATGGAGACATCTGCCCCTTCATCCAGGTCATTGATCAGCAAGCTAAACAATGCTGGGCCCAGCACTGAACTTTGGGCGTCACAACTAGTGACAAGCCTCCAAGCAGACCCTGTGTCAATGATTATGACTCTCTGGGATCTGCCATTCAGCCGGTTCTCAATCCAACTCACTCTCTCCTCATCTAACCCACACTTATTGGGTTATACAAGGATGCTGTGAGAGACAGTGTCAAAAGTAATATATTAATAATCCTTCTGCACTGAAATTTAAGGATGTATTTGAATTGGTACATTCTGCCTTGGTACATGTCTCAGAAGGTGGGATGGAATATGAAGTACTTAGAACAGACTCTTGTCTGGCATGTTTTCTCTTCATCACCTGTGTCATATCAGACTTTTGACAAATTGGTTCTGAGGCACCAGCTTTGACACTGCTGAGAAAAGGGAACTTTGTCTCCAAAGCACAGTTTTGAGTACGAAATATTAAAGGCAGAGGCTGGAATTTGAAATAATCAAGTTCTGTTACCTTAAACTCTTGTGTTTGTAGATATCTAGATCATGATCTCCTAAGAAAGTGCTTGGTTGCCAGCCAAATATTCCTAGTTTTTCAAGATTATTTTCCCATCCAATAGAAAAATGTGGCAAAAAGGAATACTGAGTGGCATTTTTGAGTGCAAACAGAACATGAAGCAATGGTATTACTTGCCTAATGTGATTTGAAAGTCTTATCATAACAGCAATTTTCTATCATATCTTATTAGTCGTGCACTATGTTGAGGTAGCTGGTATTCTGTAATATGATTTGATAGTCAGTAATGGGATAAGACTTTTCTTTTACCATGACAAACACAAGTGCAACACAATGGTGATGTAAAATTTACATGATGTAAAATTCCTGATAATAAATTTAACAGCCCTTTTACCTAACTGAAGGCATTTTTGTTACAAGTAAACCTTTACTTTTCCAAGATCATATTTGTATGTCTCTCAAAGACAAAAAGAAAATTTATTTGCAAGGAGACAAAATTGGTTTTCCCCTTCTGATTACTTTTGAAACCTATTCGATCTCATCAGTGTTCTTTGTTTAAAAGATTTTTTTAGAGGAAAAGTATGAGGCAAAATTATTGATCAAACTGAGAATCAGGCAAAAGATTGTGCATTCTTGGCAATACAAGTACTATTTAGACATGTGTACAAAAATAAAGATCTTAAAGATAATTTCTCCTGCATGGACTGTATTTATTAGTGGCATTGTTCAACTCCAAAGGGAGCCTGAATTTTTCATTGAACAATTCTGTAATATCTGGTTTTGTTTAGCTATTAAATTCTAGAAGAAGAAACATTAGAAAAAAAACAAGAAAGCAAGCTCCTGACTACAAAGAAATAATTCTTTACAGCAGAATTTTTGCTCTAATTGTATACGTTCTTACCATTGTATTTTTGCTATTATTACACAACTGCCAAAAGTTAAGAATTATCATGGAATAGAATTCTCTAATGCATTCCAATTATTACACCTACATTAATAAGAAAGAGAATGTGTTTCACAGCAATCATGATTAAGCTTTTCCTTACCTTTGAGCATTTACTTTTGCAGCCATATGAAAATTTCTCTAAATAAGGCTATTTGGTTGTGTGTATAATGTATAATTAATGACAAATTTTCTTGGTGTGAGAACCTTTTATGGGGTGTATATATATCTCAGTAATACTGCAGAAAGAAGTGAATACTTTACATTTCATTTTCATTACTTTTGATTCCAGAAATAATAATTTTATCATTTAGTACTTGTAATAGCAATTTGTATGGGTTTTTCTTAAAGAATTGTCAGCACCTTATCCGCAGGATTCAAAACTGCATTTGCACTTTCAGAATTTGACTTTAATTCTCTTAAATTAAAACTAATTTAATGACTGTGATCACTTATTTGGTTCACAAGTACCATGAGCTGATCGGAGAATTAACAATGGCATTACCAATTTGACTATCACCTAAATCAAGTCATTACCAAGCACCCTCCACTTCCAAGCTGCCAGACAGGTATAAAAAGAAGATATTTTAATTTCACCTGGGTAGGGGAAAAAAAAATTGGTTATAAGAGGAAGAAAGCTGATAGAAATATTACAATGAAATAGGTTAAATAAACCACAAGATAACCTATTGTACATTGATGTTGTTTGAATATTTACATTATTTTTACCTATATGGTTATGCACAGCAGCATTTTCCTAAAGCAAACATACTTGCAAGGTATAACTAGAAAGTTGAATGAACTAATCAAAGTTCAAACCATTTGAGGAATCCTACTGATGTCTGACACCAAATACTCAGTATCTGAAGCCTCAGATTTAAGAAAGAGAATGTTCTGAGGCATCTGGTATTGGATTGAGCTCAGTCTCATGCAGAGTAAGCAACTTGCATGGGGTCAGCTCTAGCCCTCATGCTTATTTGAGCCATGGAATGACACTGGGCAAACAATTTATTGAATTGCTGCTGAGGAGCAAGGGGTTGGACTATTTTGTCTGAAATAATAGTTAAAGTAGGACAGAGAGAGAGGAAAAATGAGACTCTTCCGGAAGGAAAGGAAACATGAGGAAAGGCAAACCAAAGCAGAAGAGGAGAAAAGATCAGAGAAAGAGAAGAAAAGTAATATCCACTTTAAAAAACTTGAATAAACAGCATACTTTCAAAGTTAATGATAGGTAATAGTACCTAAAGTAACAGCTAGACATCTAGTCTCTCAGACACAAGGTCCTGCTGTAATCCTAACCCATAAATTGTTTTCAAAATCCCACTAGGAACTTATCTTCATCTTTAGCTGCCTACAAATCTAACACAGCAGTTTCAACCTCTTTTAATTGCTCCACTGAGTTTCCTACCTCACAACCATGCAGACTGAATAAATGTATGGAGGTTTTGAAGCAGTCTGATACCTTGGTAATGAGGTAAGAAGGAGCATAGCAATATCACAAGTGGACAGACTAAAGAAAGCTTTATTAACTACTTCAATAAAGTTTCCTTCTTTAGTCCACCAGCATCTTTAATCTCTCAGTGCTGTTGGAAATACCAATAGCCCTTTTGATTTTCTAGTGTATTCTTAAGTGTAGTTATTGCCTAATTAATACTGATGAAGAAAAGCTTAATTTGGAACAGAAGGTTTTGTATGAAGGATAAAGCCCAAAGGAATTAGATCTTTGGGATTTTTCTAATAAAAGATTTATCTTATTTAGGTTCTAAATGTTTCCTGAAGGGTTTAATTGTACTCTACTCCTATATAAAATATACTAAAATACATTTTCTCTCCAAAAATACAGTTTTGACATGAATTATACTGAAGAGAAAAAGAAAGGAAAAAAAAAAAACAAAATGGTTTTCAAAAGGCTCTGACTAACCTTAATAATAATGACAAATGCTGTAGAACTGGCACACAAAGCCAGCAGGTCACAAAAAGCTTAAAAAGTATGATTTAACTTAAGTGAAATTTGAAACATCTTAAAAGACAGCCAGAGCAACAGGAAGTGTGGTAGGTGAAATATGAAATCTGGGAGAAATTAAACCATCTACTCGTCCTAGACATGAGCTCCCACTCTTGATCCCCACCAGAATCTTGAACTTGTGGCAAATACTGAATGTTGGGAGTTAAGAGTTGAAAGCAGAAGGATAGTGAGGAGGATTGAAGAGTCACTCAAGTGACCTTGCAGCTGGGAGTGCCAAGGTCTGGAGAATAACAGTGGGGGAAACTCATATATTATGTCTACTGTTGTTTATATCCTCTGTCTTGAGAAGTAGAATTTCTGTGTAGAGATAACGTGTTTTGAGAGACTTGGGCACAGTCTCATGGACATACTTGAGCTCCCTATTTTGGGAGAGAGAAGATCAAAGATCAGAGATGGTATAGAGCACAGAGATCACAGCACAGTGGTAAGCTCCATGTGCACAGACCCTGATAAATTGGTGCAAACATCAGTCCTGCTACCTGCTAGCATGGACTAAGCCTGGGTGTTGCTTTGGGATCCTCCACTTTCCAAAGAAAGGAAGGAAATTAGTCCTGAAATGTGCAAAACGAGAAAGTAAACAAAGTCTGAAAACAGACTATACAATCTGTCATGGGGATCAAACAGATGATCCAACTGCAGCTGGTTTGAAACGTTTCTATAATTTTAGTCAAAAAGTGAGACGTTCTTAACATGAATATTTCTTTGAAAATGCATTACTGTTAAACTAATGTGAATCTGTTCAAGCTGCGTACCTTCAAGAAATCAGATATGTGATGATCCCAAAAAGGTAATTCTGCCCTATCTTACGTAGCCCAGTAAAGGCCCCTGCATTGTTGCACCTTTTAAATTATTTTTCTATAGCTTATTTTTCTTTATAGAATCTTCAGATATTGTTTGTTTTTTCCCGATATTATATGATTTTTTTTTTTTTTCCTTTTTGAATCTCAGAATGTTTCACTTGCTGGAACATTCAACCATCACCTCCAGATACACTTACTCTTTTTTATTCCTAATGCTTTGAAATATATTTTACACAGACTGCTAGAGCCATCTAGTATGAATGGAGCACATTCAATACCTACAGAAATCAAATACAACATCCAACTCTCATTTCTTGTGTTTATTGTTCCCAGGTCTTAGACTGGAATAGTATTTGCTGGCATACAGAATATTTGGGATGACCAAAAAATTCTCAGAAATTTCTTTCAGGAGTTAAAAGCAATCTGTCCTTTAATTAACCATTGCAATTTTGGCTGTAAAAGAACAGTGGCAAAACATCTTCAGAAGAATGGTGCTGTGATCTGAAATAAAAATCTGTGACTGTGTAATTACACAGTCATGGAGAAAACAATTTGCAAATGCCCAAGATAAGATCATGTTTGAGGCTGCTGATAAACATTTTGTTCCAGCCTGTAGAAACGATAATGTTCTATTGTCCTTTTATGAGATCAGACACAACCTATTTTTATCCTCATGTGTGCTCCATTGAGGTGAGTTTAAACACAGACATTTTGAAGAGTTATGCTTTGTTGTGTGATGAAAAGCTTGCATGAAGACAATTGGACAACAAAACATTAACTCTGGGAAAATGAAATCTGAAAACTGTTTATGATTGAAATTATTACTACTTCTCTTCATATTCACATATTATGTGTATCCTTGAAACAAAACCAGAAAAAGCACCCTAAGTTTTTAATACAAATTGTACTATAAATTTAAAACTGTCACTTTTAGAAAGCAGGAAAACAGAAAAATATTTTAAAAGCTTTTTTATTTCTCTTTTCAGAGTTTCAGTTCAAGTAGAGAATATCACGGAACTCCCAGAAGTCCCTTAGCACATACTTGAGACATTAGTTTTATAGAAAACGTGACAATATCCATAGCACTTATTCTGTTATTTTTTGCAGTCTCTACAGCTAGTACATAACAGCATGCAATAATGTGCCCTTAAAAAAAGGACACATTGAATTCTTACCACTCTTAAAGTAATGTTCCCTTAACTTTTGTTAAAAGTATTGAAATTTCAAGGATTACCAAGTTGCAGTGGAATGCAAAATGAAGTTATAAAAGCTTCCTTTAACAAATGCATACCCACTTATGCAAACACAGTGCAGGACTGGGAGAAGGTGGTCCCTAAACCTTTATGTTCCCAAATACGCAGGTTGAATGCAAAGGCTTTGAATACTCATTGCTCAAGAAGATCATGCCTGTTCCCATACATGTACTGTTTACGTTCCTTTCAGTGCTGGTTATCTTACTTTCTCTTTGCAGCATACTTAATCTTCTGAAAAAGAGGAAACACAACCCAGATTATTGTCATATTCAAAATGCATGAAAATACATAACATTTCAAGGAAACTGAAGAAGACGTATGTGTGTGTGTGTGTATGTGTGTGTGTGTGTCCTCAAAGAGCCCTCTAGTTGAGAGACAGAAAACTAAACTTTTTCAAATGATGACTTAGCACAATAGGCACTGGGGGAGATAGTTTGAAGTGGAATTGCTTCCGTAGAGGGTTAGGGGTGCCAGTGAATATTTCATTTTGATCTCTCTTTGGAACTAGTTCACACATATATGCTACAGGTACTTGACATCTCTTGGTTTGGGTGGTCACCCCTCACCTGACAGGAAAGAATGGTAGACATACACTATAATTGGTACAGGCTCTTTGCTAAAGATTCTCCAAAAGCAGAACTGAGCCAGAGGAGAGAGTCAGCCACATGTGTTTTAAGGCAGGTTATTAATGTTAAATATAACTTTTTTTTCCAGTGGGTAAGACCAGGACAGTTTTTAAAAATGCACAATTGTGGGGTGGATTATTGAAAGAATGATGAATAAATGTATAAACAGCTTCCTCATATATTCCTGTGCAAGTGTCCATCTGTATTACAGACAGTGTGAGAGGATGAGTCTTCCTGGCAGCTATAAGATATTGTCAATATATTTTAAATACTCTGTTTCAGGGATTATTTTTTAAAGCAATTCAAAGTTTTTCTAAAATTATCTGACTACTGAGGACAAAAGAAACAGAATCATTTGCATTTATATAGGGGTACTTTTTTTATGCTGGCACCATTTATTTCTTGCAGTAAAACATTACAAACTGACTACTGTGATTTTTTTCCCAGAAACTTAAATGCAAAATTGTAGATAGAGCTCTGCTGGGGATTATCAGTGGGATGGATGTGTCTGGCATGAGTGTTATTCTTGGTTTGGCATCATTAAATGAGCCATTACCAGGAAAGACAAGTTGTTGTACACTTTTATTGCTTTCTACCTTTTTCTCTATCAAATCAATAATACTGTTTTGTAACTTTGGCTATAGCACTGGTCCTAAATCCATTTCATGCCTGTTGGAGAGAGTTCATTAGCTTTTAAAATGACAGGAAGGAAAAGTGCTCTTGAGCTGTAGAAGTGGACTTCTATTGTTTTAGAAATGTCAGTATCCTCTATGCCATGTGTTAGCATAGAACATAAGAAAAAGTAAATAAAGAAAACAGTAGTTCTATTATATAACATTTTTAAAAGCCCTCATATTTAAAAGCGTAATAAAACAAACAAAACAAACAAAAAAAGCAAACTAGACAGTGACAAGTTTACTGTCTACAAAGGGATTTATTTTCAGAAATCTCTCATTTTCCTAGTAATTTCTTATCATATTCATAATTGTTATGCCACAGGTCATCATCAAGTAATTTAGATCCATAGGAAGACTTCTTTAATGTCTATTATATACCACAAAAACAGCCCCAGTTAAATGAATATGATTTCCCATTTTCATTAGCACTTATGCTGGTGATTTTCAGAGATATTCTTAGTCAGTGACTAAAGAGAAACCATGTCTTTACTTTTCTGATTACTAACACCATCCTGAAGAACTTATTCTTCCATCATGTGACAGAAGAGAGAACATGCTGTCCCTTTACCTCCTGCCGCAGCAGACATCTCTAATACACTGACTGATAATAACAACAGTATTAGCAGGATACAGTTAATGAATAATCTAAAAAAATTTTCAGTATTTTTTCTTCAAATCATATTCTGAAATTTGATTATGATAAAAGAATAGTTTTTACTGTAACTCTTCTTACTGCAGATTCAAAGAATTGGAAAAAAACTATTTCACTACAACACTAGAGAATACTCACTGTTTAAATAAAACACCATTTTCCCCCCATTTTTTTGACAAAATATTCTTACTATTTCCCAAGTATGAAATATCTCATTTAGACCTGATATGCAGAAAAATACAATTAAAATATCATTTTAATCCGTTAGATAGGTTAAGAAACATTCATACCAGTCCTGTTTATACAAAGTGTTTGAAGTATTTTCTGTAATACCAGTGTGATGGTGAGTTCTACATTAATACTACATAAAAAAATAGAACATCTCAATAAAATGTGAATAGATTTTGCCAAACTTCTTCATGCTGAAGATTAAGTTTTGCTGGTACATTAAACTGTCAGACAATAAATGGTTGCTTTGTCAGATTCTTTGGATTTGATATTCTTTGCCATTATTTTAAAAATGCATTTGTCATATCTGACAGTAGGGTGCCTGTGAAACTGATATTGCTCGTGTTTCTCAGGATTCCTTACTCATAAATTTATCAGAAGTTATTTTCAACAAAAAAAAATTTTGTCCTAACCAAATTTTTATAGTGCTTGTGCCACCTTAATAAGTAAAAATGATTTTAAAACTAGAAGACTTCTTATCTTTTAAAAGCTAAAAAATTTTGATTGTAGAAAATAATAAGAAGCAGGAATCTCTGCTATTCTGATTGCATATTTCACCTTCACACACTTTACAACATTGCTACAACTAACAGTTGTCTTATATTTCTTACATTTTTCTTTTTGCAGACAGTTAACAATTAAAGCAAAGGTATGAAAGGTAGCAGCTTTCAGCTTTTGCTGTTGTTATTGCTTGAGGCAACTCACTTGATTATGCCATTTCTGCAATAGTCTGCAGTGGAAATCGGCTAGAAGAGGAGAATCTCACCTCAACATCTAAGAACAGGCTTTTAACTGAAGAACCTTTAGAGTGTACTAGGACAATAAAGATATGCATGCAAACTTGCCATGCCTATAACTGCTTTATAGTTATTCATTATGTGTTGATAGAACTGTAGAAGCTAATGTTTTCAATTTTGCTTGGTTTTGTTTTTTTGTTTTGTTTTTTTTTTTTCCCCCATATCTCAATCTTTCTCTTTCTATTATACATTTAAATTATGTATGAAAGCTTGGAAATTGTTGCAAAAAGAGAAGCACCTCCCTCTATCTTGAGAAAGTTGACAGTATATTAAGGGAAAGGTACCATTTGTATTAAAGCAGTGTTTAATTAGACCCAGTAGGAAATCCCAGTTTTCACACACAGACATACAAACATGTAATTATATCTTACATTAGACCACATAGAGCATACACATACATACCCCCCATACACCATGTTCAAAATGACATCAAAAAGCTTCTAAAAACTGCTATTAGATGCCTTATAGCATTTCTTACCTTTTATCTAGATTGCTCTCAAGGTTTGGATTCAAGAGGGAAGTCTCCCTGAAGAAGAAGCTCCTCTCAGCTAAACATTCTTAACATATATCCTTGAACATTTATCCTTGACCATGAGAGATCAGGAGGCCAAGTGACCCCTAAGATTCATTACTTACAGTTTGTTTCAGTGAATTGTTCCATTCAAATCAAATTCTATCCTTTACGCTACAATATAATGAACATGAGATCTGTACTTTTATATTAATAATAATAGGATCATAATTTTCATAATAATATGAATAATTAGGATCATCAGGAAAAGCATGGAAATAGTTTTGAGTATAAAAAAACCATGACAGAAATATTCTAGTTGAATGCAATGCTGATTAATATTTGGTGAGGAAAGAAGGACTATTTCCTCTAGTATTTTGAATTTATGCCAATGTTTTCCTACTTAAGAGCTTTGAAATTGCAGTAATTGTGTATCTTTTCAAGTGAAGAAGTTAATTCTGTTGTTTACATTCCTTGTTTACATTTGTCAACATCATATCCTGCCATCTGGTAAAGATTCTGAATTTAAGGTAATTTAGAGGGCGTTTCCTTGGTCTTTGACAAATAGTAGCCAGTGAAATCTAGTTGAGAAAGATAGAAAAGAAGAATTGTAGAGTGTGGAAAGCTTGACCAAGGCAGAAATTCAGTGAAAAGAAAATTCAATGCCTGCACTGGACCCACAGAGCATAAAAACTTTGTTACAATATTCAACTTTTCCACCTGTTAGCACATGTGTTTCGCTGCAACTTGTATGTATCCATCATTTTACCAGGGATCACACATTCTGATATCAGAAAGTCATGCAAGCACAAAAACTTCCATTTTGATGGTAGTCAATGGAATATGTTATTTTCCAAGATATTCAGCTAAATAGTAGCATCCTTGACAGACTTTTGTCATATCCATTGGAGTACAGAATTCCAAATGTAAGAGAAGACACAGGTATGTCTGACTTGAAAAGGAAGGGAGAGAATGTACAGATTTTCCCACAATGATAAGGACATATCTGGTGTAGTACCTAAAAAGTTTGTAGATGGGTCAGCTCAACGCTGTTGCACAGAAGTTTGGCTTTCTAGCTTGGTTTCAGCCCTGTCCTGCTGTAGCTCACATTGTTTCCAGAACACAAGTTAGTTTATCCTGTCTAGCTGCGCGTCTCATACATCATACCGGTTCAATTCTAACAGAGTTAGCTCAAGGATCTCTGTGCTGCACACGAGGCAACATCTGCCCAGAAGTGTTTATGACCTAAAAGGCAGAGATTTCTTCCTCAGTGCTACAGCACAGTGCAGAAGTGCTCCACTGTGTCTCCATAGACTGTAGTAGTAGTGTCTTGTGTGACTCCTCTCTTCACCCTTATGTCCACACTACAATGGATCTTAACAGAGCTGGTTGATAAAAGATGTGAAGGTTTGATTAAACCTCTAAAGCAGTGTGAACAAATGACAGGATTTTTTTTTTTTTTTTTTTTAATCTTATTGAATATGGCTTTAGGAAAGCAACAAATTTTACTGATGAGACATCTGCTTGACACAGGCAATAATGACTACTGCCACCACCTAGGACGTTTTTATACAAGAATTTTCAGTGATAATAATAATTAGAACAACACAGTGTATCTCTTACTGAGGACTTAGAAACTAGCTTGTGAGTTAGTCAAGCCTTCATGTTATGGAATGATGTTTCAACCCACAGAAAGAAATAGTAACTCAGAAAAAAACCCACAAACCAACCTACCAACCAGTCAAAATATAAGAAAAATCTCAAACCAACCAATCAACCAACAACACTCTACAAAGCTCTCCCTCTGTGTCTTGTCCAAATTTAATTCCATAAACATTACATTTTCAAATGCAATGTGATGTAGATTTTACTAGTGTAATGTATAATGTGAACTTAAAACCCCAGTCACAGTTGAAAGACATATTGGAATTGTTTGAAAATGTACTGAACAATGATCTCTCACCTGACTCATTTATCTCTTATTGAAACAGAACTTTTAAATTTTTTTTTCTATGTAGAAAGAAGCAAACCAAAGAAGCAAGCTGGGTGTTTTCAGTCAGTGAGAAATGGGGCCCTACAACAATAAAAGTCCTGTATTTTCAGTGAATTTAATTGCGTGGCATTGCAGTGTCTGATCAGTCAGCTTTGTAGCCATATTATTATTAGCAGTATTATATTTTAATTATTCTTGTTATTGCAAACTCTATTTGCACTTCAGGAATGCCAAAATTTTTGACTCGTGAGACTGAGCATGGTATTATCCTAAAAAAACCAGAAATGGTGGTGTTTCAGGGAGCTTTAAAGTTAGGCATAAAACCAGAAGAATTGAAAGAGAAGAAAAACAATTCACCAGCTTAATGGATAATATTTTCTGTAGGGTATCAACTTAATTGTTTACAAATATACCTGTGTGTTGAAGAATGGCTCCAAGAGCAAGGCCATGGATCCTTGGAGGCCTTGTGCAAGCAAAGCAAAGTGTAGGCCTCACATGTACGTGACTTAAGCTGAAGGACACACTGTCCTTGAGCTCTGGGGAAAGTACCGAGAAGCTGAGTTGCGGCTGATGGAATGAGGAAGATCCTTGAAAACAGGAACCGTATGTGGGATGAGAATGTAAATGAAACCTTTCAGAACTAACCAATGCTGTTATGACTAGTAGGCATAATTAACACTATGAGGATATAAGCGATGTATAACGCAAATAAAGAAGACGCCTGCTTATCACTCATATTGGGTTGTCGTGTCTTGCTTCTCCTTGCCAACGGCACCTATGATGGAGCACATGAGTGAAAGAATGAAGATGTGGGATGAGAAATCTGTTGAGGAGGTGAAAGGAGGTTGGAGTCAAGGCTGGCTGAGGAGAAAGTTAGTCTCTCAGTGATGAATGAAAGATGATAGCAGTAGGCTATGAAACTGAAAACAGATAACAGAGAGAGCTGACACATTTACATTTACAAACCAAAAGAACTACCTGCAAAGCAATATTGTGAAAGGAAATGAAAACAACAAGGTTGCATATTTTAGAATAGTAAATTAGAGTAAAACATGGCAAGGTGGTTCAAATTCTAGTGAAGTTTTGGGAGATCTGATTCCATAACCAGATCTCCAGAAATAAAGCCTTAAATTTAAGATAATTTAAAACTTAAATTATCAGATTAAGATGGCATTTTAAGCTAAGGGAGTACTCATACAATCTAACTATGTCATTTTTAAGATTTTTTTTTTTTAGAGACTTTCAAAATTCTGATTTGAGGAACAATTGAGATATGTAAGCAAGTGTTTGTGTATTTCTTACAAAGTTTTTATCTGATACCACAGGTTATTCATGGTTTTATAGTGAGCCTAGTTGCTTTCAAGTGCTGTGATGGTGCCCTGGAAACAGGATACTCTCTCTTCCTTGTTTAGGGAACCAAAGTCTCTGGCTTGGGGGAGATACGTGACAATAGCTGGGTTTCCCTGTATGTTACCACTGTTGTGTGTTAAAAACATGGGACCCAAGAAAAGAACCTCATACGAGAAAAAAACAAAGAATAATTTTTTAGGATAATACAAATACCTTCTAAACTACCAAAACTCAGAAAAATGTACTCACTATCTGAAAACTGTGCCTTCTGACTTCTCAGAACTGAGCAGTATTGCTTGAAAGAGTCACAGACCTGTGGAAGAGCTTATGGTATGCTCTATTTTAGCATAAATAATTCAGAATGTCAATACGGGTAAAGTTAAGCTTGGAACGCTTCAGGGTTTTTGGGAAATTTAATTATTTGGAACCATCTGTGTCCATATGTGTCTTCATGTTATTGTGGAAATGTAACTTGCACAAAAAGCCCTAAATTGGTTTGTTTATTTTTGGTTTGGTTTCTTGTAGTTTGGCAAGAAAATAGTACTCCTGTGTAAATGCAGTGGTTTTCCTTCCAGAGTGCACAGAGTTTTGGCGTTGGTACATCAATCACACAAATTTCTGAGCTAGTGATGGCTTCACAAGGCAATGTTCTATTAATGTTGAGAAATTGTCCTCTGTTCATTAGCATTAAATTTCTAATAGAGGGTAGAAACCAAAATGTTTTTAGGAGGCTATAGAAAGTTTTGTCACTACACTGCTATCTCTAACATAATATCATTAGAATAAAGCATAAAATGTATTAAAAGTATCAATAGTTACTGTCATTTCCACAGGACTGCATAATCCAGTACCTGATGAGTAGGATGGTTGAATCTTTAATAGTAAAGAAAAGCAAAGTGAAAACATAAAAAACTAAATAAAATTCAAGATGCAACCATTTTGGAAAAAATCTTCAAGTGGAAAGATAAGCCTGCTTGAAGGAAAAGTTGTCCATTTTATATCCAGAAAAACAGTTTTCTGTAGGAAATTGCTTCTATCTTAGCTAAGAGATTAAAAAATGACATTCTGAAGTAGAAGGGTTTTGCTCAGTCATAACTGTGTTGTTTGCACATGGTATGAGTTTTAATGTCATTTTAATATTTATTATCTTACTTAGGTTCACATATATCAGTCTTCAAGTTCCAGAACTTTGATTTATTTCAAAGTATAAGGTTGCATTTATGTAGAAATATTGATAAGTTTTAGAAAGAATAGCAAAGATTTTGATTGCTAACTTATGCTGCATAATGCTAATGTTTCTGATCAGGAAACACGGACACAGAAAAAAACAAATACACATAATGAAAAAAACCAACAAAACAACAAACAAACCAAAAACCTAACAAATAAATAAACCCAATCCACAGGTGTTCAGGGAACTGTCCTTGAAATATTTGCTATTCCTTCCTTTTCACAGGCTTGCTGACAGTGTGGCTACGTCTTAAGTCATTATTTCTTCTTTATTGTCTTGTCAATGCATATAAACATTTTGATTAGCAGACTGGAAGTAGCTTAAAGGTATGAAGAAAGTGGCTCACAGTAATTAGATTAGTTCTTTTCAGAGGAAAAGAAGTTCCACATAAAATGAAATTCTATCCTTTCTGTCTAATTCCCTATTTCCTTAAATGAAAAATTTAAGAAAATATTCTGTGAGCCCTAGAAGACTTGACCACTGAGTTACTGTTGGTAAAACTGTCACCCAGTGTTTGTGGACTCTAGACTTTATACCATCAATGAAGAAAACCTCTATCTTTCATCACTAACTTTTGTAAGACATAAACTAGTTATTTTGTTTATCCTTGAAAAACAAGACTAAGCTGTTGGGCAGAGTGGAAAAGAGGGGAGAGAGAATGAGTATGTAGGTAGGTTGTGTGGGCCGTGAATATAGTTTAATACCAAGATTCTGTGGTCTTAAATTTCAGACTTTTACCTCAATTAGTCTGACTGGAAAAGGAAAATCTCCTTCTCTTCCCATCCAGTTTTCTAGCAATGTCTTTCCAATGTTGTCTTATGATGGGAAGTCTAGCTTCACGTAAGGATTCAAAGAAAGATTTGATTTCAGTTGCCTTTGGCTAAGTGGTTCTTTTTCCCACTCATGGAAAGCCTTCATTTTCCATATAACTCTCTCTTGCCGTGTCAAACTAGTTTTTTGTTGCAGCATAATTGTTATGATTAACTCTAAAGGTTGAGTTTTCCAACAGACCTAATACAGCATAGGAGAACCTGTAATAAATTTTTTCAGAAACGTTTGCACACAAATGTTCCAGAAAACATGAAAAAAAATTACATTTCCTAAGCCTCATCTATGCTGATGTATTTTGTCATCTTTTGGGATGAACAGTACCACAAGCATGTTATTTCACAATATCACTATGAGGGAAATGAAAGCCACCCCATTCCACATAAAGGGAACTTCTTTTACAAGAATTTTCTCCGTGGTTTAAAGTTTTCAGAAGTTAAATTTCTTATATCTGTTATATTGTGGTGATAGTATAGGAGAAAAAGGATTGTGTGTTTAATATTTATCAGTTCCTTATTATTGTTGTTCTCTGTGGAAATGCAGGAATGGCATGTGTAAAATAACTCATGTTCACTCCTCAGTTCAGAACAAAAATGGATGTGGGTACATTGCAGACTCCTTGAAATAGTTGATCTGTCCCAAGAACCAAGCAAGTTTCATTTGAAAAGCTCCAGTGCCTATGATCTAATGAAAAGCATTTGCTTCTGTCACCTGTTTCCTCACTGATCCAAATCTTCAGCTGAAATAATCTGGGAAGAGCTCCATGGAAGTCAGTGGAGCTCTGCCAATTCATGCTGCTGAAATAAGTTCTATTAAGTGCTACTCTGTGTCATTGATTTCAGAACTCTGCACACTGAATATGGGTCAGGCTGTGGAAATCTTCCTTCTGTGTCGGGTTGGGGTTTTTTACACAGATAATCTAATACTTGTATGAGAGAGGTCTCTTCTATTCTTGGCTCCCCAGTGTAAATTGGAAGACTACAAGTACGGACCAAGCTAATACTTAAACACATAATAGCTAAAGCAGGACACATATGCTGTTAAATTTTTTATTTATAGTGAATGAGATTAGTATCTGGCTAAGACTGTTAAATATTGAATACCTGATGTGTAAATTAAGATCAAACAACACTGAGAAAGTGTATCGTAATATTTCTTTATGAACATTATAACAAGATAGTTAAATAAATAAAACCCATTAGAATTTTAATCAATATAAAAAGAGTTTAGGTAGGTAAAAAATATAAAGCTAAATAGGATTGAAAATGAAAGATTAATGTGTAAATTAAAGTTAATACTACCTTTAAAAAGTCCTTGCAAAGGAAGAATACAGTACCTGATAAAGTTTGCTAAAAGCACATTTAAACTGTTTTCAGGTTTGCTAAAGTTAATAAATGAGCTACCAAATAGGCTAATGATTTACAAATCGTTGACAGAAAATTGGCCTAAATTGCAGACTTGTCAAGAATGTTTTATGGGTGTGAGTTTGTGGTAGTATAATGGATAGTCTTGTTTATGCCTATGTTTCTGCATTAGGGCTCTGATTTAGTTGAATTTTAATTAAATTTGTTTTTAATAAGATATATTTATCATTATCTACCATAGTTTGTAAGAAAGACTTTAGCACCCGTATCAAAGTTCAGACACTGAAGAGCATTGAACACAAGGTGGTTTGTGTATCTTTTAATAGCTACCTTTCAAACAAGTCTGCAGAAAATAGACTCTTTGTAGGAAAGGAAGATAAGATTTTGCTTGTACAATGTGCTAGTTGTGTAAATTTTTAATGTACTACAAAAGACTTAATGTATTGTCTATTATAAATAAGTTATAAAAAATAAAGTTTTGGTCATCCGAAAATTGGCTTCAGATAGCAACACGGAAATGGTCTCTCATACGTCTGTGTGGATAAATATTTCTAATTCTAGCTTCTTAGGAGATCTCTGTAGTTAGTAGACTTTTTCTGGATTCTATATCTGACTTTCCTTTGATTTATAGGCAGGCACTGTGGAGTTAAACCAGCACAGAACAACAAGTTTGGGTTCAGACAACGCAGAAGGCAATTTACCACAGCATGAAGAGGCATGAGATGTGTCCCTAGAGCCAGAGGGGCTATTTCAGTGTACTTAAACTAGATAGTGAGCTTCAATCTTGTGCAAGTAGAATGGTTCAAAAATTGCAAATGTCAAATTCAGTCTTCCCATGATTGCTGTCAGCCCATGTTAAGGTGTGTGACTATGCAATGGGTAGCTCCTCTTCCTCACACAACTCTCAGTCTTGGACTTGGAAGTCCTTGGTCATCCCTGTGCATAGAATGTTAGAAACATTTAAGTTGGAAAAGACCTCTGAGATCCTTGAGTCCAGCCTTTGACCAACCACTACTTTGTCAACTAGATCATAGCACTAAGTGCCATATCCAGTTGATTCTTGAGCACCTTTAGGGATGAAGACTTCACCACTCCATGTGAACCCCATACCAGAGAACTCCACAGAATTTGCTGTTTGAGGCATCCTTGTCATTCAACCATATTGATGAATGGCTTAATACTGTTCTGATGGCACACTCATGACCACAGACCTTGGGAGATCTTATGGGAGTTTCAGTGGTCCTCAAGGCACAATAAGTTAGAAAAGTATTTTTTAGTGCTCTGATGTCAGGGCTTCGGCTAACACAGGAAACCAGAAAATAGACTGACTCTTCTTACAATTTCCTTGGCTTACATTAAATCATGGATGTTTTCTCATTTTCTCTGTTAGACTTGTTGAGCTTTTCTTCTGCTGTTAGCAACAGTCTTCAAAGAACTGGTGAGCTAAGGAAGAGCTTGCATTACGTCTAATTTTGCCTTGTGTATGTTGAACTTTCTGTATCATGTGCAAATTATTTTCTTGCCCCCTCCAGGGATATGTTGACTCATTCTAAGGACAGTGTCATGTTATGAAGTAAAAAGATCATGGAAAGAGTTGAAGTGGCTTGGCAAATACGACAGAAGGTGGGAGAAAATAGCAAAGATATCTTGGAACAGTAAAACTATGCATGCTGATCCAAGGCATGGTTTTCAATTTACAGGACTCAGGT
Source organism: Dasyornis broadbenti (assembly GCA_013397935.1). NCBI lineage: Eukaryota > Metazoa > Chordata > Aves > Passeriformes > Dasyornithidae > Dasyornis > Dasyornis broadbenti. The sequence continues at coordinate 58,837 of VZRN01003133.1, read as the reverse complement.
ACTGTAATGAGGAGGTCCACACAAGGTGACATGAATATGAAGCATTTTATTACCAGCTAATGAACACCAAATTCATAAAGGGATTCTCCCTGGATATTTACTTTGGACATCCAAAACTGAAGCAAGCTGTAAAACCATAGATTCAGGCTTGGCATCTGTGAATCTGATCTTAACAGTGAAAAAACGAAAACATCTCAGAGATGATTAATTTTGCATTTTGCAAGGTAATTTATAAAGTCAGCAGTTCTGCAAATACACTATTTTAGATTTTAGAATCTTTTAGTACTTCACTGAACTGTAAGAGAAACAGAGGAAAATCGACAGCATACTAGGAATCTGTATATTGTTCATTGTGACAATGGCACTGCCAACTGATGAGCTGAAATGCTTGATATATCAACTTTCCTCAAATAACTTTGCAAGGATGACTTTAGAGATTAATTCTACCACTGACTCCTTGGGTAAATTTCACTGCTTATAACAGCGCTTCAGGGCTACTTAGTGAGTTACTAGTACAGAGACACTAGAGATACTTTTTTTTTTTTCCTTATTTCCTTAGAATAAACGCTCAAACACCTTATTGAACTACTGTAGAGCAGCTACTGTAACACTTTTTAATGAACAGACATTGTGCAGCTCTCTAGTTGGTAAAAGCTCTTCAGCAGCTATATATAAAAGCTTCTTGGCTTTGAAATATTCTAAAATATGTGGACACTAAAACATTAGATTTACAGTGTATTTACAGTATATCAATACCTGCAGCATTGAATACAAATGAAGACATGCAATAAGGGTTTTCCCATTGTCAAAATGAATCCTTAAACAACATTGAAATAGCTCCTTGAAATAAAAATTAGTTATTGCTCTTTGTTCATTGAAATTTAATTCTGCTATGTTGCTCATGATGAAGAAACTAATAAAAGACCATCATAGTTATATTTATTCACCTTATCGGTACAATACTTACATTTGCATTCCTATTCTAGACTTTGACTTTGGAGCTACTGTTACAAGTTTGCTATATAACCATTAATTAAGGATGTGTCTTTACTACTTGTAGGATTTTGTTCATTGTTTAATCGTTTTACCTTCCTTATGAGGACAGGTTAAAATATTTCAAAGGACTTTTTTATTTGGAAAAACTTCAGTTTTCTCCGCTTCCAGAGCTGTGTTCTGCAAGTTCTCTTTTTTAAAGTTTCTGCAATGTCACATGGGGGCTTCATGTTAGGATGTTATCTAAAGAGCAAAATGTCCCAGATGATGAGATAACATCAACAGGGAGATGATTCGAAGGTAGTAAACAGGAATTACTTAGGGAAATTTAGCCATCTTCCCTAGTCTACACCAGCCAACTAATGGGAGAATGTTTCCCATCCTTCTTTATTTGTTTTTAAAGAAAAAAAGAAGAGTATTTAAAAAATATGTCTTAGAATGTCCCTTTGTTTTTCCTACTGTCCTTGAAACTGTGCATTGGCTATTTGCTGTCTGAAAGAAAATGAACGGCACCTAGATTAATTCTGAGTTATCATGTCTGAGTATTTCCTATTATCCCATGTAGTTTAGTCTGGTTTTGTCCTAGTGTTATGGTAGGAAAGGTCAGTCAGCTTCTGAAATTACCTCATTTTGTGAAATGAAGCCTGAAATGATAATTAATGAACAACAGAAGTGTTTTTGCATGTAGTAAACATGGAGCTTGAACATTATATATATTAATTATATTATATTACATTACATTATATTATATGTTTATAATATTAAATTTCTCATTTTTTTTTTGTATATATTGCACAGAAATTGAAATAGCACAGACCTCAAGGCTCATCTTGTTAGAATTTTTGTATTTTGCATTTTCCTTTAGTAATGCTGTTGTGTTTTCTTCAGCTTAAAAAAGCACAACAGTGCATAAACTCATCTGAGAATACAGAACCCAATTTTTATCCTGTGCTGTACATTATTTGTCCATTATTAGTGGCTCTGTTCATTCCTTGCTATCATATTCTCATTACTGGAATGGATGATTTTTTTTAACAATATTTAAAAATTCTCCAAAAAATTGTTAGCTCTAATATTTATAGATTTTTTTTAAAATTATTATTACTATTTTTTAAGAACTGAGAAGCATCAATAATTTCAAGGCTGTTGGGTCAAGAAGCACTTGGTATGAAAGAATATAACTCAAGGGCATTCAGTACATTTTCAGTTCCTCTACGAGCAAATGAGAAGAAAGGGAAGAATATGAGCACTAATTAAAGATTAATTTAAATGAGAAATGCCTTGACAAGCTCTTTTGTGGAAGAAAAGAAATGCTAGCATGAAGAAAAGGAAGGCTGCCTGAGGTAGAAGGCTGCATTACAAAACTTCAACTGATAACAGCTTTTAATACTTAACATCTTTTGCAGCATCATCTCCACTTACAGAAAAATGAGCAGATGCTCCTCTGCAGAAAAGTAATTATCCTCAAACTCAATCTCTGTTTGTGGTGAGCTGGCTGTTGATATCACACGAGCCCAAGGTTTTGTATTTTGCACAGCTTTATTTAATCACATCCTGTGATTCCATTCAGTGTTAAATTAAGGCTGGAGAAAAGGCCTTTCTGTGCTCTCTGAGAGTCTGATCATATTTGCTACCACCACAGAGAAGAAATGATTGTAAGTGTAGTTCTGACACCAAGAAATTTGTCTGCCTTTCTAATTCACCCTATCTCTTATACTTTAATTGCCATGTTGTGCAAAGAACATCATCAAATAACCAAACCAAAACAAAACCCTAATAAACAAACCAAAACCAAAACACCAAACCACAAAACCAAGAGATTCTACAACCACATAAATAACAAAGAGAAAAAGGATTGAATGGAATGCTGATAAAAGCTAAAGGTGGATCCCAAATAGAATTAATACTTTGCCTCATTTTCAAGTGAAGGTGATGACACTGAATGTGGGAGGAAGGCAGGAAGGCTCGTGAAAACAGGGGCAAGGAAACAGAAATAACAAGAGAGGAGGTAACAAAGCTTACATCACTCAGTACACTCAGTACACTCAGAGCAGGGAGCCTCAGTAAGCTCTACACCAGAGCTGACAAAAGCTGACCAAGGTAGCTCAGGTCTGACAGTTATTTTTAATGAATCTCTAAACTGCAGGATGATACTTCACAACTGGAAATGGAGAGTGCAAAATTTCTTCTGAATAAAAAAGAAGGTGAAGAATAGGGAAGGGAAAGACAGAAAAAAACGCAGTAGCATGATCTTAGGGTTATACAAATATGAAACGAGGGTCTGTAATGAGAGTAAAGAACAGCAAAAGACATTCTTTTGTATGTAAAAGGAGTTTAAATGCAACATAGACTCACATAGACTACTCTGAAATAGACCTCTTCTTTTGATGAAGTGAATTATTTTCTAGAAGAGGAAAGTATTTTAATTTAAATCTACTTGGAGGTCACTAAAATATTTCATTCAGGTATTTAATATGGTGCTAGAGAAACTGACATAGGACACACAAAATGGGAATTAACATTGAACCAGTAAACTGATGTAGGAATTAGTTGAAGAGGAAGGAGTAGAAAGTAAAATTGAAAGGAGAAATGTCTGCGAAGGGATAGGTGACTTGATGGTCATTCTGTTTTCATAATTTCTGAATTGCATTTTCAAAAATGACCATGACTGAAGAGTGAATGGAATTAAAATGTATTGATGAGAAGATCAAGACCATTATTAACTAAAGAAAATCAGAAATAACTGAGTGACCTTAAGGACTAGAATTCTAAAACTGGGAATAAATAAAGCCATTAAAAGTACAAGATGGTACATCTCTAAAACTTTTTTCCCTATAACCTGAGAATTAATCTGCTGAAAATGACTGAGGAAGAGAAAGGCTGAATTGGACAAATCAGTCACCAAAAAAATTCCCAAAAAACAAATACGTAAGACATCAATGCAATGTAGCTACAAAAAAAAAAAAAAAAAAAAAAAAAAAAAAAAAAAAAAAAAAACCCAGAAANNNGCTAAATGTGAAAAAAAAAAAAAAAAAAAAAAAAAAAAAAAAAAAAAAAAATTGATCCCAGAGCTAAAGGTTTCTGGAAGAGATTGAGAAGTACTAACAATTGTTCAACATAGTGATTTTTTTCAAATCTGAACTTTCAATAATCAAGAAAAAAAAACCACTCCGAGTAAAGCAAGTGAAGAAAAGCTTAAATAAGATGACTAAGAAGTAGTATGTTTATGTAGTTGTACACTAAGTTTGCATACAGCTAGAGCCGAGAGATATTCACCAGTTCAGTGAGAAAACATATAGCTGTGTTTATTTTTGCTTCTGTGCCTCAGAGATAGCCTGGAACTGGGTTATACCACCTGTCACAATGCTGATAAAGCTAGCATGCCATTGCAAAAATCTATCTGGGACATGTGCTTTAGAAGTTCTTTGCATCAAAAGAGGAAATCCTTTTGCCTATTAGCCTCCTGCCAACTCAGAAAGAACAAAATACAGCCAAGGGAGAGGAAACTTTCAAGAGTAAATAGGGAGAAGTGACAGAAGAGTAGTGGTCATATGACTACTGGCAAGAGAGAGAGAAGTAGGAGATTGTGAGGAAGGACTTTTTGGTCCATCCTTTTATCCACCCACCCCTACATCATGGTGGAATAAAAGTTAAATACTCTGTGTGCTCCACAGAAACACTTGGGGAAATCCAATGAAACTAATTTAGTTATGTACTGTCATTCCATGAGTCTAGAAGATCTCTTGCTATCATGAGCAGAAAGTTCAAGAAAAGGTCAGGAATGGAAATAAACTTTCTGCATGTAACTTGAAAAAAAAAAAAAAAAAAAAAAAAAAACAACAAAACTTTGTGACAGTCCATTTCTGGGAATCACCAAACAATTTACATGGTTTCTGTCATATTGTAAGTTGTAATAGTTCTTCCAAGTCATAATATTTGCTCGTGTTAACTGAATGCATTTTAATTCAAACGTGACATTTTTTCCTTGCAAAGACTTATGAAATATTTATGGGGTTATACCTGTATGTTTCAGCTGTGATACAGGGATTTAAGGACAGGTTGGCAGATGTACACCCTACATTGTCCAGTGAAAGGTCAGTGTCAAGTGAAATGAATCTCATTTAAGCCAACTGTTTCCTTAAAACAACCAGAAATAAAAAGGAATTACATTTTCACCTTTTAAAGAACTTGTAATGCTGCTAGAACACTGCTTGCCAGTGTAATTTCCTCTGACAGTTACACTGATCAAGAAATACAGTTTTTGTTATTTAAATCTGGTTTCTTACCATCACTATGTTGTTTTCCACAGAGTAAGACTTAACATCACGGCCTGAAGAAAATGAAAAATCATTTACTTTTATCTGTTGTCACGCAACCTCGCTTGGACTTTGAAATCTTCCCAAGACTTAACCTTCAATTTTCCTGTGCAATTCAATCTCTTGCTTTAACTACTATGTTTTAGTTTTTGCATTTGCAAATATGGAGACATGACTGCATAGATGAGTTCCCTTGCTCTGTGGGAAGGAATCTTGAAACAACAGTTGGGTGAAACTTTCAGTCATGCTACTCTTATTAACTATTTTATAGCTGATCATTTCTGTCAAATAATAGTAATTAGAAAAACCTCAAACCTAAACAATAAAGAACAACCAGCTCTGTGGCCATTTGATTTATTTACAGCTCTACAGAAAACAGGGATTTATTTCTAACCCCTAAGTGGACTTTATAATTGTTTTTGGTTTTTTATCTGGCTTTTGGGACTCTATTCGCTTTTTGGAAAAGAAGAATGAACTACTATTGTTTTATTCACCTATGACAAATAAAAAAGAAAAATTTGATGCTATAAGGAAGATCTATTTTCAGTAAAAGATAAATTTAGATAGTAGAAGGAGAAAGCATTTATTTCTTTAAAGGTATGTTGTAACCTGTTGGCTTTCTCCTAACTATGTGTAAGAAATAAACAAAAAACATCTTTTTCTTTTTTTCTCTTTTCCACTAGAGGGAAAGCATAAAAATACTCTTATTGAAAAACTTTCAGTTTCTGGGACAATGAGAGACATATCCAAGAGTAAAGAATATTCTTTAGATTCTGTGAGGATCAAGCAATAATTTATATATTACTATCTGGACATGCAGAATATCATGCTAAGTAGTGCAGTAGGGATCCTGTCAAGATGGTTTGCAAAGAAAGAGAGTAGTTTTTATGACTTCTGTTCATCAGACTAATACCAGCCCTTGCATAATCTTGTTAAAATATGAGGTGAGAAGGTATGACCTAACAAAGAGGCAAGATATCATATTTTTTTGGTGTTGTCTGGGGTAGAGTTAACTTTCTTCACAGAAGCCAGTGTGTCACTGTGTTTTGTATTTGCGCTAGAAACAACATTGATAACCCAGGGCTGTTTTATTTATTTCTGAGCAGTGCATACACAGAGAAACCTGCTCCTCACCCCACCCCACCAGCGAGCAGGCTGGGGGTGCACAAGGCATTTGGGAGGGAATACAGCGAAGACAGCCAGCCCCAAGTGAACAAAGGGATATCCCACACTATATGGGATCATGCTCAGCACATAAAGCTGGGGGAAGCAGGAGGGAGGGAGCACATTTGGAGTGATGGCTGCCCAATCCCTGTTACTTGTGGTAGAGCCTGGCTTCCCTGGAGACCACAGAATCACAGAAATACCAGGATATGCTCAATTCAAAGGCACCCAGAAGGATCCTCAAGTCCAACTCTTGGCCCTGCATAGCACCATCCCTGAGAGTCACACCCTGTGCCTGAGAGCATTGTCCAAACTCTTCCTGTACTCTGTCAGACTTGGTGCTGTGACCACTTCCTCGGGGGGAGCCTGTTCCAGGGCCCAGAAGAACCTTTTTCTAATAGCCAACTTAAACCTCCCCTGGCACAACTTCAGACCATTCCCTCAGGTCTTGTCACTGGTCACTACAAAGAAGAGATCAGTTCTGACCCTCCTCTTGCCCTCATGAGGAAGTTGTAACTGCAGTGAGATGGTTGAAGCCCTGCCTGTCCATGGAAAGAGGTGAATGAATTCCTTGTTTTGCTCTGTTTGTGTACGTGGCTGTTACTTTATCCATTACACTGTCTTTTTCTCAATCCATGAGTTTTCTCACTTTTACTCTTCTAATTTGTTCACCCATCCCACCAGGGGTGATGAGTGGGAGGCTGGGTGGTTCTTGGCTGCCAGCTGGGGTTAAACTATAACACATAAATACTGTACAACACTGGAATGTCTTAAATGCTCTTACTGGCTTCCATCCTCATTTAAATACTCAGTGTGTGCTCTCAGTTGGACAGCATCTTTACAACTTTAAGTCAAGTGGAGCTCACACTAAGCACAAAATGCTGTGATTTCAAAGAGAAAAGCAAGAGTCCATGGAAATACAGTTACAGTTGTTAAAAATCATGACACTGATTATTGTTTCTTTCAATTCTCAATTCAACTTGGTAGAAAAGTCTGTGTATTCTCTCAGCATAAGCTGTTCTAGGGCATAAATTTGTTACCTTCCTAGCAGGACAACTACTTGTCAGGAAGCAGTTATGCAGTTGTAGCGGGTTGACCCTGGCTAGGTGCCAGGTGCCCAAGTCGCTCTATCACTTCCTTTGGGACAGGGGAGAGAGTAAGATGGAGAACGGCCAGCAGGGTGAGATAAAGCAGTTTTATTATAGTAAAAGAAAAGGAATAAGCAGAGATTTGCGCACACAAAAGCTAAAGGAGAAGGTCAATCTCTGCTTCCCATTAGGAGCGATGTTTGGGCACTTCCCGGGAAGCAGGGCTTCAGCACGCATGACAGTTGCTCTGTAGAAGGCAACCATTGAAAACTCATGAATGCTCCCCCATCATCATCTCTCTCTTAGCATATATATCTGAGTTGACGTCATCTGGTATGGAATATCCCTTTGGTTCACTTGGGTCCGCTGGCTTGGCTGTGTCCTCTCCCAGGATCTTGCCCACTCCCATCCCCATTGGGAGAAAGAATGTCAGAGGGACAGCGCTGCTCAGCAGTAGCCAAACACTGGCGTGTTATCAACACCCTTCCATCTACTGATGCAAAGAACAGCACTGGGAGGGCTGCAAGCTTTACATCAGTCAGACCCAATACAGCAGTGCACAGCACTACTTAGAAAGAGTTAAGGCAGAAATAAAAGGGATTGAATTCCATCACTGGAGGCATTGTTATTTATTTCTGATGCTTAAATCACATCAATGTCATTGGAATTATAAGAAAAATTATCTAGGGATGACTACTTGAGACACATAAATAAATCTGCCCATATAGCTATTAATCTATTTTCAGTCTGAAAGTATATTCTGAAAGCTTTTGGTATATTGTACCTTACTGTACAAGGCAGATTTTTGTTGTGCTGGTATGTGGGAGTTCTGAGGGGCTCTGTGCTTTTCACCAGGAAAAGGAAATTCTTGCATTTACTATAGCAGTGCAGCTCTTTTCTTGTCTACTGCAAGAAGAATCTGCTCTAGCTGGAAAAAGAAAATCAGCAATGCTTGCTTTACATCTTTGTAAATAGAGAGTTTTGGGACATTTATGAAACAGAAGTGCTCCAACACTTTTAAAGCACTGTTTGATGTTACTTGACTAGCATTCATTAACACAGAGCTCATAAGATCAAACCATGTTGGAGCTATATCTCTGCTGCTTTCTAGCTCCAGCATGGTCATTTTGTATAATGAAGATGGAAATTAAAGGAATGTCAAAATGTTGTCTATCACAGAGGATAAAGAAAGGAGGTCAGAGGCAGAAATAAAATAACAAGAAAGAGGGATGAATAATAAAAAAGAGGGAAAATATCTGCTACAAAATTCCAAGGTACCCACTTGTTTTTGGTTGGGTTTCTTTTCTCGAAAAAAAATGCCTGATTTTGCTTCAAGCACAAACTTTTTATTCCAGTGAACTGTGTGTAAGAATGGGGGGAAAAAAAAAGTGGAAAGCCAGCATATATTTTCAAAAGCTCTCCTCCAGATCTTCCCTCACAAAACTTAATTATATTAATGTCGACAAAATGATGGCCATGGAGGTGAGTTTCTCTCAAGCTGAGATTCACTGACCATTTGTATCGTAACCCTGAGGCTTCAACTTGTAATCTGCTTGCTATTGTACTCTCTCCAGATACACATTATGAGACATTCCCCAACAAATGTTCCGGGCACACTGGGATCTGGGAATATACGAATACAGTGGTCTAATGGGAGGTGTCCCTGGCCATGGCAGGGCAGGCTGCAACTACATAATCCTTAAGGTCTATTCCAACCTCTTAACATTCTATGATACTACAATTGTCATCATTCCCTAACACAGTCTTTAGGCCTTGGATATCTCTGTTTACTTCTGTGTCTCCTGGCTGGCATCTAGACTGCAACACTTCAGTTTGGCCCTTCACTTTCTTTATGCATGATGAGACCTGTAGCATCATCTAGCTGATGAATAACACAGAAGATGCAATCTCGGAATCTTTTGTTGTTGTTGTTGCTTATAGTTATAATGATGATAAGAAATAGGGACAAAAATGGTCCCTTAACGCCCTGCGGTTAGGACCTTCCTCTTGGAAAGTGTGACTTTAGGTTCTAATTCTTTCCATTAGTGGAGGATGAGGAACATATTTCAATCTACACAAAGACTGGGCCTCTTTAGGTGTTTCCCTCCTGTCTCTAAATCATAGCTTGTTAAATGCCTCACGCCTCAGGGTGGGAAAATCTGTATCTTTTGAGGTAGAACTTTTGAGACACCTAGGAAACTTTTCAGGCTGCCTAGCATAAGACTTCTGATGTTCAGAAAATCAAGTGTAAGTAGTGTTCAGTAGGGTCTTAAATTTTACCTTGGATTGATCTAAGAAGTCTTACTAAATTTTAAATGTTACAGATGCTTGCTGTGACAGACTGACAAAAAGAATATAAAATGCCTCTTCTATATAATAAAAGAAATTATTTTCAGGGGAAAAAAATCAGACATTGGAAAATAATTCTAGGCACTGAATAAATATTTCAGGGAAAAAAAGGAGTTAGGAAACAGTAATCATGCCTTTTTTTCCAGGTTTAAACTTCAGTTATTCAAAATGTCATATTCTCATCTTTTAGATATTGAAACATCTAAAACCCAATTGATTGAGGATATTCAGCATCTCCTAGAAGCTGCCTTAAACCAAGCAAGATGGGGCATAAAAGCATATTCTTTAAATTCCTATGTCCTCCGTCACAAACCCTATATTTAGAAATAAAAGATCTATCAATTAATTTACTGTTTCAGTGTCTGAATTAAAATCATGATACTGGGAAATAGGAAATTTGAGAAAGGCAAATGTATGTTACTTTTTTGTTTAACAACACAGAAAAACACGATTATTTGATTTGCACAGTATAGAATCTGGAAAACAAGAATTATTGTTCATCTTAATGGAGTCATATTCACAACACATGCTTTTTCTTCACCTGTTGTCCCTTCTGCTTAATGTCCTTAGCCAAGACAGCAAATTTACTTATGGTTTAGATTTGAAATCATATTACAGGAAATAGATGTCTTTGCTTAGCAGTACTAGTTTAGAACAAATTAACTTTTCCTTACTTTTCAACCTCAAACATCTTGGTGTTTGAAACAGAGTTTGGCCCTCTTTTCACCTAATCTTTTATGCTTTCCTTCTAGAAGCTCATTTCAATTAGAGAGAATCAACTGTTTTCTCTGGAGAATATTATCTATATCCAACAATAGAAATTCTATACTGGTGACCAAAATGTCCCTGAAACTAGACTGCCAGGACTAGCTACAATTTTTCACTGTTATAATTAATGAATCAAATTAAGTACTTTGTTTCTGAGATATTAATTATATGCATCCAGCTCATACACTCTGAAGGTTATCTTGTATTTTGAATTTCCTAACAGAATTTCAACACTTATTCATGGATTATAAATGCTTTTAACGATACTGCTTCTAAAATAAAATCTTAAAATCACATATATTTTTAGGTAGTGCTAGCTAAAAATAAGGCAATGTTACCTGTAACTTAAAAGGGTTAAAAAAGAGAATAATAGAGTGTATCTATTATACTATCATGATTGCTCTGATTGTAGTGGTTTCTTTTTGTTTTTGTATTTTGTTTGGCTGGTTGTTGGGGTTTCTTTTTGTGGTTTGCTAGATTCAGTTATTTTGTTGGTTTTTTTCCTGTATGTATATTTAATGAGCAAATTCAATTGCAGATGAGCTTTCAGTGCCTATTTATTGCCTGGTACCACCTGTCACTAAAGACAAGGTAATGAAAAAGGCCACGCAGGACTCTAGTCAGAGCAGTTTTGAAGCAGCAACGTGTTCATTTTATCAGTTCATTATTATTTAGAAGCCTATGAAATGAGAAAACTTATACAACTCCAAACTCTGTCCTTCACAGAAATGTCTGCAGGCTTAAGACCTATTTTATAATGGCTCACAAGTATTATCAGAAATTGTCCAAATGCCATTGAAGAGCAGGAAAACTGAAATGACTCACACATTTACTGGAGGAACATGACAGCACATAAAGAAAATGTGCTCTTCTTGTTTATCTAGTGATAACTTTTTCATGCAGTCTTACCCTGAGTGTCTTGGTAATGCGAAAATGTTGTGTGCTGGAATCAGGTTGGCTCAATACAGCAAAGGAATATATCTAAAAGTACACTTTAGGTTTAATTCTGGAGTCAGTCAGAGTTATTTTAATTCATAAACCACAGATTCGGTTCTTGTCTGAATCTGCATCATACCTCTACTGATTTTTTTTAATCCTGCAGAAGATAAGTAGTGAGATAAAGGATAGTAAAATCAAATGTTACTCCTTAGGAATAAAGGAATCAAAATGAGAAGGACATGAGTAAACCTTCAAGAAGAGCACTCCTTTATCTTAGCTATAGAGTTTAGAAAGAGCAAAGATGTGACTTTAACAAAGTGGATCACAGGGGAAGGCAGACATAATCAAGCCTTGGTCTAAGCTCCACAAATCATCTTATTTCACAACCAACTCATTTCACAATCATATCTGTTGATCTAAAATGTACTTAGGTGACTTGAAAGCAGTGAGTATAACAATTAAAAGATGATGGTTTTCCTCCTAAGTAGAATAACTCAAAAGAACTGATTATTTTAGCATAGAGCTTATTTTCCTACTTTAGGCATATGAGTAGTCCCCTTTACTTTTCATGAATTTATATTGCTAAATTGCACTTTTAGGAGGAAATTAAGTGAATAAAGAGAAGTTTGTGAGTACATGGGCTAGAGGAACCTCTTACAAACTTAAAGGAAGCATTAAGTAAACTAAAAAATCAAGGATTAAAAGATGAATGCTGATCTTGGTTTCTCTTATGGAGCAGAAGTGCCTGTTATGGTTGCTCAGAGAAGATTTTAGCCAGTTGTGTTTTGACACGAGATCTAGATGACAAGGACAAAATTTTACTCTGACATTTCTCAAAGAATGGGCAATGAAAGCAAATCAAGAGTATTGAAAATATTCTCAGAATTTGTTTTATCATTATGATTTTCACTGAAAAAAGGGAAACTATTATGGGTTGAGGACATAGTTTTTTCTTCAGTTTTAAATAAATTGAACACCAAATAATTAGACTAGGATATGAGGACACTTTCTTTGATTGAAGCTGTTGACTCTGCAGAAGAGAACAATAAGAGAAGAATCTTCTTGTCTAAACAGTTTTACTAAAATACCTTGAACACTTAAACGCATTAATTTTATCCGGCTTTCATAGGAAAATGAGGTTTTACCATGTTATCTGGTAGTGTCTGTAAATAACTTCTATTTTTCATTTTTTTGTTTATGTGTTCAAAGAAAATTAATTTAAAAATTCTTTTTTTCTGAAATGGAATAGCATGAAGACACAATTTTCATTGTGCAGATTCAGCAGAAAGACAATTTTCCAGATAAGAAGAAACTGCAGAAATTATTCTACTTTCCTGAAACAGCAAATTTGCTGCTGAAGAGTATTTCTCTGCAGGCATTTACAACGCAAGTTCAGAACATGAAAAGTACACTGCTGTTTGTTAATTTAGTGAAAAATAGAGAAGCTGTAGGCACATGCACTGCTCTGTTTTGTTGGACTTTGTTACTGATTCTTTAAAGTAGATTTTACTGATCTGTAGTATTTGTGGTACATTTCATGGGAGTAGCACATCTATATACACAAGAAAGAAGTAGTCTCTTGATGTTTCCAACTAACTCCTGCACGGTAAATTAGTTATTTTCACAAGACCAGGGAACAATTTTTTCATTAGGTACTGGAATTAAGACGATGTAATTAGCTTGGCAATTGTGGCACAGAGATTAAGTTGTGCTTCATTAATTAAAATAAAGTTCCAGCTACAACATAACTAGACTATTATGGTGCTGATATTCAGGGCATCAGGACATTCCTCTTTGGTCATTGAAGAATTTCTCTGAAGGTGACTTCAGGGTAGCTGTGTCCATGTCAAGTGAATTAATTTTTTTCGTGAAATTCAATGATGTAGGATGTTTTACAATAAACCATGAAGAGTTTAGAGACTTGAAGGATGTTTTCTAGCAGGAGAATGAATATATTCCTTTGTTCAAAATCTCATCTTAATAATTGATTGCAGTGATATTCAATCTCTCATCACTTGTCAGGCAGATGGATTAAGTTTTGGGCTGGGCTAGTTTATTGTTCATGCATCAGAAGCTGTGGTCTTAATACATGTAGCCATAAATGGTAGCAGGGTGGAGGAGATACTCGTAATGATTTCCAAGTGGTGCCTGGTTATTCAAAGCAGAGCTTATTACACAGTGATTTTCCTTTTCTCCTGTAGGTGAGGAAGAGACAGAAAATGCTGTCACCATCACACATGAAAGTAATTTGATTGCACTAAGAGTAAACAAAGCACATCAGTTTAATCAATGTAGCCTCCCACTGAAGTGTTTCTACGTACATATCGCATTTAGACTCACAACAAGCAATTGCCTCACTCTGAATGTTGGAAACTAAATCTCACAACTGAACAGAAATAGCATACCAATTCTTCCTAAATCAAATTTAACCATCAGATTAGGTCATATTTTACCTTTTTATCCACAGGGTTGTTGAAAATGTGGAGGAGTACCTGCTAGATACACACCAGATTTATGTATAATAAAGACATCTTTCTGAACTACATGGCAGGTCATACCCTGTGTCATACAAAAATAATTAACAGTTCTTCTGAGTGAGAAAACTCAGAGAAGGTTACAAATATTGACTGTAGGAATTATGCCTCCAGCCCAGCTCTCTGTGTAGAGCTGTTTTGAGGATGCTGAGAGGCCAGTCGCATTCGTTACTCTTGAATACAGAAAGCTGGGATGGCAGATCCTTACCTTCCAAGGCAATCAGTACTGTCCATCAGAACCTTACCAACAGTTTTGATTTATGTGTTAGTAATTTCTCTGTTGTCAAGTAGATGGTTTAGATGATCGTAAGGTAACGCTAACCTTAATGTAAAGAAAAAATATAACTTCCCTCCAAATTGAAATTATCTTCTGCATATGCTAAATTTGCTGCCTGTTATTGAAGAAATACCTATGGAGATTAATGAATAACATTGCGGACACTGTGGTGAAGGTTTCAATTCTTTCTGAAGGACATATAGTTCTTTTACTTTTCACTACTCTTCCTCTGAATAAGAATTCTAACTTTCGCATTTTTAATTTCAGTAGAAATGCCAAACTGCTTAATGTGAACAAAAAAGTGAAGGTTTAGTTTACTATTATCAATGGAGAATGTATCAAGTATTGAAATAATTTCAGAAGGAAGTATTGCTGAAATACTGTTAGGAACTTAATCCTTAATTCTGCATTTGCATGTGTTTAAGTTGTGTTTCAGTTAGAAGCATGAGGTATATGAATTTATTATTATTATTATTAATATTTATTTTATTATGAGAGAGCACATGAAGTTCTAAATTAACAATGCATGGGGTTGGGGAAATATATAAGACAGTGATGGAAACATATTTGTATTCTCATAGAGTAATAAATGATCTGTCATCATTAATAGCCACAGGAAAGGGATGGCAACTCAACCAGAATAAAT
Organism: Dasyornis broadbenti; assembly: GCA_013397935.1. Lineage (NCBI taxonomy): Eukaryota > Metazoa > Chordata > Aves > Passeriformes > Dasyornithidae > Dasyornis > Dasyornis broadbenti. Next base: position 43,763 of record VZRN01003133.1, on the reverse strand, counting down.
AAGAAAAGCGCATGACAGCCTGTCATTGCCTAATGAAGCTGAGACATTAAAGGTATTCAATCACAGTATTTTACTTGTACACCTGGATTCTCTTTATTAAAAAGGCATTTACCTAACGATGCATAGCAAGGTATTTTCAGTAAATGAAGATGGTTTTCCTAATGGAAAGTGGATTGCAAGGATCAGGAGAGAAATAACGCTGTATTACAGTGCTGCAAGGCCCAGACAGTGAGTTCTAGTCCTGCATGTTTTTGTGCACATATTCAACTTTGTGCATGTGAGTAGTTCAGTTGTATTTTCCATATGACTATTAACATACATAAAATTACTGGTAAATTTAAAATATATGAGATTACATTTTGGATGAAGGTGACCAATCTATATAGACTTGAAAACCTGGTGAATATATTTCTAAGGTATGCTTCCATGGACAGAATTCTTTTTTGTCTTCAGTGAAAAATCTTTCCTGTGGCTCAGAAGGATTCTGTCCTAGATAGAAATGAAGTCAAATAAATTAGGAATAGCCGATGGATTTTCCACAAGTAAAAAAGGAGGGGAATTAATCCCATGAACAATTCACTGCAAATTATTCACTCATCTCAACCACACTCAAGGAAATTGATAGTCAAAATAATTGATTGCAATTCTATTAATTTTTTTCTTGCTTATTCACTGTGAGAAAAATATATACCCTAGAGTAGGGCTGTCCAGAATATCTTTATTTGGATGCAGCATGAAATTCTGGTGTTTTGTGCTCCCAAGGGGAAAATAAAGCAATCTGACAAGTAGCAATAATAGGATTTTTCTAATGCTTGCACATGCACCATGCTGAAAGGGGTAAGGAAATTAATCTTAATTTTTAGAAGGACTAAAGTTTGAAGAAAAAAAAAAAATAATGTGGAGACTCTGCATAGAAACCATCTTTGGTTTCTTGTTTGTTTGTTTGTTTATTTGTTTGTTTGTTTGTAATCTAATAAATAGATGAAAAAGAAAGAAACTTGTAGGTCTTACAAATTTACTTAAACTGCACTTATATTTTTTGAGGTTTTTCCATGGAAATAGAGTACAAACGTGTCTAAAATTGATAGTGATTGCAGAATAAAGAAAGATATAAAAATAATCTTGTCATTGTATGTTTTCTGCATATATAAAAAGGATCGATGAAATGTTCAGAAGATTTTTCTAAATTCTATATATATTTTTTTTTTGGACATTCAAAGTCAAAAGATCATGGTATAGCATCATCCTTTGTCCTGTTTGGTCATGACATCTTTGTTCTGATAGGTAATAACTGACTTATTTTAGGTTTAGGAATTCTGTGTCTTCTCATGTCTCTGGGCTTTTTTTTCCATTTTATCAGCAAGAGACAGATAAATCCTTGCCACAAAAGTTATTTCCTACCAGAAAAAGTTGATGGGAATAAAAAAAAGAAGAAGAAAATAAGGAAAAAGTCATGCTTTCAGCTTTTTTTAATATAAATACACTTCCCTTTCCACTCTCAAAAAATTACTAGACATAGCAATGAGACAAATAGTATGCTAACATCACCTTAATTTGAAAGTGTGTTTTACTAATAAAGAGTTTTAAAACAAGTACCAAGCAGTTTGAGTTTTGACAACAATGAAATATACACATTTTTGTTTTAATCAGACATTGCTGATGGAGAAGATGGGATGAAATATTTTGTTGTACTTTTAACCTCTACATTAGCATGTATTGCTTCACTAATAAGGTTGTCATTTTTCTCAAACCTCTCTTTTTTTTCCTTAGGAAAACTTTCTCGATGAGTTCTTCCAAATTTTATTAACTCCAGCAATTATTGAAGGAAGGTCAAGCTGTTACTTTCAAACCTCCTAAGACCTTGATAATACTCTAATACGTGAACAAAAAAAAGATATTGGTAAGCTAAATATTGTACATGAGAAATTTTAGAGGATGTATGTATTAACCAGGCATATTGCTAATAGGGATTCATGTTACTGGCAACTGGCCTTACCCAGAATACTTGTGAGATGAGAGAAATTCCTCATTCCATCCTGATACCCTGCAGAGTTGTCTCCCCTTACCAGCGGTCACTTGTTATGCTTTCTATATCGTCAAAGTATAGTTTCATGAAACACTATTCTTCTAAACCGAACCTTCTGAAACTGCAAATACCAGCATAATCTAGCAGGCAATACTTACTTAAAAATCTTCATATATGTTAAATGTTCTGTTCCTGAACACCGTAGAGTCTTAGCTGCTAAATAGAAATATACATCACTTAGTTTGAAGTAGAGTATAATTTGCACTGACAGAATACATAGGTATTTAGTTCTTCAAACTGACTAGAAAAGTTTGGGGAAAAGGTACCTCCAAACTGAAGAAAAATTTAAAATACATTTGAAGAACAAAAATGTATACCATCGCTATATTTTGTTTTGTTGTCCTGGAAAATTTACTTTAAAAGACTTACTACGCTCTGAATGTGGAGTAATAATACTACTTCTCAGATGGACCTTTTTGCCCATTGTAATATGATGAAGAGTCCTAACGATTTCATCACATTTAGTATGATGTATATTCTCAATAATGAGTGTATTACACTAGTGACTCCAGAATATCCAATCAATAGAGTTAATATATAAGCCAAAATTCTTTATTCTATTCAGAAGTAGGTTAATTATGAGGGTAGCAGTAAGGAAAAACAATATTTTATTAAACAAGAAAACTATGAAATTCAATCAATTAATACAGAACATAGAATATATTTGATTTTCTACTAATACTGCTATTTCTACTTTTACTAATGGGTGAAATAATGTTTTCATAAATGAGTTTTCAGTTATGAGTTACTGAGTTTTTTTTTTTATATTGGTTTAATTCTGCATATACTGCACCAATTTTGGATGTCTTTCTGGGCAACATGATTTCATGTCATATTACCTACTGTGTGTACAAACAAGTCCTTATTCACTTAACTATGGATTTCACAGTTCAAGAAATGCATCTGACATTCTGAAAGGCCAACAAGATTTCAGGAGTGCCTGACATGCAAAGAGAAGCTGAGAGAGCTGGGACTTGTCAGTCCTGAAAAAAAACACAGTGAAGGTAAGATTTTACTCCTGTTTACAATGACCTAACAAGAAAGTGTAGCAGAGATGGAGGCACATGATCTTGGACTGTGCATGAAAGGACAATAGACAATAGATGTTGAAACTACAGAAATTCTAAATGGATAGTACAACAGAGAGGATAATCAAATACTGGAACCTGTTCACCAGAGAGGCTGTGGAATCTGCATCTTTTACTGTATTAAAAATCTGACCCTGAGCAGCCTGATGTAAGATTTTGAGAACAGACTTGGACTGCCAGACATTTAGAATCATCTCCTAGATTATTTTTGTGAGTCTATAATTCTATGAAATAAAGAAAAAAACAAGTTTAATACTACTACTGTTATATTTGTCCTTCAGAAAAGGATCTAACAAAAGGAAATTGTTCGTTCAGGCAGTATTGTATACAAATGTTTTTTCTGTTTTTTGTCTAGTCTATTTCTTCTGCATAAAATTCAAAGACAAAGAATGGAGCTGCTTTCTCCGTATTTTGCTCCAATGTTTATAATCTTTTATGTGCCTGAGCACTGAATACATTATGCTTGTACTCAAGCAAGTAAAGATCTCAGAAGGAACAAGGACAATCTCTTCATTTACCTAGGCTGTTCTGGCTCCCAGATGCCCTTTAGCATGATATTTAAAGTCTATCATTATTTCCTGTTTCAGCACAATTAATCCTCTCTCTCTATCCAACCTGTTTTATCTTCCTATCTTCTTTTATATTTCAACCTTTTTCACTTTTCATCCTGGCTAAGGGCTCTTCCTCTTCTCAGTTTTATCATTCCTTGATATTAAAATAGTTCTGTAGTGGCATTATTTCATGTTCTTGTCATGGCTGTTTCCTAATTTCCCACAGCTTAGCTATGTTTTGTTATCTTTTATTACAGCTTGTATGATCTCATTCAATTCTAACTACTAGAGAGATTTTGTGTGTATAGCCTTGTGAGAGATGCATAAACCTCACATTTGAAGTTTTTTTCCCCATTTTATAAGGATATTTTAATTTCCCAAAAGAGGACAAATATATCTGGATTTTTTTTTTTTTTTTTTTTTTTTTTTTTTATTTACTAATGATCTTTTCAAGTAGACTGGGAAGATCTATGCACTTATGCTTTACCTTAGTGCAGATTTTTATCTGATGTTCTCTGCAAGTATTTATTGTCTTTATCATACAACAAAATGATTTTGATGTCATATTGTGTTCAACACTAAATAGAAATTTGGTACAATTTTTGCAGCTGAATGTATGTCTGCTGCATTTATTGGAGGATACTTGGTGTTCTCACAATTCTTGTAAAGCAGGAAGAAATAAGGTAAGAATAAGCAGCTTTTTCTGCAGTCTCACTTCCAGAGGCGTTTGTATTACAAAAAGAGTGGAAGTTTGTCTTATATAATGTCATAAAAACCAGCAGCAGCAACAACAAAAAAAACATCAAGAGAAAAAGGAACTTTATTAAAGATGTAATCAACAATGTACAATGTATAATAATAATAATGAACCATTGTATCTGAATAAGATATCCCTATTGTGACAATAGCAACATCCCACTCTTGTGGTTGCCCAAGATAAGTTCAATTAGAAAAATTATTGGCTATTTTGGAAATGGTTTTCTCAAGGTTGTAGTAATAAAAACATACCTATTTTAGGCTTTGTTTTTTTTTTTTTTTATACAGTTTTAGGCAGTTCATCAAAGGATAGGAGTAGAGCTATTGAAAAATAGTTCTTTGATATTTACATATACCTTTCCTTTTTATTTAGGAATATTTCTTGGAATTTTAAAATGTAAACTAGATAATCACACATAATAATAAGGCTAATTCTTCCATTTTACCTCTTTTTTTTTTTCAGATTCCCAGTGTGATGTTCTCCAGGAAAAAATTGTGGAATATGCAGTTCAGACTGGAAGTCAGAACAATTATCGAGAGGAGTTGTGAAACATTTTATTTGTCATAAAACGCAGCCATAATTGATGTTTGAGGAATGAAAGAGTTTGTAACAGGATGAAATGAACAGTCATACAATACAGACTTAAAAACGTGTTGCTCATGTTTCTTTCAAATACTCTTGAGAAGTGTGTATAGCTGTATTTCTTGCTACTCAGTCATCTGATATGCAGAAATGATTAGAAATGTATATTAAACTAATCATAACCAAGAATTTAGATTTCAAAAGGTCTCTGTTTTCACAGAAGCAAAACTTCCAAGTTATATTGAAAGTAGTGACTATGATGAAATAGTTTCTGGTGAAGACACATGAGAACATTTTTTAATATACCGTTAAAAACTCCCCTGACTCCTTAAACTAAAATGTTGTTCACCTGAGCTATCAGCTCTATGAAGATGTTTCACCACACAGACTTACCTTTTCTGGATATTTGATGAGGAGGGCTGATGGGTCTCAGCAGAGGTTACTGTGTTCAGCAATTTGCATGTCACAAGCTCTCATCTCAACATGGAAATCAAGTCTATTTTTCACTGTCATTCTTTCCACTTTGTGCTCTAACCCTCTGAAAACATCTTCCCCCAGTGAAACTCATACCAGCCACTCACATTGTAATTATCTAAGCAGCCAAAAGCCCAGTGATTTATTGGCTTTATTCTAGCTCGGATAAAATGTAAATCTGGATAATAGCTGTCATTTTCAGGTTCAGAGCTGGGAATGTGAGATAGAGATTGATTTTTAACTGTCCATTTCCTCAGCTCAGAACATTATGCAATGTTTCATTTTGGCTTGTGCTGAACATCTGTCACTGTAGCCACAACAACATCTGACCACATAAGGGTGTCTTACCCCTTTTAAGTTGCTTTGTTCTGGCACCTCCCAGAAATTCTCCATCCAAATAATTTTTAATTTGGGACTGAATATTCTCCAGATTAGAAAATATTTAGTAGGTTGTGGGTTTTTCTCTTTTTTCTTATCTTTTTCTCAGCCTCTCCCTCCCTGCCACCCGTGGCACTGAAAATTTGCAAGGTCAGCTTGTAGATTATAACATTGGTCCATGAAGTTACTATCCAAGAGAAATAGAAAGCTCAGAAATATTAACACAGCTGTTGATGTCTTGTCTTCATATCAATATTTGTTTTATGTTTGTGCTGATTTATACGTGCCAATCTGCTCAGTACATGGTGAAAACCCTTTTTCAGTTTTACTATGTATTAAACAGACTTCATAATGCCATACTGGTTTATTCTGTATTTGAACTGCCAATATTGAATACAAAGGATTATAGGTTGATATGGTTTCTCTGCACTAGTCTGTTATTCAAATTGGATTTTACCTAAATGGTAGGTAACATGGAAGAAAGAGGCTGTTAATGCTTATGTGTTATATTGACATCACTATTCTTCCTACATAAGATGTGTTAGCTGATGTACTCTATCTTTTTTTTCTCTCTGAAGCAAAATATGCCAGAAAGTAGTAGCAAGGACTCTTCATAAAGACAGATCTATGAGCAGTAAAGCAAATATTTCTAAAATGCCATAGATAATATAGAGTGCTCAGAGGATTACTTTTATCCTCATAGTTTTTTATGAAAGTGAAAGAAGTTGCAGAAGTAGACTACAGCTGAAAACAAACATGCATTTGTGTGACTTATTAATGGAGAAAGTAGATTTTGAAAAATGAGCTTCAGTGAATGAAAATATAAAAAATCTTTTTGCAGATAATAGAAAATCTCTCTTTTATTTCCTAAGTATTTTAAATTAAATTTAATCTTTACATAATAATGTGATATTTGACCATGTTTTATATAAGAAGCATATTACATAATTAGTAGAATTTATTCTGTAATTGACAAGAAGATTAGTTTTTCGTAATTAAAGCTTCCTGGTCTCCACTGAGATATCCACACACATATGAACAGTCAAAATCTATTAAATCCTTCTTATTTTAAACACAGTCATCCTATTTCTACCAATCTCCATTTTGCATTATGCAGTGAACATTACTGTTCCTGACAAGAAGTCCGCACAGTCAGTAGTATTCCAGTTGTTACCACTTCTTTGATGAAAATGTACATGTTTAAAATACAAATGATACTTCTTCAGACTTGCAAAACAGGAACATGTTTTACATAGAAGCATAACAGCTCTCTTTTAAAAATAAGAATTAATTTAGTCTTCTAAATATTTTTTTTTTTAAACTTAATTAAAGTCCATTTATGTTCAATTTTATATATGGTCTGGCAACAAGCTGTTCCAATGCAGCAACCATAATAATTATTTTATTCTCCATTTACTACGAGAAACAACTGAATTGCTAGTTACTGGGGGAATTGCTATTGCTTTAATTTGATACAATGATTATACAGAACAATGATTTGGACATTAGCAGAAGTCAGATAATCAGAAATTTTTTACCATTTCATAGTATCAGCCTATATATTTCACAGTGACAGTCCATTGTTCATACACACACTGAGTTTCTGCTAGATGCATCTGTACTTGGTAAGTTTTTATTTTAGGTGAAGTGCTGCTAGGGCTCACTGCAGTTATCAGTACTTGTTTTTACAGTAGTCCATCATTTCACTAGCACTAAGGCTGTTTTCCTGGCTGACAATTCATGGTGCTCCCTGTTAACCACCTGCATAATATTTGAGAAAAAGTGTTTTTCCCCACCAAGCACCTTTTGTTTGGGTTGTTTGTTTGTAGAAGCTCATTCTGTGCAATGGAATTAAAAATAATATACTGTTAGGTTAGGGAGAGGTGATTGTTTAGCCCTTTGCAACAAAATAATGAATATTTTATGTTCAATTATTTCACTTTGGAGTACTGGCTCCACTCCTCTAAATCAGTTTCACCTTTGCAGATTGATAACAAGTTTACATAACTTTTTAAAAAGGTAATCTTTGATATTATTAAAAGGAAGAGTCTTAATGTTCTTGTAGAGGCTAAGAATGTCGTGTGATTTCTGTGGTGAAACTAAGGAACCTTTATTTGTAGCTGTATGGACCATAAGACATAAATAGATTTTGGAAGCTGGCATCATCAGCATTTCTCCACAGATCCAAACTGATTGTGTCTGTGGGCTGGTATGTTTTTATAATTTATTAGATTCATTCCTCTCATTGATATTTTTAGTTCTCTAGGTCTTTTAAAAATTCCTTTTTTTTTTTTTTTTTTTTTTGCAACTTGAGCATTTCAATTGCAAATGTGAATAAACAGATGAGATAGAAACACTAAGAAGAAAGTATTCTAAATACAATTTTTATGAGGATTTGCAGGTTTTCAGCCCCTTCCATTTTTTAGATGTGCTACTTGATCTCTGTCATATTTAACAACCTCAAGTATAATCTGCCATAGTTTAGAAGTGCTTCCTCATCATAGACACAAAGTCATACACATTTATTTTTCCTAAGAAGAACATCTTAATGAACAAATTGGAACAACCTGTTTCGAACCCTCTGTCTCATTTTCATTGTTGGTTTTCTCCTTTGGTTAATAAGGCAAGATAAAAAGCTGTGCTGCCTAAAGTTTCACTCATTATGTATAAATACTGCTTCTGCTACTCTTGTCTTTTATTTCTCCACAAATGGTAAATTTAGGTTAATAAGGTAATTTCAATTTACAATATTGTTTAAGTCAATAGAGGTATGGGTATCTAAATTGGGTGTTTGGAGTTCTGCACTGCAGAAAACAAAAATTGCACCTGAAAGATCACAGAAACAATGCATCAACCTGGTTTTAGGATTTTCAGGTATACCCACGAGTTTACTAAGACCCCAAGTGACAGATATGCAAGAATATAACTGTCTCTCTTCCCTCCTTCCCCTTCTCCCCCCTCTTCCTGCCCCTTTCTTCCTTTCTTTCATTTATTCATTTGGGCCTTTATTGCTGCAGCTTTATCTTAGGTTTTCCTAAAATGTCGGAGGAATGAGAGGAACAACACAGGAAAATGGTTTTTTGCTGGTTTGATATTGACATGTGTCCTGTGCTTTTCTCTCCCTTTCATTTTTACCAAGTTGTGTATTCTAGGCTGTTAGAAATTTGAAAATACGATATATTTCAATCAGTGCTGGGTCTCTTTCAGGTGCCACACTTTATGAAGTGACTGAATGCAAGGTAAAATAAGCAGACATCCCAGGAGAATCCTACATTTTCCTTTAGTTCGTTGCTTATAATACAATTATAGTGAAAGAAGAAACTCTCAAATATTATTTCTGCAGGCTGGCCTGCCATTAGGCAGGAAATTGTGAACGTTTTGTAAACATTAACCCAAAATTGAATCCAGCATGGCAGAAGCTGTAGGCCTTTAATAGTCTTTATTTATTGCCTTGTAACATTTGCATTAACATAGATTTTCAATACTAATAGACTTTGCTGTGCCGTAATGATCTTTAGAGTCTGATTTAGTAGAACAAACATAGCTCATCAGAACAGTTTACCAAAAGTTTCAGAAGAACAATATTATCAATTTCTGTTTGCTTCCCTGATCAAAGTACAAATAATTTTATGATAGATAGATAGATAGATAGATAGATAGATAGATAGATAGATAGATAGATAGATAGATAGATACATAGGTAGATACATAGGTAGACAGATAGACAGATGGATGATAGATGACAGAAATTAAGGAAATGAGGATTACATCTACCAATTAATATCTTTGCAATTTCAGGTTTCTGTGTTCTCTGGAGGACATAATACAGTAGCAATGAGCGAATCTAAATCAGAGGAGATGATAGAGGTCTGTGGGGCAACAGTGACCAGGTGTGGATACAAGTTGTATCTCAAAACATAATAGTTGTTCCAAACTGAAAAGAAAATAAGAAAAACTCTCATCAAAATAAAAGCAAATAATTATTTTTAGCAGGCTACTCCGTGTCAGACTAAATATTAAAGATTTTAAATATCACTTCAAAGGTGAAATTACATGAAAGATTTTATTGAAGTTAATGGTAAAATAGAGTGAATTCTGTAAGATTAGGCTGTATATGAAAAAATTCCTGAGTGGAAAAAAGAAAAATAAGAATTTGAATTATCCCCTTGGTGACCTGTGTGAATGATATATTTTACCCTGAGAAGCCAACTTAAATAGAAGTGCTGGCAAAAACTAATACACCAGATTTATTTATCTGACTGCTGCTTTCCCCAAATGGAAGCCTGACTTGCAAAATTACTTTCAGTTTATGAAATGTTTAATGTAGCAATATTTCTTTTTATGATGATTTAGAATAAACTGAAATCTTACAAACCAATATTTACTCAATAAATTTCCTTGTGCTGAAAAGTTTCCAGTCTATGGAAACAAATTTTGTATATAGTTAGAGAGAAAAAAAAGTGGCATCTGCTTATAACAGGAAGCTCTTCTGATTCATTTATAGATAAACTCATTCAGTCTGATCTGGAACATCAACAAGGATTTATCAAAATTTGATAATTATTTATAGAATTTTTTCTCTGGAAGATCTCTTCAATTCATAAAAAAACCCCACAGAACAAGGTCTACTAACATATAATGCATTTGAAGTGCAAGATAATTTATTTGTGATTGCATACTTCTGGAATACCTTAGTGTCACATCAATGTTTACAGCAAGTGAAGGATAGAGGATCAAAATGTTTTATTCATGAACACATATATGTTTCTTCACCTCCCCTGACATTTTTATTAATTTCATTTAGTTTAACACAAGAAAAAGTCAGTTACAACTTCCAAACCTGAAAGTTAAATTACACTGCCAAATATTCCCCCTAGATAGCTGTAAAAACTGGACTGTACCTTTAAATGAAATGTACATTGCAAATGGAGTTTTAAGTGAGAAGAGTGACCATTTGAGTCCTTGTCATGACATAACACCAGCTGGTAAGTGCCATGCAGCCGTTCCAGTAGAATGCAGAGGACAAGTGAAAAAAGGTACAACCTCTGAGTTAAGAACAACCTTATATTTGAAACAAAATAAAATCTTGCAATAATAATAATAATAATAATAATAATAATAATAATAATAATAATAATATGGAAAGAGAGATAACAAAAAAAGAGAGAGAGGAATAAACCCCAAGCAGACAAATGATGCACAGTACAATTTCTCCCCACCCACTGACTGATGCTCAGCCTGTCTCTGATCGCCAATCAGTAGCTCCTGGCCAAGTCCCTCCAATTTGTATATTGGACGTGGTGTTCTATGATATGGGATATCCCTCTGGCCAGTTTGGGTCAGCTGTCCTGGTCATGCTCCCTCACAGGTCCTTGTGCACCTGCTCACCAGCAGATGATGGACAACTGAAAAACCCTTGAGTCAGGTTAAGCACGGCTCAGCAACAACAAAGCCATCACTGTGTTATCAACATTGTTCTTGTACTAAATTCAAAACGCAGAACTGTACCAGCTGCTAGGAAGAAAATTAACTCTACCCCAGTAAAAACCAGGGCCACCCTTCATGACTATTTGAAAGGCAAACTTTCAATAAGAAAAGAAACACGTTTTAAGATTCTGTTAAGCTTTCCCCTTATAAGCTGAAGTACCATTTTTTTCTTTACATCTATTATAAATCCATTATATGCTTAATTATAGTAAATTAGCATTATGTTTTTGTGTTTGGGGTTTTTATATAAAACAAACACAGTAATATACAGAAGATAAAAGAAATGTTCTCTACTTTTCTGAATGCCTTCTTATTTCAACATTTTTGTGCAGTCTTATAACACTATAGGATATTCTAGCTTGTATGTGGAATGCCATTAAAGAAGTCAAAGGGGAGCTATTTATTTGTCATGATTTTATAGAAAAGACCTGTGGATTTTGTAAAAAATTAGCTACTTTCACACCCTAGCCTTAGGACACCAATTTACACACTTTAAATGCTTTTAAATAGAGGTGTATTTACTTATGATATAAAATTAATGGAAGAATAAGAAACAAATATATGTGTATACATATAATAGGAAAAAACACTACATGTTGCAGGATAAGTGCAGTACTGTGTTAGAGCTTCCATCTCTCAGAAATTTTGTGCATAGCTGCATATATGCTGTAAAGGACATGTGCCTCTGAAGTGTGTGTACTTGCTTATTGTGTAGGCAACCAGCACTGGAACACTTTGTTCATGCATTCTGTATAAGCTGAACCCACAATTTTGCAGAACTAATTCAATGAACACAGCAGTTTCCAAATGATCCTGCTGGATTTAGAGGACATGTGCTGTAGTAAGTCTCTTAAATATGATTCTCTGAGTGCATACATTTTGTTTCCCCCAAGAATATATATTATGTATAGACTTCTTATCCAATTACTTTAGTTCTGATCATCTGAGATGAAAACTACAAGTTTATATCATGTACTCTGAGAGGATTCTCACCCTGCTGTTGATGTACTCTGCTTTCATTTTCATTAAGTTATAAAATTCAGAAGTTGGGGCAATTATAAAAAAAGTTGTGTAGTCTTTTATTTCCTCTTTGCTTCTTGCAGAGCAAAGGCACTAATGTGGAAAACTTCTCCTGATTACTTCTTTGGGCTATATGGGTAATTACAGAATAGATGATGGAATAGCATAAAGATTGACAGAAAATCCTTAGAAGCAATTTACGTTTGTCTTTTTTAATGTATATGCTCATTAGTAGTCTGTCCATTTTTTATGCAGAAGTTTCTAGGATGACTCCAGGCTGTTCTTAGACTCAAAAGGGTCCTTAGTAAACTGCAAAGTACAAATCCTTCTTTTCCTCGCTGCACTTTCATAACTGTTATGTTACTGTCAAAAGAAAATTCTCTTCACCAATGAAGCAGTCTAATACTTCAAAAAAATTCTCTTTCTAACTTCTCCTTAACCTTAATATCTGTTATTTATAGCTATTTCTTATAGAGAAAGTATATCTGCTTGTACTTTAGCTAGGTAACATGTCCTGTCCATGTATTTGCTGTTTGCTTTATATGGTAAAATAATGTTTAAAAACCACCATTTTCCCATGTTTTTTCTCTTGTCCCAATGATGTCTTGCATGCTTGATAGTACACTATTTTCAGTGAAGAGTAAGAACTCCGTTCTGGCCCTTGTGACGTAGGATTTAATGGAGTTGTCTCCTTAAACTCATGGTCTAAAATGAGACTTCTGAACACCTCATTACTACAAGAAGTGGAAAAGTAAAATTATGTTTTTCACCAGATTTTCATATTATCATGTGAAGTTTTGTAGCACCACAGGATATAAGGATCAAGGTACAGGACCCAGAGATCAAGATATCAGTTTACACATCCTTATATAGAAACACAGCTACGGAAAATGGGTCCCCATTATAAGCCATTTACACAAAAAGATATGAGTGTGATTGGCAATTGTTTGAACACAGAAGCTCTGAAACAGTGTTAGGGTTTATGTAAGTTTTACAGAAAAGGGAAGGGAAAGAATTTATACAGAGGAAAAATAACTGGTGTGGGAAAATAATCTGTGGGAAGGTGTTCTGACATTCCCAGTGAGGGGGAAGCATAAGGTGCCAAAGGTAAATGAGTACAAAGTGACAGAAAGTACCATATCAGAGGATAACTCCAAATACTGAAGGTGAAAGAGATGTTAGGTGGGTTGGGGATAATCCGTGATATGTTTGAAGAGAAGTGGTGTACTTGACTCCATGGAGAAGTGTGAGCCAGCAGACTGTCAAGAAGAGTGACACTGTCAAAGTGACAAGGTAGAGAAAATCACTGCAGCCTCATTTGAAATGGACAAAAGTTGTGTTAGACAGCGGTTTTCAGAAAAAAGAAAGAAAAGGATGCTTCAGTAATTGACAAGTTGACAAGAGCCAGGATGAGAGTTTTAGGTATGGGGTCTGGCACCAAAGGCTGGTCCTTGATGAATGAGCACACACAGAAGTGAGGTCCTCAAGAGCTTTGACCTAAGTCAAAGACACATGCAAGAAATGGTGCAAAGTAACAAGACGAATTATGTGATCATAAAACATGGCATCTGGGAAAAGGCAACAGAGAGAAAACAGTGAAAATTTGATCATTTTCTGTATTTCATGGTGAATATTAGTAACCACACAATAGATTTCTGTAGTACAATGCAATATGATGGGACGTTAAATATTTGTCAGTTGTAACTTAAGTATACAGACACCTATTTATAGCTTCTTATAACATACAATGTGCAAATAAATGTATAAAATATATATGTATAAATAAATGTGCAAATAAATACATTTATGTATAAATTTTCATTAAGTGGCAGATTTTTAAGATCACCCTGCAGCAGGCCCTAGGTGATTTGGTTTTTACCACTTATTTTTAATATTCAGTTGCTAAAGGAATCAATTAACTCTTTGAGTTCTCTCCATATTTCATTATGTTCCTCAAAAGCCTCCCTGCTTCTCTTAGAGCCCACACCCTCTCTCAGTCCTTGTCTGAGTCCATGAGCAGTTACAGATTAGGAGCTTGGTTCTACTTCCTGTTAAGGTAACCATGATTTACACCAAGTTCAGCTTGGCATCTTGGACATTCTGTCCTTGAGGAGACACACAAGGAATGTTGAAAAATTATCAAGTCACACATTTGGTGGAAAGTATATTTGAACCACTACTATGTCTAAGAAAATATAGCTGAAAATAGGTGCAATTCTTCACTAACAGTTTTTGGGATACCTCTGTAAAATACTCTTTTAGTCTGCTAGTCTGTCATTTTGTCAGAGCTTTCCCCTACTCTCTGGACAGCCCAAAGGAAATATGTCTCCTTGCAAGGAGCATGGATTTATAAAGGTCTATAGCACTTTAAACTCAACCTTTCTAACTTGGTGAATCAACCACATCACACCAGTCCAGAATCTGTTACAATGCCATACCAGAACCCATTCTAAAACAATAAGTAACTCTGGCTGAACTTCCGTACTTGATATTCCATTATTAGTCCTGGCATTTGTGAAGCAAAACCTTTTGGTTACCAACAGCTCAGCTGTTGGTTACCCTTATCTTTTCTAATGAAAATTTCATTTTCATCAAATGAAAAGATTGTTAATAAGCTACTGCTAACTACTAATCATGTAAAAATATTCTAAATGTGAATTACTTAATTTAAAAATTATTTTGCCACAATATAAACATAATTTTCATAGTTTAGTCATCTCTGGTTATAATAAATGGGGACTATAGTCATCTTGTCCATAGGGAGAAGGAAAAATGGATGGATATGATGTGGTCTCTCCTCAGATAGTTTTAGAACTGTATTCTCTTTCCTCACTCCTTACTCACAGCAGAGTTATATGGTTACATGCTTTAGATAGACCAGCAAATTGAAAACAGATGATTCATAATTTTTATTAACTTTTAGCAATGTTATAAATAAAAAAAAATTAATTCTTTGTTCAATTTAAATATTGGGAACTTTTGGGGCATATTCATTTTAACATCTGGAAAATTAGTAATTTTTTTTTTTTAAAGTCCACCTACTGAAGCACTAATTCCTGTACTATGTAAGCTTTTTGCAGAAGTTCCACTGTCCTCTCCAGGATAGTATCAGTGCATTTTACTGATCATATCTATGCTTCCCTTATTTTTGATTATGCCATAATAAGTGTCATTTAAAATAGGCACATGTTTACGGTAGAAAATCCCTCTGAAAAATGTATGTCCAAACCAAGAAAAAATAGAGCTTGCATAATGAACATATTGTAAGCAATTTTACAAAAGTCAAAAATGACATCTTACTTCCTCACGAAAATTATTTCTTCTCTGCAATACTGTAATCTGGCCTTTTCATATAAAACAAAATAAAGCTCTACCTCTTGTCTTACATTTCCTGGAGGCAGCTGATTGCCTTGACATGTCTTTATAACAGATGAATACAATCAGAGCCCCATGTAATTCAGTATCTGTTTTCAAAGAATAAAGTTTAATCTAATAATGTTTTATTAAATTCTCAGTTCCTGTAGGACTGCTTTGGAAGGATATTCAAGGTAAATAATTTTATTTGGGAGCTCAGCTGTTGGTTACCCTTATCTTTTCTGATGAAAATTTATTTCAATGTAGCAGTAGCTTCACTATTTGTCAAATTTTGATAGCTTCTGAGTGGGAGATTATGAGTGTGCACACTAAATTTTCAGCAGAGACTACATGACCTGAAAAAAATTACTTTATTTCTCTCATTAATGCAAATATTAACTCTTTTCTGCTTGAATATTACCTTTTAGAGGGGAAAATATTTAAAAGTGCTACAATAGTTTGGTATCTCAGGGAACTGTGAAAAGGACATTTTTATAGCAAGGAATATATATTTTGCAAGACTTTTTAAAACCCTTCTTTAAAGAAAAAAAGCTTAAGTTTGCTAAAGTTCTTATTAGGTACACCAACTCTCTTTACATAAAAGGCTGTAATTTCAAGGTTCTCAAGAGGGACCAAGAGGTCTCTAGAAGTGAGGAACTGTACTTGCAGGAAGGGATTCATACTTTTATCAAGTATTTTATAATCAGAATAGATAAGTAGGCAAAGAATGAAAGAATGAAATCGTTATCATAAGAAAGCATTTCTCATAAATTAAATATTAACAGCTTGATGAAATCCCAAGGGTAATATAGTAGCTGGTTTCAGATCCTTCAGGGAATTTCAGAATTCTGAGAATTTTCATTTCTTAACTGAACTATTAATATTTCCTTTCCCTTTCCTTCCCTTCCCTTCCTTAGCATGTTTGTAATCCTTCTATTTAAATACTTTTATGGCACTTAATCATGAAGAATATATGTCTGTAGACTGATTGACTATTTAGTGTATAATTCTTGTAAACAAGTTTTCCTTTAGACTCTAAAACTGGATAAAAAAGAAAACCAGATTACTTAAATATACTTCTATATCATCATATTTTTTAATCTGAGTTTCACAGCTTGGAATATGTGAAGAACAATTTTTCCATCCTTTACACAAAATATGGAGGGACTAATATTTTAAAACAAAGTCTGTGTAACTAACCCATCTATACCTTTTCAGGAAAGAAGTTCATGCTTTCAGAACTATATTCTCTAACTATACCAGGACCAATAGATTGCATTTCCTCCTTCATCACTGCAGCAGACATTAATACAACCAGTGCTTGCTGTGTAGACACAGCTACACAGAGCACAGAGTGGATTGCAAAACTTTCCAGGAATTTGTGCACATTCTAGGTCAGTTAAACCTGTGCACTTAGGGATGTGCTGACATGACATTACTCAAAATTTTCTCTTTATGTACACCAGCACGAGGGACTAAATTTCAGTGTGGCCATCATTGTCTTTCAGGATCTTCACCTTACAGCCCCTGGATTGAACGAAGCATGTATTATCTTCTCTTTAAGAAAAAAAACAAACTTCCTTTTAAACCATAATAATATTTTGTTGTGTTCAGGCATCTGAGCCAGTGGAATAAAAATTTACATAAATAATACATATAGAAGAGCACTCTGGGAGGGCTGAGCATTTTGTTCTGAGACATTATTGAACTACCATGCTCTGCTGTACTGTCAAGGTTGGAATTGCTTGTCTAATGCTGGGTCTCCCTGTGAGGAATCCAGGAATGAAGTTACCTCGAGTGAACAGAAAATTAAGGAATTTTTTAATGAAGATCTTCATCCTCTTTCAGATTTTGTATTTTTCCTCTCTTTGTGCTTTTTTGCCTTATGTATCTCTTTAAAGAACTGGTCCTTTGTTAATTTGTAATATAATCCCTGTTATAAACAAGGAAGATAGGTAGGCACGTTATTATTTTTTTTCCAATAGAATTATAAAACGGTAATAATTTTACAGGCTTTATGTTTAGATTTGTTTGGGTTTTGTTTTTGGTTTGTTTTTTTTTTTTTTTTTTTTTTTTTTTTTTTTTTTTTTTTTTTTTTTTTTTTTTTTTTTTTATCTAGATAAATGTGCCATTGTCCTATATTAAATGTTAAATGTTTACTCCCTTCTCAAGCCAAAAACCTGACTGTTCCTGACTTGCTGAATAAAATTTTATATTAATTCTTTACAATATATTTTGTGTGTGCTAATAAAACATGTTTCCTGACATTTGTCAAACTGAATATGAATTACAGCTCCAGCCTGCAGACACAGAGTGCATCCTGTTTCAGAACTGATGAGCACTGGCTGAAGGTACGATTTGTTTTCTGAGAAGACAATTAAAAGTCTAGTGATGTCACTTACAGAAGGGTAGAAATCTCCAGAAATCTATTATCTGGGCATTAACCACTGAAAACCTTAAAGTAAAAAAGGTACATGATGAAGAAAGAGAGAAAAACATGTTCTGCCATGACTATGTGGGGAAAATACTTCAGGAGACTGAACAGGTGAGTATAATATTAAATAAACAGCATGAGTGTTTAAAATAATATCCAGGGAAGATAATGCTTTTTAAAAATTAGCTTTCTATATTCTTATGAATTTGAATAACTAGAGAAACATATATGTATCTCACCTTCTACTTAGCATTTTTTAAAAACCTCCAAAGAACCCACTCCCAGTTTCAGTTATATAGCGTAGTGTTCCAGATATGACATGTAAGTAGATTAGTCCATTTACACAAAACCCACAGCTGCCCAGCCATTTTCATAGCTGTCAGTGTTGCAATCATTTTTGATTGTGTTATCTTAGTAAACAAATGGAGGCAGAGATTCAGTTACAGAGTTGGTCATGAGCAGCAGTGCTGTTGAATTCTACTGTAGGCCAGAGTTAATTCCCTGCTGCTGGAGCAAGAAGACAGCAGAGCAGCAGGGCCTTGGATCTGAGTTGTAATTGCCTCCTGAGGCTGAGCATGATATGGCTCTGTTCATCAGATCATTGGAAGGAACAGGAAAATAGCAAAATTTTCTTCTTTAAGAGGATTGGACCTAAGCCCTACATAAATGAGGAACACTTGTAAATAAAACAACTTGACAGTTTAATACTTTTGCTGGAAATACTTTTCAGCCTTACAAAACAGGGGAACTATAGTAGTGGAGATTTACTACTTATCAGCAATTAAAACATTTCCTCACAAAGACGTTTTGGATTTCCATTTATTGATAAGAAAGTAAAAATCTTACAAAGAACAGAATATAATTTTATTAGATTCTTCCTCTGTTGCATCTTTGGTGTCCTTATCTTCTTAAACTCTATTTCATTTGCTGTTTATTATTTTCCTTCCAAATATATCACTTATTTGCAAGCGTGGTGCATTTTAATTTTTACTTCAGTTTACATTTATCTATCTTACATAATTCTAAATAAGTTATATTATTTGTTTCTTTACTCTTTGTTAGGCTGGGTCTCTGTTTGGGGTTTATTTTGTCTTTTTCAGGAGTCTGACATTTCTAGCAGGCTGAACATCAGTGTTACTTTATGTCATGAAAAAAGATAAGCAGAATACCCTAAGACTAGTCTATACTATGGTGTATTATTATTTTAAATGGCTGATAAATTTAAATGGCTGCATTTAATGCAACCATGGATTTTGCATTTCTACATTTTACGTCTTTAACCCAGGTCTTTTCACAAGTGTCCCCATCCTTTTCTGTTTTAAAGATCTCCTAAAATTTCCAGCCCATTTCCACAAACAAGATTTGCATGTTTAGTTTCCCCTTCTAGTTTCTTCTCTATGTCAAGAGTTCTGTTTAGGAACATTCCATACCTAGCTTAACTTGGCCCTGCACAATTCTGGCATTTCTCTTTCATCAGGCATTTTGTTTATCCTTTATTTTGCTCTGAATCAGATTCACTAAGTAGTCTATATGGAGGCATTTTCATGCATTTCTGGTACTTTGAAGTACTACAGGTACATTAGTTCTGGTTTTACATGCAAGTTTGAGTACACTTCTTCCTGTAGTTGCTGTTTCATCTTCTTCTTTGCCGTATTTTTCCATCCTCTCCCTACATGTGGAAATGGCCTCATGTTGGATGGGGCTTTGAGCAACCTGGTTTAGCGGAAGGTGCTCCTGCCCATGGCAGGGTGATTGGGTTTGGATGATCTTCAAAGCCCCTTCTGTCATAGGTGACCTAAATGACCAAAAAATTATGTATTGCATACTTTTTCTATGTCAATCTGTGCTGTCTCTTTTGCTGTCTCTTTAAGACTCAGCAACCTGGGAAATAGAACCTGTATATTTTACTCCAGTTCACGGAAAGGAGAGGGTATTGGATCCGTTTAAAAGTAGGGAAAGGGGGTTCTCTCCAGGCTCCTAAAGGGTTGTCTCTGAGTCACAACCCAAGAAGCTGCATTTCTCAATCCAAAACTGCCTCTGAGCAGATATCACAACACCTTCACTGCCTGGGTATTATTTCAGTTTTTTCCACCCTTTGGGAGGTGGTGAGTAGAGAGTCAGTAGCTCTTTTGTTCTCCCTGGGCTTTGGAGAATTTTGCAATACCTTCATGGCTGCTGCCATTTGCTCAGGAGGGGTCAGACCCTCTCTCCAATAGTTTTTCCAGCGACTGCTCCCAGTTCCAGCTGTGCTGCGTCAAGGAGGTATCGGATCCTGAAAATGTCAAGAAGTTTCTCCCAGTGTTTTCTGGGCAGAATTGGAGTCTTTTGGACAAAAGTGGTTTTTCCCAGGTTTTGGTTTGTCCTTGTTTTTGATTTTTTTGGTTTTTTTGTTTTTTTTCTTTTGTGTGTGTGTGTATGTGTGTGAAGTTTTCTGGATCTGTGGAGCCTTGGTTACTGCACTGTTTTCCTTTCTTCTCTCCTCTGCATGGTCCTGAGTAGGGGGCTTCTCCCAACATCTTGTCTTTGTCCTCCAGGCCACATAGGCTGCTGTGTTGGCCACCATCTTCTTTTCATTATTCCCAAGGGATCACATCTCTTGGCACCTTTGTATCTAGTAGCTATTGCTGTTATTTTGGTTGTTGCTGTTTTCTTTTAGTAAACTGTTATTTTTTCACTTATATCTTCTCAGACCTCTCTCTCCTTATTTGGGAAAGGGGAGTGGTCAAAACTAAGGGGACACAACTCATTTTGGAGTCTCCACCCTATAAATTGTCTTAAACTGGGACACCTTCCAACCCAAACCATTCTGTGATTCTGTGCCAACATGCAAAGAAAAACAAAGAATTAATTTGTTCCCATGGGCAGGCAGGTGTTCAGCCAATTCCAAAACAGCAGGGCCCTATCATGTGTTACTGTTGCTTGGGAAGACAAACAACATCACCCCAAATGTTCTTCCCTTCCTCCTTCTTCCTCTTACTTTAAATACTGAGCATGGTGTTCTGTGGTCTGGAATATCCCTTGGTTGGTTGGGGTCTCCTGTCCTGGCTGTGTCACCTCCCAGCCTCCCACGCACCAACAACTTCCTCACCAGCGTGGGAGTACAAAAACAGAAAAGACCTTGGCTCTGTGTCAGCTCTGCTCAGCAATAACAAAAACGTCTCTGTGTTATCATCCTTGTGTTCAGCACAAATCCAAAATATAGCCCCATATCAGCCACTGTGAAGAAAATTAACTATTCCCCAGCCAAAACCAGAACAAAAGGAAGTTTTATCTCCTCCTAAGATGCTTGGGATAAATCAGGCTTCAGAGGTGTATTTTCTTTCAGCAGGGAGGTGCCTAGGCATAGACTAAACATTTAAGTATGCCATGACCAATAGGTTTTAACTATTGAAATCTGTACCACATTACAGAGAAAGGTACAAAAATTTCAGATATTTTTCTGGTATCCTCTTAAAAATTAAAAAATAGAGGCTATTTCTAGGAATCAAACCAAATTCAGTTGTATCCTTTTGCCTCTTTTTTTTTTCCCAACAAAATTTACCTGACTGTGTTTACATATTGCCTATTAGGTTGTTTCCTTAATGTTTTATAGAAGAAAAGAGCTGTCAATCTGTTCTGAATATCACCATGCATGTGAATGGGTGAGATGATAAAATGAGGAAATGTAGATATCTACATCTAAATAGATTACCCTGAACCACAGAGTGTCATAGAGGAAAAGGTCTATGTGCTGTCAGTGAAAACAAGCAGCAGATAATGGACAGTCTATGGAGGTGTGGATGAATACCCCAGACTGAACTTCCGAACTCTCAGGATAAACCTAGTACTTTCTAGATGTCATTGGTACTGGCTAGATTGTCTGTTCTACTAATACCTGGAGTAAACAAAATGGGTGTGTCCTGAATCTCCCACTTAGAAAGTAGACATGAGAGGAAACCACATATAAACCACAGAAGTCTGATCATATATTTTGCTTCTGTACAGGGACAATTTAATTTAGGAAAATCAGGGACTTTGGGATCTATAAAGAAAAGCTGGTGCTGAAAAAATGGTTCCCAAAAAAATGCGGTCTCAGTTAGATGGGGACCCAGAAAGAAGGCAGCAAACTTCCTGGCTGGAGGGAAGATCATGAAAGTAGAGAAAGATCTTGGATATTGGGGAGTAGCATGGAAAAAATTGACAGGAGAAGATCCTGGCCAGTAATACCCAAGACTGATAGCTGCAAGCAGCTGTATGTCATTAATAGCTTTCTTCCCAGTACCCCTGGTCTGGCAGCCATCACTCTGATGAAAAGAGAATTCAAAACCTACAGAACATAATGTTATGGGTGGGTAGGCAGGTGAAAGGACAACAACTGAGTGTGTGAGAATCAAGCAGGTTAAAACCTCAAATTTTGATTCTTAGATGCACAACACTATCCAGATCCAATACATCTTGCCATTTAAACTGCCTCACCCAAGCAGTAGGCAAAAGCCACTCTCTCTCTGGCACCATTAGTTCTATCCATTGTATGAGATCTGTAGAGAGCAGGAAGCAAATAGGCAGTTTCACCACAGAATACAACTAACTTATTAATTGAAGAAGACTCATGGATATTTAATACTTTAGCATATAAAAAGGGTAATTACTGTCAAATGTTCAAAGGGTAATTTATAACAAGATAATCATAGTCTTAAAAGTAATAAGTAGAAATCAGAAATCTTTCACATAAAAAGTGCAAGAAATACCAGCTTCCCTGTTTTGGTTCATTATAACATCATATAATGCACAGAATTGCAGAATCACAGAATGGGTCAAGTTGGAAGGGACCACAGTGGTCATCTGGTCCAACCTCCCTGCTCAAGCAGGGTCATCCTAGAGCACATGGCACAGAATGGCATCCAGACAGTTCTTGAATATCTCCAGTGAGGCAGACTCCACAATCTCTCTGGGTAATCTGTTCCAGTGATCAGCCACCTGTACAGTAAAGAAATTCTTCCTCATGTTCAGGTACAACTTCCTGTGCATCAGTTTCTGCTTGTTGCCTCTTGTCCTATTGCTTGGCACCACCAAGCAGAGCCTGGCTCCATCCTCTGACACCCTGAGAAGGTTATCAAGCAAATCATCATGCTTGTTTAAAAACAAATGAAGGACAATAAGATTACTGTGGGGTTTTTTTTGTTTTTGTTGTTCTTTTTTTTCTGTATACACCTGATAAATCTAATTTCCCAGAAGGAGATAACTGAGTAGAAGGATAGGATGAGAGGAGAGCAGCAGATGGTTTTTATCTTGACTTTAACAGGACTCTTGATGCTGTCTGACAAAACATGCTCCAAAAAAGAATGTTGAAGTACAGGGAGTGGGACTGGAAATAGGCTGAACTTCTGAGTTGAAAGCATTGCAGCAGCACAAAGTCTAGTAGGAGGCTAGAAGAGATTGGTACTTTAGTCAATATTGTTTAACATCTTCGTTAGTCACCTGGACGATGGACCCAAACACATCCTTCACAAGTTTGTTGATGATGGGAGGAGCAATCCCATGCACCCATGTTGACTGTCTGGGGGCTGACTTGGTGGAAAGAAGCTCTGCAAAGCCAGCCAGGGGTCTTGGGGAATGCCAAAGTGAACATACGTCCATGAGGTAAGAAGACTGACTCTCAGTGATACCCACAGTGACAGGACAAGCAGTAACGGGCACATCTGAAATACAGGAAATTCTATTTAAAAATATATATATGTCTATTACTGTGAGAGTGGTCAAATCAGGTCAAGTTTTTTGTGGAATATACATCCCTGGAGATAGTCAGACTCCAGCCGGGCATGATCTTGAGCAACCTGTTGTAGCTGACACTGGTCTGAGCGGCCTGGTTGAACTGGATGGTCTCCACAGCTGCCTTCCAGCAAAGCCTCTCCATGATTCTATGGGAGAGCGACATATAAGGAACAACAGGATCAGAATTTTATTCATTCAGTGCTTTTTATTATAAAATGCAGAAAACAATTATTTTTGCCTGTGTGAATTTTTGGCTGCAATAGAGTAGGTAGAGAATATAATTCTTTTAACTGAACAACATAGGTTTGACAACTTAAAGAAAAAAAATAATTACCTCCTTTGCACAGTTTTTTTAATAGGGCTTTTAACTCAGACAGAACTCTGAAAGTTCACTGTCTGTTTCATCTGATAAAACCTTTCCACTGGAGTATGCTGTAAATGTTCTGATTCATCAAGCGTAGTCCCCTCTCCCGGCCTTTCTTATGCCACCTTTTAACAGCCACTTTCCATTTCCTAGTGTTTCAGTCTTGCAAACTTTTATTTTTTTGTAAAAAAGTCTCACTTCTACAACTAGGGGATCTGCATGAACTCTACTGACTTTGATGATTATTTGACACATTTCAACTGTTCTGTCTCAGCAATATATATTTGTGTTCTCTTTACTACGTCCATGGAAAGAGGTAGTTAATTTAAAACAAAGATAAAAGAAAAGTACTTGGAAAACATCCTAAGAATCCCTCATAAAATCATAGAATCATAGAATGTTAAGGGGATTCAAAGGGACCTTAAAGATCATGTAGTCCCAATCCCCCTGCCATGGGCAGGGACACCTCGCAGTAGACCAAGCTGCTTAAAGCCTTACCTAACCCGGCTTTGAACACCTCCAGGGTTGATGCATCTGCAACCTCCATGGGCAACCTGTTCCGTTCTCTCACCACCCTCACAGTAAAGAATTTCTTCCTCCTATCTGACGTAAATTTCTCCTCTTTAAGTTTGCACCCATTACTCCTTGTCCTGTCACTACAGTTCCTGATGAAGAGTCCCTTTCTGGCTTCTCAGATACCAGAATTTGCTATGAGCTTTCCATGAAAACTTCTCCAGGTGGAACAGCCCCAATTTTCTCAGCCGGAAAATTCAGCTTTTCTTCATCTCTCTAGCTTATTTCAGAGATAACTTCAACACTACTACCATTTCATAATTAGTCCTCTGACTTTAAATGTTTATTTCTTTATTTTTACAAACGTATCCCTATATATTTTTGGTAACTTTAGATAAAAACCCAATTATTTTGTGTTCCTATAATCATATAACTCTCTCACTCAGTATACTGAAGACCTGCAATATGTCAGCTAATTTATCTATTAAGTTTCATTAAAATTGACACTTCTATAATTTTGCAGACTTATTAAAATGAGTATCACAGTTTCTTTGTTCTGATTTCTGTAAATTAGGAATTTTGTTAAAAACCACCAATTTTTTTTCTGGTTTAAGGCTTATTCACTGTACATGTATGTCTCTATCAAACTATTGTAGTTGCAGAGAGGAACTTTTTTGGATAAATAATGATGTTTCTGTAATTCCACAGACCTGACTGACAATACGGTAATTATATTGGGCATAGACCTTCAATCAACTTTTGCTACAAGCTCTGTTTTTAATGATTTTGCCAAACACTCATGTAATTAATCACTGACATTCATTTAAGATAATATTCAGAAGGTTGAAGAAGACACCTGTAGTGAAGTAAGTTTTATATAAAAAGGGATATATTTTTTTAATAAGCAGGTATAATTAAAATTTTTTCAGTTTTTTACACTTAACACTTTGTCCAAGCAAAAGAAGATGTCTTATTCTATCTACAAAAGACATTAGATTAAATAATCTTCATGGTAGCCTTGCTCAATCTTGTCCTAAACATGCAGTGTAAATCAATCAGGAGGCTTTCAAATAGAAAACTTTACTTAAACGATAATGTAATTTTCATGAGAACAATTTTATATATCACTTAATCCATCCCTGCATGCATTTGGTGCAATCAGTCTCTTTCTGGAGTTACTTATTTCAGTATACGTAGTCATTTAACTCTTTCAGTTTATTGCTGAACAATTTCTCCATTGAAAAGATAGTAGATGAAAAAGAGAAAATAAATGCAGAAGATAATCTTAACGAAGATTAATTCAAATACAATACAAATTTGTCCAATACAAAGAAGTGCCATCAATACTAGGTATACCTTCAGACTGAGAGTTCTGTGACTATTCATGATCATTAGCACAAAGACTGAAGCTGAAATACCAAACTGTGCTAATATCAGATTCAGTGTTTGGTGCAGCATCAGCAGCAGTAAATGGGATTGATTGAGGTTCTTGAGCACTGAGATGTGCCTGAACAGGCACTCCCAGCTCTGTTGATTTAACAGACATGCTCTTAGCCAAATTAATGGCTGGTTTAAAATAAATTCTTCTTCCTTTTTTCCTTCTTTTTCTCTTTNAGTCTGTTTCTTTCCTTTTTTTCTTTTTTTTTTTTTTTTTTTTTTTTTTTTTTTTTTTGTTTGTGGAGTGCTTCTGAGGCAAATGCTCAGGAGTGCCACCTTCCTTTTCCTCTTCATATACACAGCTAACATGGTTCACTGCTTATGTCTGCATAGAATGAAAGACCTTACAAACAAAGAACAAAACAGTCTGGCTTAATCCCACCTGAATTAGGCACAAGACTAAATTAGAAATCTGTTTGTCAAAGTTCAGTTTGTAGCACTGGCAAGAGATAAATGGCTTAAGGGAAAAACTCAGATCCTGGTGGGCTGAAGAGCTCTTTAGAAATGCCTGTGTCTCATCAATGACAGTATGCCTGGAGTCACTGTTAAACATTAAAAGGCTTTTTATTTTATCCTTTTTCCCCTAAATTGCCTGGAAAAGGAATGGAAAAAAGTAGTCTGAACTTTGATATTAAACACTGTGAACAGTAAAGGCTAAATCCAACCAGGTAGAGACAGCCCAGGACAAATCTAAATCCACATTAGGTCTCTCTTTCCTCTCCTTCTCTCTGTAAATGAATACACACTCTTTAAAAATAAAAAAAAAATATTATCAGATTAATCTTAAACTTAGCCACAAAAAACGGCTTGAACTGCTGGTTTTTCCCAAGACAGTAAAACTAAAGGTTTCTTTTGTTCTTACCGGTTCAACTTTCTAGCATCAAATTGTTTAAATCTCACTTCTGGTGACAGTAGATTCATTATCCAAAATCAGTGGTAGATGTCCTTAGGTTTCTGTCTTTTTCTACAGGCCACTGATCCTAAACTTATTATTTCATGTGTAAAAATTCAGAAGACCAAGTTTCCATCTCACTTTGAAGGACTGAAGATGGTTAATTTGAAGTATTTTAATTGGCCATGCATGACCAGAGCTAGCT
Organism: Dasyornis broadbenti; assembly: GCA_013397935.1. Taxonomy (NCBI): domain Eukaryota; kingdom Metazoa; phylum Chordata; class Aves; order Passeriformes; family Dasyornithidae; genus Dasyornis; species Dasyornis broadbenti. Next base: position 16,390 of record VZRN01003133.1, on the reverse strand, counting down.
GATTAAAACATTTCTTCAGGCTTGCCTTGAACATCATATTAAATATATTTTGGTACTATTTTATTCCTGTAATTCAAAATGCTTAACTAATTTATCTAATATTAATTTTAGGTGCCCGGTATTATGCAAACTAATTGGAAAGTACATTTTGAATGCTGGGAAAAATAATTCTTTTGCCTAACTTATATGGCAACGCATTAATAAAAAAGAGTGAGAGAGATGAAATAGGAAAGAAATAAACGTTTTTTGAAAAATGAGAAAAAGCTGAAACTGGGAATGAAAATGAAAAAGGTGCTGGTAGCATACTGTTTGAGGGGAGAAAAAAAGCAAGAGGTAGTAAAATGAGAGGTAATATATGACCAGAGATTTTCTTCAGACAGCTTTGACTGACTCCTTTTAAATTTAATTCTGATTTTCAGCTATAAATAGTCAACATGTTCTGAGCTAATATCCTTCCTTTGACTTGTCATTCAAAAATTCCTTGATTTTATATGCCTTCCAAACTGGAACATGAAATGTAATGTAAATGAAAGTAAATTGAGATGAAATACCATTCACATTCATTTTTCAGCTTTTGCTTTGCCTTGACTAAAGGGGAAAAAAAATTAAAAAGAACAAAATCAAGGATAAGTGTGCTTGAAATGCACTGTTTTGAGGCTGAAGTATGAATGTTTTAAATTAAGATGAAACTATGTGTAGTACTGAAGAAATGGGTTAAATCTTTAACCTTGTACAGTGCAGGGATGGATACAACATATAGTACATTTTTTCAAGCAATCTTGTCAAAAATATATGTTCCAGAGTATTAACATAGTGGTAGCTGCTCATAAATATAATGATCTCAAGGTCACATCAAGAGGCACAAAATATAATTTGAAAGTTTCTTTTTGTTCTTAGTGGAGGACAGTCTATCCTCTCACTTTAGGACACATAAGTCCACAAAGTAAGTATTTTTCATTATGGTACTTCTGGAAGCTGCAAAATAGAACACACTTTAAGAAGCAATGTAATTAGAAATAGGAACCAAGAAACCAAAGAATCCACAGGCAAACAAAAATAAAAGCAGCTTCATAATAATTTCTCCTAGAAAAAGAGATGTGTAGTTTATAATGGTGGAAGCTGATTGATGACAGACTTATCAGAGCAAACAGTGATGATTGCTTGTGTTTTTTTAGGCTTGTAACCCAAAATAGCTGATACATGATGGTTGTGCTCAGCTAGTCTGCTTACGTGGCAGATGCCAGTCATAATATTCAATAAGCTGAGAGTGAAGAAGTATCCTGGAGAGATAGTTGATTTTCAAGCATCACTTCTTCCAAGCTCAAGAATGGTCCAACTCAAGGCATGGCAAGTCAAAGAAAAGCGGCTGAAGGACTGCATTGAGAGGGAAGGAGCTCCCGATTAAACTAGAACACAAAAATGAAGCACACAGTCTATGCAAGCAGGGACATGCGGCCCTAGAGTATAAAGATATTGTCTGATTATGGAGGGATGGGGTTAGGGAAGCCAAAGTCCACCTGGACTTGAATCTGCTGAGGGGTGTGAAGTTCTGCAAGATGGGCTTCTACAGCTACAGCAGCAGCAAAAGAAAGACTAGGGAAAATGAGAGCTAACTGCTCTCATTTCCAGCCAGGGCAAACGGGACCAGCTGGAGCATGACATGGAAAAGGCCAAAATAATCAATGTCTTCTTTTCTTCAACCTTTCATTGACAAGAACGGCCTTCAGGGATTAAGTATGTTTAAGGTGTTGTGCCATATACAGTCACATAGTATGTGAAGAGGAAGTAGAATATAAAGGTAACGTGCATTTGTCAAACAACATATTAATAGGGGTATTTAATACACGCTCCAGAAGCAGGCAGAGGAAATTCACGAAAAGTCAGATGATGTGAAACAAACTGGAGAAATGCTGGAATACCTTTTAAAGACAAATATGCTGGATACTCAAATCCAGAAGATTAAAAGATGTACGTTACTAATGTGTCTTTTCTTTCCCTTCTATCTTTCAAATTTTGACAGAAGCAGAGAAAGGTGCGGGAAGATAGGGATGCTTTTCCCCCGCCACATATACAAAGTGGCACAATGTTGCAGCTAAACCCAAGGTGGTAACTACCTACCAGGCATTCATAATGTGTGCAGGAATCACACAATGTGTTTCGGTATGGACTGTCGTTGCCCACCTTCCTTCAACATGCAGCAGAGTATAGAGAACTCTAGAGGTCTGATTCACCTGCTGACGCTGCCTCTTTATCTCCTTTGTCTCTATAAGCTGCTTTTAAACTATATCTCTCATAAAGTTGCCTGAAGATATAAAGTGTGTACCCAGCTTTAGCTATCCATAACTCCATTAAAAGCAATCCTAAAGCCTGATGGTTTAATGCTTAAATTTTGTATATATTTTGGCAATATTCTTACTCTCATCATAAGAACATGAATTTCACAACTGCCCCCTATTAGCAAGGTTCCTTTTAGACAGCTGACTGAAAGAAAAGCTCACTGTCTGATAAATTATCATGTTAGGAAAATGCAAATCTTTCAGAGCAATGCTGGCATCCATCTGGCTATCAAAATATAACCTGGAGCAGTGTAGAGAGGCTCTAGTAGATGAACCTGTGTGCTGGATTAATGACCTGTGAGTGTTAGTAGATTCTCAAATGCTATAGCCTGAATGACAGCAGCTCTGCTAAAAATCACCTCAGTTAAATGACTCCTACCTGCAATACTCCAGTCTGCAGCAGCTTCCATCCTCCTTTTGGATTGATTTACAGTCCAAAATGATCAAGCTCCTAAAAAGCTTCCTTATAGGAATGTAAAGCGCATCTGAGCACTCAGACTAGGTCAGTGACCTCAATTGCCAAAGTTTGATGGAAAGTTAAGAGCAGATGTTGGGCCATTGTCAGTGGATGTAGCAAGAAAATTGGATCTTTGACGTTGAGAAGGAGAAACAAACAATTAGTGATATCATTAAGCGTACTAATATAGCCATAAATACACATTCTACTTAACTGTTAGTGAGGAATGAGAAGACAAAATTGTAGAACTATTCTAGCATTAATATTGCCTTGTACTGCCCATGCAATCACTCCTTCGATGTTATATTATTGTTCAGTTAACTGACTACAGCTCACAGATGTGGTCACTACCTGACATATCTCTAAATGCTTTCTTCATAACCATCAAGTTACACTCTTATGGAATAAATTGCTGGATCATCTCATGGTCTTGAACCCCCTGCATTAACCATGTTCTTCTATGCCACCTGAAAAGATTGCTAGTAGGAAAAAATCAGGAAATAAACCTGTGTATATCAAGTATCTTTTCTTTAACCTGTCCATAATACACGTAAGCTTCAGTAAAACATGGAATGAATGTAATTTCCTTTACTCTCCAAAATACAATTCAGTCTTAATTCATATCATTCTCACATTCTGACACCATCAGATGCTGCAGTAGATTACAAGAACCGACATGCCTACACTGAAAGTAACACATTTTTTCTCTTATCTTTTTGTATAGCTCTCTTCATAGTGGGTTAAGTTTCTTTGCATATTTCTTTGTGTTTAACTGAGACATTTATGAAAATCATACAATACGGATTTGATGTCCAGATCCTAAGTACTTTTTATTTCTGATACCTCTCTCAATATATATCAGACATTGTGCATGGTAGAAGGAAATATCTATCATAAATGGATGCAATTAATATTAAATTTATACCAATAAAGAAATGTCAAGTTTTTAAAAGTCATGTGAAATAAGTAATAAACATAGACATAGCGAATAAAAATATATCTTGTTCACAAATTTAATGACAATTAATGTTTCCATGGATTATTTATTATTATCCATTATTATTTCCATGGATTCCATGGAAATTATTAGGTGCTTTCCCCCATTTTTGCTTTATATTTTTACATAACTATAAAATACTAAACTGTGTAAAATTTTATGTTGTTTTGTTTGTGGGTTTTTTTTTTTTTTTTAGGAAACTGTGCTCCTGCTGTAAAAATGATACATTATTTTTCAAAAAAATGGAACTTGAATGTTAAACAAAGGATATATAATGGATGACTTAATTTCCTTCCTCTTACACAAAAAAATATTTTGCTTGCAGAAAAGAAAAACTTTAATATGCAGTAAAAGCCCCCTATTTGTCAGATACTTATGCCTATAAATCAAAATTTATTTTTGCTCTGCAATTTTTTTTATTATTAACAATTTTTAGTTCTTAGATAAAAATAAATGTCCATTTAAACAGACAGGGTCATGATTCTTACAACAATTGTAAAGTTTCATGACAGTCCATTATTTTTATCAATGTAGATTGGCAAAAACATTATTTATGATACCTTAGTATTTAAAGCATCAACAAACATTCATTGATATGGCACAAGTTTATTACAGTTGAAAAAGTCTTATCTTCTCAAGAGCTAGGGGTGTTAGACAAAAAAAAATGAATATAAGAAGATGGAATTATTTTGGTTGGTTGGTTTTTTTTTTTTTTTTTTTTTTCTTCGGGATTAGGGACCACATTGTTACTAGAATCTTGATTATTTGTTATTAGAATACTAATCAATTGGACTACCGCCCAAGTCCCATCCAAGTACCACGCCTTCACTTTGTTAGTTAGAGATCATGGAAAGAGGCAGTACAGCACTTCTGTGTCTAAAATACCAGTGTGAACAGAACTATTATTTTAGTTCTGGTGGAGTGTGTTTCTACAGAGAATTATGTTTCAGCTATAATGCCATTTCTCAGAACTGCCAACTGCCTAAATGTATGACTGAGACTTTTTGAAATAGTTTTATCTTGTGATTCCCTGTTGCAGGGATTTATTGGCTAACATAAATTCTGTTATGTAATTGCCCTGCTACTAAAACACACTACATCAGTCTCTGCCTTTCTTGTTGGAGCTGTTCCATTTTAAATAAATAAATATTCACTGGGCCAGAACAAATGAGTGATTGCCTCTATACACCAGTGATTAAGACACTTGCATAGGAAATATGAGTCAGATTGAAGCTGTGCCTCAATTGTCAATTATGTGAAGTAGCTCCAACTTGTCCCTTTAATTTTTAGCAGCTTACATGGATTGCATGTCACATACAGGTACTTGAATCCCAGTTCTAAATCAGGCTAATAAGAAATAACTTGACACTATGTGGCTTGTACAATCAAGACAATTTGATGTACCAAGAGAGAAGGAGGAGTCAGTACTGTTCTACTACATTAATCAAAGAAATATGTGTTCCAGCAATTTCCAAAATATAAAGAAGCATAATGAAATTATATCTTTCATTGAACTGCACTTGATTGCTCTTCATGAGAACTATATATTTATTTAAAAACTTGTAGTTAATACTACATTGAAAAATATATTTTAATTACAAGAATGTACTTTGAGTGCCTTATTCAACATTGTGTGCGTATATGTAACGTGGATGTAAGCTTGTTACAAAAATTCTCTACCCATTTTCTGTCAACAATTTTCTGTCTCTACAAAAACAGGCACAAAAGTAGCAGGTTTTTTTTCACCAATTTCCTTTTTTTGGTGGGGAGCGGGGGAGAGGGAGAGGGAATAATTAGCAGAGGTATGCATGATGAAAATAGTCTGCCTTAAAGATGACTTCAGACATGTGAAATAAACATATATCTGAGAATGTTATCTGACTCAGAGAGTGGTCAATACAAGGAAAAAAAGAGTATCTAGCATTCAATTTATATGACCCATTTTAGGCCTGAATATGAGGGCAACATAAATCACAGCCTGAAAATGGCTATTTCTTTCCTTTTGCTATAAACCTGCTCTAGATGGCCAGCTTAGGGCATGCCTGTGTTGTAAATTGAAGTTAGGATGAACTAAAATCCTTCTTCTCCTGGCAAAAATAACTGTACAGAAAAGTTTGTTTTTTCTCACTCCCGTTTTGTTTCTATAGTTTCATAGTGATGCACGTGTAACTGATTCCACCTGTTGATATGCAAAGTTTTATATACAGTGCACTTAAGTACATACATACATAGCATAGTTACTGCTATTAATTGCAGATACCTACATTATTTTGGGAAACAGGATCCATGATAATGTTATGTACTATTATAATATAATAGTCAAGGGCTATTAGAAAAGAATCAACATCTCAAAGTCTTTATTAATAGAATATGTCTACATTTTATTTTCAAAAAATTATTTATTAAAACTAATCAATTTTTTTAAGATTTCTGTTGCATTATCTTAAGTGTAATAGTTCAGATCCTAGCAGGAAAGGTCTTAACTAATATGTAGGATGAAGATATGTTTGATAACACAGAATTAAAAGGCTTGAGCTTCTGCATAGAAACATCTGCTTGTAGAGACAGCTGCTTGTTGGATTCAGAGGCAATTTATTTGTAAATTATTATACTTTTTTTGAACCTCAGAAATCACAGTCTTCGACCTGTTATTCTCATACTTAAGAAAACCAGTTTCTTATGACATCTTCCATGATTACTGTGCCTGATTTGAACAGTTCCTTATACTCTAAAAATTCTTAATTTCATTGTAATTAATGAGATACTGTAATATGTTTGTTTGGGAAGCAAAATGTTGATTTCAATACAGTGGTTACTGTTTGAAAAATAAACAGGACAGACACATATCAGCAGTATAAAAACATCCTGGCACACACTTGAAAGAATGAGAGACAATTTTCAATCAGTTCAAATAGGTGTCTGCACAGTGCTTCAACATGTCAAAGGAAAGTCAAATAGTTAAAAAGAAGCAATTAAAGTAGACACAGGAGTTTGATAAGAGCATCCCTGTGAAGGCAACATTTTCTAGACACCTTGTATTGTACTTTGCCTAATGGTTTAAGGTGTTTAGAACAGACTAATCAAACAAAGGCTGTTTAGCTCATAATGCTATTATTATGTGATTATTGTACAGTAGAAATATATCAAGAAACAAAAATTATCAATTTATCCAGTGGTCCATGAAGAGGTAACAATTTTTCTTCATTGTGTAAAATTCATGTTACTCTGCCACAAAACTTGGCATGACACATGCATACAATAGACGCATATAAGATACTTTTGCCTGTAGCAATTTACAGTACTCAAACTCACATGAAATATTCCTAGTCACTTGAAACTGGCTACTTAAGTAAATAATATATGAATCAATGACAATTATATTTCATACCTTACCCTGGAAACATGAAGAACTAGACATTAAAAAAAAAATTGTAATTGATTGAAAGTCTCTCAATATACTCTAGATGATTCTGTCCTTGTCTGTATAAGGGATGTTAATAAAGTCCATTTTATTTTAAAATATTTTGGCATTTTCAGCTATTTTATTGCCACTTACATTACAATACCAGTATTTCCTCCAATTAGTTTTTTTAAGCAACTGGCTTAACTACCTGCACTAGACTTTATTACCAATAGATGTACTGCCCATCACTCTGTTCTAATATTGACAAGAACTTAAAAACCTAAATCAACAAAGAGATAAATTTAGCTAACATTAATATATTTCAAGTTATTTTGTAGTTGCTTTTTAAAATTATTATTTAAATATGAGTCTTTGTGAAACTAATTTTTAAATTTACTAAAGAAAGTAAGATTACAAAAAAAATCTGTGCCACTGATTCATTAGTTTTAATGGGTTTTTTGTACCAGGCGAATTATTCTGTCAACCACCCCTTAATAAAAATGGCAGCTTTCACTACAATATGTTCAAAGCCTTCTTTATGTCTACACTTTTAAGGTCTAGGTGATATGAATTAAGACCTTGTATAATGAACCGTGTTAAAGATAGGCATGATGTTAATACTAGTCTTCCATATGGAGCAGATTGGAAACATAAATAAACCAGATCAGAAAACCGGATGCAAAATAACCCTGTTATCTCTATTTGTACAACTGTACAAATTATATTATAAGGCTGATCACCTGTGATGCAGTTTTATGCTAATGTAAGAGTCTCATTTTCCCAAGGATTTCAGTGAGCATTTTTCTGCATTTCAGTGTGGTATATAAATATGTCAGCTTGCTTGGAGCTAGTCTTGGTGTCTGTGATGCAGAAGCAGCACAGAGATGTATCTGACCAGGACAGAAGGAAACTTAGATGACTGATATACCTTATGGTTGCAACCTTATGGTCTCAGCAAAAAACCTGTAAGGGTAGGAGGGAAGATGCAGGAGACCACCAAGAGTACAAAAGCTATCAAATATCTGACATGGTCCTGTAAGCTAGCATGAGACTTGACAGGCTACACACAGTAAGAACTGCTTATAGGATGTTGAGGAACTGGAAGACAATATTCCAGAGCCTTATTTTCACATACATGTATGTGTATACACATATTTATTTATTTACTTGCATTTTTATTTGGGTATAAGTTTACAGATTCTATATCTATCAAAGTGAAAGCATTACTTGAATCAGATAACCTATCTGAATGTTCTAATTTTCCCAAGGTATTAGTGTCGTGGAATTTGAAAAGTGACTCCTAATAGGCAACATTTAAATTCAGTATTTTTCTAGTGTGGTAGCTAGTCAGTAACTACTATGTAGTCTGTAGCTGGTACGATTTTACTAAGAAAATGTCATGGTTTGAGCCTGGCCAAATGCCAGGTACCCCCAAATTAACACACCCACACCGAGGGCTCATGAGTTGAGATAAGGAAACCCAGGAGAAGACGCACTTAGAATAGGCAAAACAGGACTAACTTAGGTTGCAAAGTGATCTAATTTATTGCTAACAGAGTCAGAGGAGTAAATGAGAAGTAAAATAAACCCTTCAAGGCCACCGTTTCTCCGCTCACCCCCCTCCCTCCTTCCCAGCAGCTGCACAAGGGAACAAGGTATGGGGGTGGTTAGGTCAGTTCATCACCCAGATCTTCTTCCCCTGCCCGGGGAGAGGTTCTTTTCCTCTGCGTAGCCATGGGTCTCACCATTGGCAGCCCGCCCGACACTGCTGCAGTGACGCTGGTCCCCACACAGGCAAGCAGTCTCCCCAAAACTGCTACGG